>VXBN01002541.1:515367-662413 GCA_013397395.1 Sinosuthora webbiana | reverse complement strand
TTACAAAATTTAACCGACATTTATCAGCAACCTTCTCCAAGCATGAAATACAGATTTTGTGTTAAGTGTGGTAAGATCTGTGCACAGACTAAAGCCAAGGATGGATTTGTGTGTACAGTCAGGGTGATTAAAAGTCTGTGATGGCAGCAGGGTGTTGCATCACAGTTGTGTCATTGTACAGACACTGTGAACTGCAAGAGCAGAATTGCACAGTTATTCAGATGCAGTCAAAAAACTTATTGAACTCTGCAGTGATTACTCTCTTGGATTTGAAAAAACAAATTGCTCTGCTTATTGTTCCTAGCAAATCTAGAAATACTTGCTAGCAGACAAGCTGCTTTTGTGGTTTCCCCTGAAATGGATTGGGCATTGATGTGTTTGGATTTCGGGAGAGTTTCTGTGGATACCCGTGTCCCACCAGTGGAGGATTCAAACATCAGCACTTCCATCTGAAGAAGGGTGTGGTTGTGTTGGCCTGTAGAGGTGTCTGAAATTCCTGTGGTGGGTTGGAAATTCCACTGAAAAAGCCACGTGTGCATCACCACGTGGGAACAGTGCTCCTGGAGCTCTTTCCAGGCCATCACCTTGTGAGTGCTCTTTTGTTCCAGGCTGGAGCTCAGCTCGCTTCTGGGCTAGTTTACTGTATTCTGGCTTCTCTTTCCAAGCCCTTTTAATAGGTTCAGCTTTCTGTCTTGGGCCCTTTCCAGGTGTCTGATCAGTGGCTAATTAAAGAAGCTTAAAGCAGCCCTGGAACAGTTGAGTTTGTTGTTTGCAGGCAGAGATGTTTGCAGTTCAGAGGAGTGAGTTTCTGTCCACTGTTTCCCTGCCTCACCCCAAGCTTTGGCTGAGTTGGGCTGTGTTGTACATTGTGGAGGTGTATTGTCTCTCTGTCAAGTTCTTACCTTACTTTTTGGCTGACAAGTCTTCTTTCAGTAGAAAAAGAATTTTAGTTATTTGTTTGCTGATTTTTGACCCTTAGGTTTGGTGAACTGGCTGCAGCAGGGCCTTCTCAGTAATAGTAGCCAATTTTTGGTTTTTTTTTTTGAAACCTAGCTTCTCTTAAAGACTTTCTGAGGGATTAAATCCCTGTGCTTTAGTTTTTTTTAGTTTTTGTTTGTTTGCTTCTGTTGTTCTTTTCAGTTGGAATATGCTCCAAATACATTCCACTCTTTCTTCAGTATGGTTGAGTAACATCTCAACCAGACTCATTTTTTTTTTTTGCAGTTTGTGAAACAGGAATTATTGAATGGAGATACAAGGGGATGGTGCAGTCAGCTCTAAGTGGAATCAGAAATCGCTTTACTTTTGTAAAGGCTTTTTCATGTTCTTGCATGCACACCAGTGTGAGGTCTAGGTTGTCCTTCAGAATGTAAATACTGAGTTTTTTAATGTCCTTTGAGTTTGTTAAATCTCTTGGTGCTCAAACCCCTGACAGTCGAGATGACCGAGATAATTTCTTGTTCTTTTAGGTCAGATGAGATTATGATACTCATTGGGTGGATTTAGATTTAGAGCAGTACGTGTCAGGATCAGTGGATTTGTAAGATTTACTTGAAAAAATACCCCAACAACAACAAACACGCCCAAAATAATGAAAGACCACCAAAATAAAACCCAAATCCTGAACCTCTTGGAGGTCTGGTGGAACTAGATGATCTTGAGGGCCCTTCCAACTCAAACCTTTCCATGATTATATGTTTCTATGATTTTGTTGCCAAGTGCAGTCCTACTTGAAGCAAATTATTTTAGTGTTTTAAGTTTCAGTCAGTCCTTGGAGTAGGAGTAACTTCACTTGGCAGTGAAAGTGTTTTGGTTTAAGATTCCTTTGACATGTTTCTGACTTGATGGTTCTGGAAATTCTTCTTTTGTCCCACTGTGTTGGCACAGCCTTGTGTATTTTGGATCACTGTAAGCCAAGTGTAGGGAATGAATGCCTCAATTTGATTGTCCTGTCGAGAGACCTGTCTACCATTTGGAAAAATGTCAGAGGCTTGTAAGAAAGGGAAGGATTTGAGAATACTGCTGGTGCTGAGGAACTCTGGAAAGAGTCAGTGGTGCTGGAGGCCTGTGGGAAGTGCCCTTGCCAGATATTCTGTGGGAGGTGGTTTGCATTCCTGCAATTTATATTGCTCTTGTAACTGTGAAATAGACTTACTCCTTATCTCAGGGAGCACCTAGAGCCCTTCTGAAAAGTGTGTACTGAGTTAAGACAGCTGTGAAATCTGCTTGGAGCTGATTTTTCTAAAGAGCTGAAAACAAAGAAAAGGAGACAGTTTTATTTTCTGGGTGGCAGCTGTCTGGTGCCACTTTACAGTATAAATAGGGGATTTTTTTTTTCTGCTTTGCCTTTGAATCACTCCTCCCCACCTTCGTTTCACTTGTTTAAAAACATGTTCATTCTGGAGATTTAAAGCATTAGTTTAATGTCTTTGCAGTATTACTCCTGTGCTGCCTAACTCTGATCTCTTACACAGGACACTTTCTCCTTATGCCTCCTGTGATTTAGGAACCTTGCTGCTTGAATCCCACTGTCAGAACAGGAGACACTTCACCCCACTGCTTCTACTGACCACAGCTGGTCCTTACTGCAGTTACAGGGTTTTTTGAAGTGACTTGTGAGTTACTTGACAAATGCAACAGAATTTCATTGTGATCCGTGAAGTAGGAAGATTAAAAGGAAAAAAAAAGTTCCAAAATGTGATCGTGTAGTTGTTTTAAATTTGGCTGAGTCAGAGGATTTCTGTAGGCACTTGACAGACTTCTCTCTGGTAGAATGTGAAAACGGGGAGGTGGGGTTATGGTGCTTAGAGCTGCCAGGTTCTTCCCTTCCTCTTTTTCCAGGCACTAGACCTCTCAATTTCTTTTTTTTTTTTTTTTTGTTTTTAATCTTCTACACATAAATACTACTGTGTTAACTTCTCATACACACTTCAAGAAAGAATGTATTTTATCTATAGCAGTTGGTTAGAATAACAAATCATGCTTTTTCTGTGTTCTTAAGTGGCCATATTAAAAAAGTAGTGGATTTTCTTTTCCTTGCACAGTGATCAGTTAAGCACTTTCCCATCTGACAGTGCCCTAGTCATAAGTCATTATTTCCCTTCCAGTGCTTGTGTACAATACAGTGCCAAAAGATCATGTCACTGACATCAGAACAAGCACATTCTGATTTCAAGGACAAGAGCAACAGCACTGCTGAAACGCTTCTTCGCTCTTTTAGTCTTTCTGTTGTTGTTATTTTTAAATCTTCTCTAATTCTTTGGTGTGAGAACTGTGCTGCTTGCTTCTTTAAACCCAAAAAATCCCTCCATACCCTCTCTGGGTAGGTATAACTTCAGAAAACATAGGAGTTATTTTGGTTTATATTTTCATGCTTTTTATCTTTGTCCTTGCCTTTTGCCAATAGCAGAATACAGCCACTGTTACTTGCAGGCTGCAGCTGAGCAGGTTAAATCTTTGGGAATGGCTTATCCATGTGGATATCCAGGATCAGAGAGCTCCTTTTGCAGATAGCTCCATGGCAGGAGGTGGATGCCCCGTGGGTAGAAATGCTGAACTATTGATGTTACTTTCTCATTAATTTGGAAGGCTGATACTAAAGTGAGCTTAATGACAGAGGGAAAAGTTCTATTTAAATTATCCAGCAGGATCAGACAGGGGGTTTTGTGTAGTAGGAAAACACCGTTTCTATTTTAAGACTTATTCTTCCAGATAAACAAGCGGAATACAAACCAACCTGAATGTTTGTGTATCTATGGCTACATTGAAAGTTCCTTTTAAAACTGAAGAAAATAGGGTATGGAATAGAACCTTCTTCTTCCCAAAGCTTATCATGAATTCATCACTTCTTTGCAGTCAGGCTGTGATTAAAGCTGCAAACCCATTCGTAGATGTGTAGGCAGAAGCTGGTGTCCAGGCAGAAGAGGGGAGTGTTGCTGATGATGTTCATTGGTGTTTCAGTCCAAATGAGCTTTTGGCAAAAACTTGAACCTGTTTAAGGTATTCTCATCTGTTTTGGTTGAAGGGTCCTTCATAGCAGGTCTGCTGTGAGGCAGTGACAAGTAGGGCTGTGCAATAACCTTTTTCAGCAGCACAGCTTGATGGGAAAATTAAAAATCAATAAGTTGCAGAATTATAGGTGATGTTAGCAAAACCTGTGCTGAGTTCTTCTTGGGGCTCTTTGTAGACCCCAAACTCTGCAACTTTGTCCCCAAACAAAATTAATCATGAACGCCAGGAACTGAATTTTTTGGCCTTTTTTTTTTTTTGCTGCTGTCTGAAGTCTTGAGTGGAGGCTGGCTAAAAGATAGAATCAAAGCCTGAGAAGTTCACAGTTAAGCTTAATTTTTCTCCAAAGTGTTTAGAACAAATGTTATTCTTGCAGTTTTCATCTGCCCTCTGTGACAGCGTGCAACAGCTTCAGAATCCTCAGCACCTGAGCCCCTGCCCATTCAAATGTCTTTTTCAGTTTCACACTGTCTGTAGTTCTGTGAAAGAAGACATGCATGCCCCCACACCCTGATACACACACATGGAGGTTACCGACTTTTCCTTGTGTTCCTTCCCTTTTCCTGGTTGGAATTGGATGATGTATCATGAAAAAGCATCCTCTGTCTCCAGTTTGTGCTGTATTTACAGCCTGACAGAAGGTAGGAATTGCCCTAGTTGTGTGAGTGTTTTATACCCTTTGCAGCCTGGCAGCTGGAAAGCAGTTGGGATATTTCAGCAGCTGTATTGGAACACACATCTGGTGCTGCCTCCCCCTTTATGGGATTTCAAAAACCCTTAGAGATGACTCTGCAGTTACAGATGAGGAGGGTGCAGCGGTTGCCCAGCAGTGTGAACTGCTCTAGCCACCAGTGCTAAATAAAAACATCTCTTAGTGTGTTACACAGGTACATCTAACATGCTCCAAAGTTCTAGGAGGACATGAGTTGTTTTTACACTGAGCTGAGGCTTTGGTTGTACATTGCAAAGGGTAAACAAAGCTGATCCTTTTCATTTTCTGCATAGTTATTTCAGTCACACTGTTGGATTGGCTGCTACACAGCATGTTTTATAGGCATTTAAACACTCTTTTTAAAAATGTTTATCTGAGAGATACCAGATGCCTTGGGTTTCATCCAAGGCTTCCATAGAAAGCCCTGAGCACAGAGAAAAGAAATTATTTTTGAAGTATTTCTTAGCTGATTACAATATTGCTTCTGTATTCAAACTGGTGCTCCTGGTGACCCTGGTATAGGTAGCAGAAAGTGACTTAGCATGCATTAAGGCTCAGTTTGCTCATTTCCATATGACTTGTAGAATGACCTACTTTGGGTTGAGCTCTCTTTGTTGTTTCAGCAAAATGTGCTGGGTGTGCAGGTCTAGGTTTTCATTATGATGCCACTCAGCTACTACTGGGTTTTGTGGTTTCTGTATTCAAGCAATTACTCATTTCTTTAATTTAAATTCATTTATTTAAAAGTATTTGTGAAAAAAAAAATAATTCTCTTGATCTTTTTCAGATTATCAGAGGCTGATGACAGTGGCAGAGACCATCACAGCACTAATGTTTCCATTTCAGTGGCAGCATGTGTATGTTCCTATCCTTCCAGCATCCCTCCTTCATTTTCTAGATGCTCCTGTCCCTTACCTCATGGGCTTGCACTCTAATGGACTGGATGATAGGTCTAAGCTGGAACTTCCTCAAGAGGTGAGAGGAGCTTGTCTTGATTGATTAAGTATTGTCCATGACTGTGAGGGAAGTGAGAAATGATCCAAAACACAAGTGCTAACTGTGACAGCCATTGTCAAGTTCTTGCTGGCTCTGATTTGGGATAGGTCTTGGTTTCTTGGAGATGCTGACGAAAGTCTGGTGAAATAGATAAAGCCCTGATGTGGAATTGTATGCTCTGATAGTGTTCAACTGTAATTTTGTGGGAACTGATGTGTTGGGACATAGAGAAAGATCATTTTTGTGCTGGGAAAATGAGCACAAGAAATCGTAATGCCAGGAAGTGCAAGGAAGTGCAGTGTGAATTCCCCAGCTGTGGCCAAAAGGTCGTGGTGGTGAGTGAGCAGAGCTTGACTGGCATCAGCCCTGTGCTGGTTCCTGGCTCTGTGGGCCTAGGCTGGGTTTCCCTGCCCTGGATTTCTCTCTTTGGGTTGGCTTGCCATGGGCCCAGCCTGCCAGGTGTCTGCACAAAACCATTTCAGACTTTCTCCTGGAGTGCCTGCTTCAGTCTGCAGCAAAATGTCAGCAGGTACCTGAGCAAAATTCTGCTTGTTGGGGTTCTGCTGAGGAGCCCTGGGAGCAGCAGCCCCTGTGTAAAGGAGAAGGAAATGGTCTGTAAAGGTTCTGCAGCTCATCCATGGCCTGGGACTACCTTCAGACTGCTTGGAGGTTCTCCTTACGTATTTTATCCCCCTGTTCACTTCACAAACACTCCTTACAGGGATGTGCCAGGAGAGTTGAAGAGCTGGTTGTGAGGATCAAGGCACTACCCAAGGCAGCAGAGGAAATGTCTGGCCCCTGCTAACTTGTAGGTGTAACTTCTATGGGGAGGAACTGTGTAAATCATGGGAAACACCCTGCTTAGAGGCCCTGGTAGGATTCTCTGCCTTTTTCTCTGACTGTGGGTTTTCTTCTGTTACCATTTGCATTTCTGGGACAGCAGAAGCGTGGCAGGCACAGGGTTTTGTGGTGGTGGTGGTTTTTGTTTTCATTATCAGGCAGTGCTGCAGCATAGCTTGACACAAAAAACCCTTTTTGAAAAAGCTGTGTGAAATTAAAGACAAGATATTTTTGTGAACCTCCAGTCTGGTCTCCATGCCAACATTGCTCTTTTTCTCAAATCCATATGCTGGTAGTTTTCATTTGTTTTTCCTGGCAAGTTCAAAGTAAAACTTTTTTTTCTTCTTTAAACTTTTTTTTTTTCTCTGAAAATTAAAATGTTTAATCTCTAGATTTCTTTGTCTCGCTCTCTTTGTATTTTCCACTGGTATAATTAATAACAGAATATTGTATGTTCTTGCCATGAAAACAACAGTCTATTGCTTTGGTTTACTATTTTTTCAGAATTTTGGCTGTACTGACAGGCCTAATTAATATGGTTAGCAGACTTTTTAGAGAGAATAGCTGATGAAATAAAATGCATGTGTGGATATGCATGTTAATATGCACCATGGGTGTTTTCACTGTTACCACGAGCTTCTAAAAGACTGTGCTCCTTTTGTAAAGAACTTCCTCATTTTAAAATCACTGTAATACTTCCAACTAAATAAACATATTTTAATTTCAAATAGATATTTCGGTTATTTCAAAGGTAAATAGGTTTTGGAAGAGATTTATCATGTTATTGTGGATGCTTAAAGTAAGGCAGCTGATCTATTTTTAGATGTTTGAAATGAAATCCAAGTAGTATTAAAAAGTAATCTGACACCTCAATTTACATTTTATTTTACAGGTAGCCTTTTATGTGAAGGTGGAGGAGTAGGTTTTTGATAGTATCTTACAGAGATGAGAATTGTGTTACAGGGGAGGACAGACAAGGCAGAAAGCAGCAGCAACATGCCCATGTGGTGGAATTTGCTGCAAGACTTCCTTGTCCTTGTGAAGTTTCAGCTTTTGTCTTTCTTATTTGAAGAGTGAGCCCTTAAAACTTTGTTCACAATGAGTTTGACCTAGCCTGAGAAATCCCCTTGGTAGTCACTGCTGGGTAAGGTTCCCTGTGAGCTGTTGAAATCCTTTGCATTGCAGGCTGGAGATGTAACTGTGGCATAGAAATGGACTGGAGACTCCATTCTCTTAGTAAATAACTAAAAAGTTATCCTCTACCAATAGATTTGTTCATTCAAAGGGTTAAGTAGACTGGAAAGAACAGGACCTATTGTTGAGGTTTTCATTGTAGGGAGTTTGCTTAAAAAAATCCAGCTAACCAAAAGAGGAACCCGAACCAATCCCCATAGAACAGCAAAGAGAAACTGCCAAGGAACGTGAATAATGTGTTGTTGTAGAACAGTAGAAGAGGGCATATGGATTCCATTATTTGTACTTCAATAAAGACAAATTTATTATCAGCATCAGAGGGGCTGTTGATATTTGACATTGTTTATCTCTGAAGTTTGGAATGTATTATCAACCTGTATGAACTCATCGGGGTTATATGAGGAACTCCTCGAGGCTCCTGATATCAGAATTTTCCTCACTTATCACAGAGGGTATACAAAGAGCTGTTCTGTGTTGTAATTTATTCTGAGTTCTGCAAAAAAAATTTTTTTTCTTTGTCTTCAAACTGCCTGAGCTGCATCTCTGTTCCTAATCTATTTACATGGATGTGTGGGACAGCTGCTGTTACAGAAAGCGATATCTGATTTAGACAGGGGCCAAAGAGGTGAGCTTTGAGAGAAAATCTAGTTAGTGCTTCTCAGCTGAAGGTCATTGGGGAAGAAAATACTATTGGTGTTGAGCACAGCACGGATACCTCAGTATCACTGTCGACTTCTTCATGATGGTTTTGTAATAAAGTTTAAAAAAAACCTAATTTGTCTTGCTCAAAGTGTTTTAGGCTAGTAATGTGAGAATACTGTCTGTTCCAACTCAGGTTTGGTGTAAGTCTTGCACACATGTGCCATAAGGCTTGCTTTGGTGGCAGCCTCCCATATTTGGGTCACACCTGGTGTTTCCAGGGGATGCTTTACCCCATGAGCGTGGAGATTCAGCTGTATCCTTGGAGTTAATGCTTGTGGCAGATGATGATGAAAATCTTCAACAAAAAAATTGTGTTAGGGCAAAATTCAATTTTAGGTTATCTCTTGGGTACATCAGAACAGGCCCTGATGGGGAATTCATTGAAGACCAGCAATGACCTGCAGACCTGACCCTCTGTAGCCCAGTAAAACTTGGAAATGCTGAGGTTTAGTGTGGAGTTGAGTTTCTCTTGCACGTCAGCAGCAGAGTGCTCGTTCTCACAGGTGCTGCTGCTTTTCTGAGGGCTCTGTGTGTGTGCATGAGCATCCTTGTGGTTTCCCTGGCAGCTGCACCAGGGGCAGAAGAGAAGGGGAGGGCATGGGAGAAGCTGTGCTAGAATAAGGTGCTGCAGGTGTCAAAGGGGAAGGGAAGAACATGTTGCTGCTTCAGGTGTTGCTGGCAAAAGTGTGCTCTGTTTATCAGTGACACTGATCAATAAAAGTGGTTTTAGCAGCTTACTCAGAGATCACAAACCTAGCAAGTACTGAAGTAAGATTGGGTTTTTTGATGTGTCTTTGCATTTCCTTCTAAAGAAACTTCTGCAGTGCTACAGAAATGCATTTTTAACAAGCAAGTTAATCCAGAGCATTTCACGCAGCAGGATTTGTATGTATATCTCTAATTTATGAGAATGGTAGAAATTGAAATTGTTTTCAGTGGAAATAAGCAGTGCTGAGTTTCCAGCACTGGTGAAATCAAACCAAGTAGCATCTCATTAACAGCCTGTTTTTAATGAAGTGATCCCAAGGGTCTTAGGCAATAGCTTTTTGTGTTAGAAATGTAGAAAGACTTTAAAATATAAAATGCATTTTCTCTGCTAGTATAAGACAGATTATATGTATTTTCAGTGTTTTTATTTCAACCATTAAAAGGATGTGATTCAATGCTAAACCTGAAGAAATTCTGTGGGTTTTTATTTTTGTATGTTGTTTCAGTGTATAAGAAAGATCTCCTGAAAAGCCTTTTTTCCTTCTGATGCTAACACATCAAACCAAGATAATTATTTAAAGATCATCACTGCTTTGTATGCATTCTCAGGCTATCTGCTGGTGATTTGATCCTTGATAATACTGCAAATTTATTGACAAAACTCAGTTTTATATTTTCTTGTACTCCAGTGTGAACAGCCACCCGAGGAGTTTCTAAAGGCTGCGATGGCTTTGAGCTGTGAACTGTCCTCAGTCCCAAATTCTGGGTTGGCATGAAGGACAGCAGTGCTGAGAATAAGTGCAGAAAGGTCCCATGTGCTTACAGGAGTGGCACAGGAGCATCCTTCAGAATTTAGGACCACTGTAGACACACTTGCCACAAGTCAGCCATGGGTGTATGAAGTTGCACATCCATGTCCTCTGTGGGGAGTGGGTGGCTCTTTGCCAGGTTGGGGCCAAATGCACAAAGGTGATACAGGCTGTAGATGAATGGGGTTTAGTCTTTCAGTGCTGTGTTCAAGCAGAACCTAAATCATTTCCTTCTGTGCTTTGGAGCAGAGCTGAAAGGAAGGATGTGAGCTTGATGCAGGCCCTGCTAGGTCTGTGTGGGGCTTTGGCCCTTATTGTACTTGAGGTCAAACAAAAGAATTGCAATTGTCTTCTGGTTTTGGAATGGGTGGGTGTACTCCAGAGCCCGCTGAGCCCATGCAAAGTGGTGCTGGACGCTTCAGGGAACCAGGCACTGGCACCAGTGATTTGCTTAGATTCACATTTCTAAGGTTTGTAAGACTTTCACCTGGACACCCTGTTACTTGGAATGATAAAGGTTTATGGGAAGGACAGGTTTTTAAATTAGGATGTGACATCCTTGTTCCTTAGTGTAGTGTCTTGGGAGAACCTTTTGTTGTAGATGATGTCATGTGTCCTCTCTTGTGACACTCTGCTGTTGAGGTGAAGTGGTGTGTAACTGTTTTGGGGTTTTCTGTTGATCAGAAAACTGAAATGTGAGCAACAAATAAAAGAGTATGATTGCTCTAGAGACCTGAAATACCAACTAACTAACTTAAGGATGCTCCTTCAATTATATCTCTACTTACTCGTGTTGCCAAGTGTCTTGTCTTTATATCCTTTTAGTTTTGTGTGTGTAAAATAATAAACAGTGTATCCACACAGAGAGCTGTCAGCTATTCACAGCCCACTCAACTGTGCTGCCTCCAGAGACAAAATAACTAAACCCCTGTGACCAAAGAACTCCGTTCTTTTTCTGCTTTGTTTACTTGCCCAGTTCCTGGCATACAAAATGCTTTGAATGACCATGATTTTATAAATAAGTGCCTTGTGATTTTTCTTAGTTTTTAAGGAGGGGACCCCTCAAACCTTACTGGTGTTCCATTCTGTTGGATCTATAGTGTAGCAGCATAGTGAAATTTACTGCCCTGGTGTCTGTTGCTGATTTACTTCAGATTTCATTTTTTACAGAAAAATACTGGTTTGGTACCTCTTGAAGGGCTTGTGCATTGAGGTGTCTTTGCCATTTCTGTTCCCTGAGGACCACAGCCTTTTCAGAAGTGTGTATGCAGTTCCTGAGGATGACCTCAGCTTCCCTGAGTTCAGAGAGGCTAAAGTCACCTATGGAATCTTTGCATATGATGCTCTGGGTAGTCCTCTATCTTATGTGTTATTAACCAAGCACTGGATAACTGGAGTGTCCCTGAAAATGTTCTTTACACTCTATTTAGAGTATTGCTGCACACTGACTTTTTAGAAAATGCCTCCATATCGGCCAGTTTCTGGAAAATGTAATTGCATGTTGCACAATAAGCAGTCATTGTTAGGAGTTCAGAGTATTCAAACTGTGTGTATTGCTCTTAGAGAGGAACCCTGCAGAAGGGAAAATCACATATTGGAAGAATTAACCAGGTGTTAGCCCAGATAATTATAAGCAATTTCAGCAAGCATTGAATTTGGCTTTTTCTTCCATTGGCAAGGAGTTTCATTTCGGTGTGAAGATTAGAATTTCTGCACTGGTAAAGGTAATGTTTGATTTCTTTTTGGCCAAGTGTTTTGTGGGTACAACCAAGCTGATTTGCCAGGAGTGATGCTTTCTGCAGAATCTGATCCAAAAAGGAAAGGAAGTTGAATGGCATCAATTAAAGGAAGTTGTAAAAGGAAGTAATACAATTAAACTGTTTGAAGAGTTTCTCATTGAGTCTGTCTTGCCATTTTGCAGACTGCTTGAGGCAAATTCAATGCTTTTTGTTTGTCCCTCAGCACTGATTGGTAGGCATTGTGCCTGGTTTCAAAGCTTTATTTCTCTCCTGTCTTGAAGTGCTTACAGTGTTTCTGACAAATACCAGCTGACTTGACTTCTGATGGTCAGGGAACCATGGGTGTAGTAGGAGCCTTGAAGCTCCTGAATTCAGATCCCTGCTTCAGATGCTGCCTTGGGGCACTGCTGATATATTAGGGAAACTTCAGCAATCACACCTGCCCTGCATAAAAACTTTTTCCTAAGGTGCACTAGAAACTGTTTGAGAATCAATGTGTTATTTCTCCTTATTGACCTTGGATTCTTTTGCAGCACCTAATTCAATTTGTGATTTAATTTCCAGTAAGGGATCTATACAAGAGATATTAAATTGTTTCATATGCATTCCTTTGAGTGTTAGAAATCAATCTCCATATTAAAATGTTAGAACATTAGGAAATAGAGAACTGGAATTATACTTACCTTTGTAACTGTGGGTATTCTTGTAGCAGGGCATGAATTGAACTAGTTCAGTGCAAGCTAGTGCAGTATGTCCAGTGGAATTCTGGCTTAAGAATTCTTTTTTCAGTTTAAATATTAAAGCTCAATAAGATATCTGTGTTTTAAGGAGATTTGACACACTCTGTTCTGTAGAAACCTGTCACAAGTACTAAATGTATATTTTCATAACAGTTTACTTAAAGGACCAGGTCTCGTCAGGCACAGCTTATTCTAGTCTACCTATGATCAGACCCACAGCAAATTCCTACCAGAACTCCTTGTGGCTCTGATTTCTGGCATCATTCACCATTCATTCCACGTGAGGTTGATATCTTCTAATTATTTCTTTCCAATTAAATTGTGGTGGTGCTTCCATCCTTCTGCACTTACCGAATCATAGGAAGTAACTGGAGATCTGTCAGATCTCATAGACCTGAAAATTGTTTTTGCTGCCAAATTCAGGTGAGACCTGAGTTCAGGTGTGGCTCCTAGAATAATGCAGTGCAGTTAGGTTGGAAGTACCCCATCATCTGAGTGAAAGGATTTTGTATACTGAAGGTTAAGCAGAATAGTGACAATCCATGTTGATTCTGCAGTGAAGAGAAACTGAAATACTTCTACAGAAGAGCAAAGTTACTTCTCTGTTCTTAACTTGGCAGGCAGATTTCACACATGACTGGGGTTTTTGCTGTGATGTGTGTAGTTATGTAATGTCTTGAAACCATTTGATTTTGCAATGCAGAAGCCAAAAGAGGAACCTTCCTCCTTGCCAAATAAAGAGTGAGGTAAACCTTGAAAGGTGCAGAGCTGCTTTTGATCTTGCTGTGGAAGCCACATAGGTGGTTTTTCTTTTCTTTTTTTTCCCCCCACCCCCAGCCTTGGTCTTTTTTGGTGCTAAATGAGTTGGAGACTGGAACTGAAAAACAGAATGGAAACTAGTTCATTTCATTTTTTCCCCTTGGAAACAAACTTGCCCATTCAAAGAATTGCCCTAGTTGTCGGGCAGTTGGCTTTTGTTGTTTACAAAAAAAGAGAAGATAACTTCATTGCACTTCTGCAGTGTCAGCACACCTTTTAGATTGAAATTTGCTAAATCTTTTTGAGAAATGCACTGATAATCTGAACAGGCAATCACCTGCTTACATATAAACACGTATAAAATAGAATTGCATATATCCCATAGTTAAAATTTAGCTGTACATGTATGAAAAAAAAATCACACATCTGTACTTAATTTATGTTATAATATATTTTTTACACAGTAAATGTCTGTAAAATCAGTTTTCTTTCTCAGTTCCATCCTTAAAAGACCTGGAAATGTAAGTCTTGTGTTGCATTCTTCAAAGCCAACCAACCAGTTCAGTTACGCTTGGGGCAACTCTGTTTTACAAAATAACCGAACAAATGCAAACGTATTTTGAATCTTTAAAATAAGCACAAATCCCAAAGATGAATAATGGGCTTAGGGATGTTGTAATGGTGTCCTGTTCTAAATTAAATCCCAGGCTAACCTGTGCTTTGTGGATGTAGACAACCATTTCATCGAGCTGCCAGAAGACCTACCCCAGTTTCCAAATAAGCTCGAGTTCATTCAGGAAATTTCAGAGATACTGATGGCTTTTGGAATTCCACCTGAGGGAAACCTGCACTGCAGTGAAAGTGCCTCCAAGATGAAGAGCCTCAGAGCATGTGACCTGGTTTCTGATAAAAGAAATGGGAACATAGCAGGATCGCCTCTGAATTCCTATGAGCTGCTAAAGGAAAATGAGACTATTGCAAGACTCCAAGCACTTGTTAAAAGAACAGGTGTGAGTCTAGAAAAGGTAAGATGCTAAATGAGCTGCACTCTCTCTGGCCATGCAGTGGCAGATGGTCTGAAGTCATGGTCCAAAGATGCTCTATGTCTGTCTTCACTAGAAAGAACTCTCTGTCAACATGTTCTCAAACCTTGTGAACTCCTGGAGAGAAAAGGACACGGTTAGGGGAGAGAGGGGAATGGGATTTAACCCTGCAGCATCTGGGAAAACCTTTCCACCAAGTGTTTCTTTACCAAGAAACACTTTTCTGCTTTGTGTACTTGCCCAGTTCCTAGCATGCAAAATGCTTTGAAGTGACCATGATTTTATAAACAATAAGTGCCTTGTAATGTTTCTTAGTTTTTAAGGAAGGGACCCCTTCATCCTTACTGGTATTCCATTCTGTTGGATAATGTGTTTAAAAATAGCACTTTGCCTTGTTTATTCTTGAGGATTTATTCTAAATTGGCACCGCTTTTTAATGAATTAAGTGGCTAAAATTGACATCTAGATAATCCTGAAGTTTGCATCCAGTCTTGGTTTCTGTGTAGAATATATATATAATTTTGCTTATATGTAATATATTTGCCATAGGCTTACTGTGATGCTTTTTTCTCTTTAATGTTGTTGAGTTCATGAGTGTCTGATTGCCAGCAAGTGGACATGCACAGCTCATGGTGATCCTGATTGGATTTTTTGAGTGATTAGAATTGTGAAACGAAAAATAAATGGGTGGCCCTTTGTGCATAAAATGTACTACCTGGAAGAATATATACTACCTGGAAAGCCACTGGGGGTTTTTTTTGCTTTTGTGGAACAAACTGTCTGTTCTGTGGAACAGACTGTCAGTGTTGGTCATTTTTCCCCCCTTATGAATTGAATATCTCAATTTTATTGCTTTTTTCATATTTTTTAGCCCACATCTTAACTGAAAATGCGTTTTCTTAAAGATTACTCTGAGGTGTTTAGTGGGGAATTGTGATTTACACTGCTCAGGGCTTAGGCTACAGGGAATTGGCTACTGGACAGGCACAGCTTCTTGTTACTGTGCATTTCTGTCTTCATTTGAAAGCTGATATGTGTTTAACAGTTCTAAGCCTGGAGTTGTTTGACACCAGATACAGATTTGCCTAATATACAATTTTTTAGGGGTAGTAAGAACCTCTAAAAAGCCTTTGTGGGTGATTGAAGGATAAAAGAAAGTAAATTAATTCTGTGGCATACATGGGCATGTATATGGTTGCTATTTAACCTTGTAAAATTTAAAACTTATCCAGTGCAAACAGTACTGAAGTAAGTTTTGGTTTATTATGAAAAATTTTCTGGGCAAAGGTTTCTGTCTAGACTTTTTCGGTTTTGCTCTTTTATTGCAGTGGTTGAAGCAGTTTTATTGAAATGTTGACTTGAAGAGATAGCAGCTGAACGGCAGATTAAAGTCTTGCATGCCTGGAATACCTGACAAAGCATCAATACAAATTATTTGTGTTTTCCCTTACTTTTTCAGCTGGAGGTGAGAGAGGAGACCAGTAGCAAAAAGGATCTTAAAATTCAGTGTGATGAAGAAGAATTCAAGATTTACCAGCTGAACATTCAGATTCGGGAGGTTTTTGCCAACCGCTTCACACAAATGTTTGCAGATTATGAAGTGTTTGTCATCCAGCCCAGTCAGGACAAGGAATCCTGGTTTACAAACAGAGAACAGATGCAAAACTTTGATAAAGTAAGTTGTAATAAAAAGGTCCATCCATGTCAGAGGTAAAAAAGCATTCAAACCTATGGCTTTGTGTGTTGGGCTGTGTGGAAAACCGTACTGCCAAAATGGTAATTTGTTCTGTAAATTTCAGTGTTCCCCAAAAAAGTCACATCTTAGATATGTGGAAAAATATATACAAATACAGACTTGGAGAGCTAAAGATAGTATTTTAAGGATACTGTAGAAAAATGCAGCTTGCTCTATAAAAGTAGCTTAGAAAGCCTCACTTTGGGGCTAACCTCCACATTAAGCTTAGATATTACTAGTGGAAAATACTTGATTTTTAACCAGAGGAATTGCCAAATATGTTAATGTATTAAGTCATGACCCCAAATAATGCTTATGTACAAAATGTATTCCTAACTCTTTATAGAGAAACATAAGACCCAGATCTTCAAATTTTTGCACTGTCTTTGCTGGAGATATTTTTTAGCAGGAGAATTCACATGGGTGAAGATTGTTGCAGCACTGTCTGCTAAAACACTCCTCTGATCCCCACCAAGTTGTACGAAAAGATTCCCATGGATTCCACAAGCTGTGGGCCCAGGCAGAAGTACCAGATCTGCACACCTGCAGTACTGATGGTGTGACTTGCTGGGATCCTGTTGAAGTTTTTAGAAGATTAAGGAGATGCTAAAATCAGTGCACCAATTATTGTGCTGTACAGTAGGTGATTGTCCTGATGCTGAAAATTTCACGTAGACTGCTTGTTTTGGGGATAGAGTTGATGTGTGTGATAAAACCAGGCTTTAAGTGGCACCAAAGCACTCTCATACATCCTTGATCAGAAAAGTTGGTGCTTCTGGTGGATGTGTCTCTCTCTTTGCAGACTCCCCAACACTCTTCTCTCTTCTTGTCTCTTAGGCTTCTTTCTTGTCTGACCAGCCTGAACCTTACTTGCCTTTCCTCTCGAGATTCCTGGAGACCCAGATGTTTGCATCTTTTATTGACAATAAGATTATGTGCCACGATGAAGACGACAAAGACCCTGTTTTGAGAGTTTTTGATTCTAGGGTGGATAAAATCAGGCTGCTGAACGTCAGGACACCGACCCTGCGCACGTCGATGTATCAAAAGTGCACAACCATTGATGAGGCTGGTAAGGGCCATGAGGCACTTGCTTGACTGTTCCTGCAACTGGTCAGTGCTGTTTGTTGTAGACATTAGGTTAAGTAATGATTCATGCTTTGAAACCTGAAAAAAATAGACAAAATAGCAGAGATGTAAAGCTTAAATGGGAGACTAAATGTTTTATGTGATATGAAATTAATGTAAAGTAGAACTCAGATGTTTTCCTGCATGCTTTGTGGGTCAAAGATGTCTGAGCTTAAGAAGATGAGCATTTTTGTCCTTTTGGTGACCTTCTTTGATGTCAGAAACACTCTTGTACTAATGTCCCTGTTGAAATCAGTAAGCAACTTCCACCTCTTTAATTTGACACCTGCTTTTAATTGAGGATGTGTGATTACAGATACATGTCTGATTATAACACCTTAAAAAAAATTAACTCTCTTACTATTTCAGAGAAATCTATTGAATTAAGGCTGGCAAAAATAGATCACACTGCAGTTCACCCACACTTGCTGGACATGAAAATTGGGCAAGGGAAATACGAGCTTGGATTTTTTCCTAAGCTTCAGTCTGACGTTTTATCCACTGGCCCAGCAAGCAACAAGTGAGTAAGCTAAGGCAAGAGGTGCTGAGTCTTGGCAAGATCTACAGAATGGCACTAAAGCAGAGATCTGAGAAAGCAAAGTCAGTTTTGGGTTTGGTTTCTTCAGGTGGGAGCAGATCAGATGATGTGGGGTGGGATTTTTGCTATGTCTGTTTTTTTTCTTTTTTAAATCTGGACTTCTGAAAGCAAATTTACTGAAGAAAGCCCTCTTATGTTTGAGATGGTAGTCTGTGTACTTTGAGTTACTTACAGTTATTGTCAATATAAAAGCAGATCCCTTTATTTGATCTCAAGTAGGAGCTAGCAAATATTTTAGGATATTTTCTTATAAAAATCTTGGAGGAGGAGGCGGAAGGCTTAAATTGTCCCTGGAATTGTGAGGGGAAAAAAAAAAAGAAAAATACAAAGCAAGTCTATGTGATCTAATATTCTACAATATTTTGGCTGCCCAATATTCCAGAGATTTCGTGTGTGTTTGCAGCTGCACTTTGGCTGATGTAATATATAGAATATATTAGAATATATCAGTATAGAATAAGCTGGAAATTGCCTCTGCCCCTCCCCTGACTCCTGACATTTGGCTGATGTTTTTCCCTCACGTTCAGGTGGACAAAGAGGAATGCTCCTGCTCAGTGGAGGCGGAAGGACAGACAGAAGCAGCACACGGAGCACCTGCGTCTGGACAATGACCAGAGAGAGGTGACAATTGCTCAGCTCTAGAGATCTGATTTTTTTCTTTCCTAATGGCCTGAAAAACGCTCTGCAACCTTCATGAAATGTCTAGACAGTTACTTGCAGTTCGTGTCTGCTCTCCCTTAAGTGTATTTGATACAAATGAAGTAGCAGACCAAAAGCACATAATTTTCTTATTTTAAAAGTTGTGTCATTTTTGCCCTTTCTCGGGACAAAATTATTTCATCGCACATATAGGAGAGTTCTCTGAAAATATTATCACATTACTTCAAGTTGTTCTGGTTGCTTTTCTTTTAAAGGGGATGAGTGAGAAGAGGGTAATTAGTAGTTTTCAGCCATCTATTTCCCATCTCTAAATAACTTAGTCACCCCGTACTTCTTTTGTGTATTTGATGGAGGAAAAATAACCACCTCTAGGAAGGGATTATTTCATCCTAAAATCAGGAGCATTGCCTTTTGGAGTTGCCTAAGTGTCTTCTGTAGGCCGTAATAAAAGACTTAAAGTGACAAAGTGAGAGACAACCTCATTGCCAAGGTGAGGATGTGAAGCCCACCCATACTGTCACGTTTGTGTCTGCCTGTTTTTACACAGCACAGTCTGATGCTGATTTACCCACCTTCTGAACTGATGAACGTCTCTCACCACTGCTCCTACAGCTGACACAGTTTTTTTTTTTTTTGTGGTGAAGTGGTTTTGAAAGATCTGGGTGAAGTGAACTAATTACAGTACAGTTTCTGATTCATATGGTACAGACTGCAAACTGGTACACCAGGTGGTGATTTATGGGTAATTCCAAGAATAGTCTGGCTCAAAATATTCGAGGTTTTTTGTTTGTTTACTAACGCCAGAGTTTTGCTTTTGTTTGTGCGTTGTTCATTGAAAACAATATTCTCTTGCCTTGTTAATATCCTTAGAGAAGCTTAATTTTGAATTTTAAAGGAGTTAGTAGCCTTGTGTCTGTTAGGATAGCGTTGTGAAACTCAAGTGTGTTTGTTCAGTTCATCCTTTTATGGTAGTGATGGATTTAATTGCCTTCCCAGTGTACTCATTTCCGGAATTTATTTACTGGTTTGTTAAAGGTTTGTTGAATTATAGTGTCATCTCTGTCATCCATAACCATGTAACAAAAGAATGTCTGCTTAATAAAAAAACCTCTACGAGTAGTTTCTGGCTTTGACATGTTCCATATGCTCAGATAACTCTAAAGTGCTTTGGACTTAGATGTAACAGAAATGAATAGAAGCTGATTTCTAACCTCATTACTGTGCTAAACAACACAATTGTTAAAACATGTAAACTTCTGAGCTAATTACAAAGGCAAAAATCTACCTCTGGTCTCTGGGGTGTTTTATTTGTTTTGTTTTTTAAGTGATTCCTCACAAGTTCATTTCCTATGGGAGTTATTCTGTCTCAAAAGACAATATCTGAGGAATAAATATTTTGAAATACATGCTCAGCTGGGGGTACCAAGTGCCAGTGGTAATGGTGCTGTTGTTTTAGGGGTTTATGCAGTACCTCTTTGATGACATAATGGTGATTGAACATTGACCCCTTCTCTGGGTGAACCTCAGACTTCCACAGTGAATTTGAGATGGGGAGGGAGCTGTCCTGAGGTGAACAGTGGAGGTCAGGCTGAGCAGGAGATGTCAAACTGCAGTGTTGGGAGTTTGAAACAAATTGAAGCTTTGTGGCAGCCAACAAAAATCTGTGCAATTGAGACTTTTTACTTGTAAACAGTTGTGCCCAGTGGAGGGCAGAGTTTACACCAATCCACTGATTTAACACCATCTTTTCTTTTTTCCTTTCAGATTCATTACTTACGAGTTTATTTTTATGTTGAATTCTTGGGAGTTCTGCGTTGTATTATGTCTTCACTCTTCCTTTTCTGTTTTGCATGCTTGCTTTTATTACTTCATATGTGCTTACCATTTTCACTTTACATCTGCTTGGCTTTTTGCTACCAACTTATCCTGCCAGCACCTGGACTTTTCCATGTCAGAGCTTCAGTTGCAGTTATGTTTAGACTGGGACCAGCATGATTGGCCCTTCATGCCCTCTATAAAATCTGTGTCAGAGCATTATCTGGTATGTCCAATGCACAATATGACTGTAATCATAGTTCTGGATAAAGATGCATAATTAAATGTATATATCATAGCTCTTTAGTGCAAGGCCAGTGGAGAAGGTGGGGTTGTTTTCCCTCTTTGTTGTGTTTGGCAGATCTATTCACTGACATTTCAGTTGGTCATTATTTCCATGTAAGCTAGAGGGGTTTCCTGTTAATTTGATATATGTACTAATCCTGAGTATTCCACCAGTGCCTGTACAGGACTTTTTCTATCACTAATTCTCAGTTAGCTGTGCCCCAACCAACCTGTGATCACCTGGCTTCCAAAATATTTGTCATATCACTCTTGTCTCTGGGGTGAAAACAATGGCAACTCCTTGATGGCAATAATAGGAGCAGAAGAGCTCTTTCGAGTAGAGTGGGTTCAGGAAATGATTTTCCTCAAAAATGCAGCTGGTTCACAGCTGAGAGATGCTGCTGTCATTTGCATTTTGCAGCTGCTTCCTGAAAGAGCAAAGTTTTCTTGCAGTCCCCATGTAGACCAGTCTGCCACTTGAACAGTCTTGGTTTGGGTGGTTGTTGCAAATTTTCATTTAAATGAAAAAAAAATAAAAAGACAGTTGGTAGTGGTGCAGGGAGTAATTGAATCTCTATGCATCTGAATATCCTTGGCAGCTTGTGTTGTGTTTTTGTAATTCAGCAATGTCTGTTCTAATACTGTATAGACAATATAAATGGGGATTTGACCTCTGGTGAAATAGCAGTTTAAGTGTCTCAGCCCTAAATAATGCTGGCTATAAAAAGGGGCCTTTTCTGAAAAGAGGACCTGATCCTTTCCTCCTCACTCCAGAGGTGTGGGTTATAAAGATAAGTTCACCTTTTTCTCTCAGCCAAGTGGTCTCACTTGCACTTTTGTCTGTGTTTGTCCGTTTTCTCCCCCAATCCAGAAATACATCCAAGAAGCCAGGAATCTGGGCAGCACCATCCGGCAGCCCAAACTCTCTAACCTTTCTCCATCAGTAATTGCACAAACAAACTGGAAGTTTGTAGAAGGCTTGTTGAAGGAATGCCGAAATAAGGTAACACAGAGGATTATTCTGCTCTCCTGCACCTCATATCCATCCTTTCTGGACCATTTTGTATCCAGTATGTTTGAACCCACCCCTCCCCACTTTTATGCCATCTGTTTCTGCTTTATTCCTATGAGGATTTTTGCATGGTGGCGAGAAATTAACGAAGAGATAATGTATTCAGAAATTCTGCGAGGAGCAGAGACTTTATCAAGCAGATTTATGATAGAGATTGAATATTCTGAAGGGTCTTTTACCATCCCGCTGCCCAAGTCTATTATAGCACATTTCAGTTATAACTAATGAGATAGTGCTATTTCAACGAGAGTGAATAGTCCAAAAGAGAGGCTTGTGGTGAAAATACAGAAGCTTTTCTCATAACTACATTTCTGAGGGGTAAGGTTTTAAGCACTTAACAGAGAAATTTGGCATTAATTTGTAGACATGCTTCACCAGTATATAGTTGACAACATATTATTAATCTGAAGTAAATGTAAATGTTTATAAAAATACAGCAAAGAGAATAATTATGAAATAGACACATTCTTTCCTAAAGTCAGGGGACTTAATTACTATAGTAATTAAATACAACTTTTCATAAAACTCTATTTAATATGTGCATCTACTTCTGGTTTCACTTAATGGACCTGTCCAAATAATTCCCGTCCCTTAATAGAGGTGTAAGAGATGGTGAAGATTTTTGAAGATAGACTTGGCTCTGTGACAGTGAGAAATTGCCAGAGGGAGTGAGGGGGAGAAGCAGCTAGGGGCTAACTTGGACTTCTTAATCTCCACCAAGACTGTGCAGAGGTGCTTAAGGGAGTATTCCTCATTTGAAAGCGAGTTTAGAATAGGAACAAAGATGAAAAGATGTGTAAGAGATGAGCAGGACTGATTCCCTCACCATTTTTACCTCCAGTTGGCTGTATGCTGAATGTATTGTGACTGGAAGACTGTGCTTCAAGAACTGGTGAAAGCTTTGTTGGCCAGTATGAAATTGTGCACAGTTTAGGAGAATGTGGCTCGTGGGGAAGCTCAAGAGGTGCACTCTAGAATGGGTTTAGTTTAATCCAAATGCCCTTCTGGCAGAACAGCATCTCCCAGGAATAACCTACCCGTGCTACTTGGAAACACTTGGGCTCATTCACCTCCCCTGGGGAGGGACAAAGTGTCCACCTTGGGGAGTGCATCCAGTACTCACCAGGCTTCAAAACTACCCAGGATCTGTGTTCTGTGGCCTTGCTGCTGAGCATCCAGCTTGTTAATGTGTGACCTGCTGTTCCCTTTGTTGGGGTTATTCTGTAGAGGATGATTTGCCCATTGGCAAACCCTTTTTGAGAAAACTAGCAGATCAGCACTGCTGCTGTCCTGGCTTGAAAACCAGGGGTAAAAGAAGGGCAGTTCTGCACTAATGCCAAAAAAAAAAAAAAAAAAAAATATATATATATATATATATATATATATATACAGCCAGTTATTCTGTCAAAGCTTTGTTATCATGTGCTTCCTTATTGGTCATTTTAAAAGTGTAAGTGGTCTTGGAAATTCCTGGGAGAGATTTACCTCTCTTTTGCCTTGTCCTTTTTGAGACTAAGAGGATGTTGGTTGAGAAAATGGGTCGAGAAGCTGTGGAGCTTGGTCATGGTGAAGTGAATATCACAGGAGTGGAAGAGAACACCCTGATAGCCAGTCTGTGTGACCTCTTGGAAAGAATATGGAGCCACGGTCTGCAAGTCAAACAGGTGAGGAATAAATATTCCTGTACATTGCAGAGCACACTTTCCTAAAGTTGTGTGATGCTTTTCCTCTCTCTGCTTTCAGAGAACACCTTTAGTGTGTATGTACACATGTTAAAATACTTGTGTGTCCCCCAGTCTTTTTAATGTCAATTCCTACCCCCCTGTCTGTCTCCATGTTGTGGGATACGTGCAAGTGTACCTGTAGATGTGTTCCACAGGTGACTTCTTGGAAGGCTCTCCATTTATCCTGGGGTTTTGTTTGGTTTGGTGGGTTTTGGTAGTTCTTTTTAATAGGATGGTTAAAAAAAACCCTACTGCTGTATTCTTAGTATTTTTGTAAATGAAGTTGCATAGGCTACAAGGCAGCATATCCTAAAGGTGCTCTCAGTGGGATGGGGGAATTGTTTTCCTGAAGGATCATTTAGTACTTCAAAGTAACAGTCTTGCTGTTTTGGTTCTTCCTGAGCGATGTAGGTGTACTTAAATTATGGTTACAAGATCACTAGCTAGAGGTGTTGGGGTTTTGTATGAAATTAATAATTGTTTGCTCATCTTGGGACAAGATGGAGTTTACCAACTTTACTCCTCCCTTGTACAAAGGAGTAGCAAGGGCAGAGAAGATTGTAACTTCTTTTTTTTTTTTTTGAAAGAATATATGTTCATAATCCAGACAACTGTAATCCAGCATCTCTGTTCCCAGCACCCAAACACCAGTGTTTAACTCTGCTCTCCTTCAAACAATACAACAGTTTTCTATGTGAAGATTTATCATGTGATTCTCTCCCTTCCCTCTTGTATATCACTTAGGATAGAAGCTGTACTGCTTTCGTCTTAGAAGACAGAGCATCAGTATACTCTGCTTCAACCCAGATTTGGGCCTTTCAGACCACCAGACGGCCAACCCTTCATAAGGTTAATGCTTTGGATTGATTGCAGATGTTGGCAAACAGTGCTGAATGGTGGAAGAAATAGTGTGGTGGAATAGAATAGAGGCCTGATGGAGGAAGTGCAGTATATCTCATAGTATGATCCAGAGTTTAAAACAAAATAAAAAAGCGAAAAAGCACCACCAGTTCTCTGCGTGCTCTGGCCTTTATGAAATATGCAAAAGCCTGCTGTTTCATACATCGATTTTATTTTATTTTTCAATAATGAGCCAAGGAAGACTCTTCTTTCTCAACTGACCATAGTAATGAGGATGGCTTTCCCTCCACCAATCCCTGCTTTTACCTCTTCCCTGCTGATGAACCCCAGTAGTCCTACATTAGCTGCCTACTGATTTTTCCATCTGCAAAGGGAATCCATGCCTTCCGTCGTCCCGAGCAACGCAGGGGGGCTGTGATGTAGGATCTAATGACTGAAGTAGTCTGGACTTTCAGAAGGCCTTGGTTATTCCCTTGCCCATTCTCTATCCCACTGCTTTCCTTAGGCTGTCTTCCTTCCCCTTATAGATCCAGCTTGCATCATCATTGCTGTTTGGTGAAGTTAAAGGAGAGGTCCTCGGTGCTGAAGGAGCGGGCAGACACTGCATGAGTTCTCACATTCATCATGGTTGTTTGACATCGATTTGCTGCAGGATCCTTTGTTGCTGCTTTCTGTGATCTGCTGCAGTTCTCCCTGCCATGGCAGCTGGTTGCTGAACACTAGACTGTGTGTGCATGTGTGTGTTTATTGGGAGAAAAGACAGTTTTGGATGTAACTCTTTGCTGGGTGATGTTTTCATGCTCTTTTTTTATCTGTTTATAATAAGACTTGCAGTTTTGGCTTTCCATGTTGGATCTGTCAGGTACACACGTGACATAATGGATTTTTTATATCCTCACCACTGAGTGCATATTTTTAATAGATTTCTGTCAGCACAGATGTTACAGACACTCTAGGATTTATTCATCTGGAGGTATACCACTTCTGGAATAATCCCTCTTGGTCAATAGTTCTTTCTGTCAACTGTAGGGAGCTATAGGATGGAAATGGTTAGAGGTTTTTAAATATAGTTTAAAAAAAAATTGAAGATGAACCATCATTACTGCACTTCTGGGAAGGCACTTAAATAATTTTAAATTAAATTGATAGTGCAGAATTGACAACAATTCTTTTACAGTTGTGATTTCTTTCTGCACACAGCTGTAAATAAAAATGTAGCCTTATAATATGACAGCTTTTCTGAAATGTAGAATTGCTAGATCCTTACTGGGATTTCAGGTTAATACAGTAATTTAGGAAGATAAGTATTACTAATTACCTCTAAGTAATTCCAGTTGATGTGCTGGAGAGCCTCTGTTCGCTTTCTGCAGGTTTGCAAACTTTGGATTCATTATGTGAAATATTTTATGATGAATCCAAGAATCTTTGTAGTTTCCCAGTGAAAGATTTTCTCACTCTCTGCTTTAAGCCACCAAGGGTTTAAGAAAGCAACATAATGAGCAAGGTGCATCTTTTAACATCATTTGATGGATTTATCTTGGCCTAAATATTACATCCCAAATTCTAACTTTTAAGTTGGTTTTACAGTGTGTAGAACTGGGGTATTTTTGCTGATATGCTTTCACTGTCCTGCTTATATTTTGGGATATCTTACTGTGTTTGTGATTATATATGAAATTGAGGGGAATCCTTAGAGATTCTAAAAATGGGGCTGCATTTATCCATAGCCCTGAATTACCCTGAGGGGAGCAGAACTTGGCCTGGGTGTGTTTTGCTCAGGCTGGCTCTGTCTCTCTTGTCATTTCACTGTTGGAGAGGCAGGCAGGGAGAGACTCACAGGACAGGTCACAGCCTCAGATCTTAAACTCCACGTGCACACAACATTTTACAAGTGTTTGAATGTTTTCCTGTCATGGTAATGAACTGAGAGGGAAGAGGTTCCATTGACTTTTTCCTGTTACCAGAATCATTAGATCCCAGTAGTCTGACTCTTGCTTTTCCTTCTCAGCCTCTTTACAGCTCCCAAGTGCCTCAAACTTGTATCTTATTTTTGGTTTTTACCATTGAGTTTATAGGGAGAAACATCTTTTAAGCAAGTTATTGTCATGGTTGATCCTTTCAATGATGTTTTAAACTTTTTTTTTTTTTTTTTAAATTCAGCTGGTAGTGATTTCTTTAACTAATATTTTTTAATTTTAGGGAAAGTCAGCTTTGTGGTCTCATCTGTTACATTACCTAGAAAACAGACAAAGAAGAACCACAACAGGCAGCTTCAGTACCTCAGGTAAGATTGGCATCTGCTGAAAGATGATGATTAAAAGCTGTGAGTAAGAGCTGCCTGCAGATTTACACTGTGCAGAGTTTTTTTTTTCCCCCCTTGGAAATACCCTTCACTCAATATAACTGAATCAAGTGTTACATCTGCTACAGGTTTAATATGGGCCTGGTGTGTTGTCTCAATATATTTCATGAAAAATAAGCTGGTTTGTATTGAGCTCACTTGTTTGGGTCTGGGATCTGACTGGCATGGTAGTGAGAAACCAGAAATAGCTTAAGCTTCAGAGACAGGCTTTAAAATGGATTGCTCTGGTACATCACCCTCCATGTGACACACAGGCCCTGCATGACTGGCAGAGCAAATGATCTTGTGGGGTGGGGGTGGAAAACAAGTAAAAGCACATAAGGTTGGGCTGCACACCCTGAGGTTTTACATTATGGCTTGAAAAACCACTGAACAGAGGGCTTATTGTTCAAAAGAAAAACTTAAACTGAAGAAAAAGATTTTTTGTTGCATCAAGTGTTGCAGTAGAAGCAATATTGCACTGAACAAGATCCACTGAAAATGTGTTTCTAGTTATATTAATGTAATTTTTAAACATTACTTCTTGTATGGGGTGGGGGCATAGGATATAAATTTGGAGAGAACAATAGGTTTGGGGGAGGCAGTGGGTGCCTTGTATTTTTTATTTAAAGCTGCTGTAAGCAAAGGTTTGAGCATTAGTAACGTGCACAAGATCCTGTAAGCAATCAAAACCATAGATATGGAAGTTTTAGGGTCTCCTGAACGTCCCTTAGTTCAGAGTGGTTTTTCTGGTATATCAGGTTAAGTCACAATCAATTCTGTGCTTTCTAACTTGGGATTGAGGGCAGGGATGGTGTTCAACGTAGAGCTGAGTACACTTATTCTGGAGTGGAATTTGAAAGATAAGAGTAATGATATTGCTTGAAAAGCCCCAAATGGGGTATTGAAAAAGTAGTGGTGCTACAGGAGTCTGCAAAGTAATAGCTCAGTAAGCACAGGATGTGTGGTGTGCTGAGTACAACATATTTGACACTTCTCTGGTGTCAACAGTGCCAGTCAGGGCTCCTACACAGCAGGAAAACAGGGTAGTCTTTAGAAATTAATGCTTGACTACTATATGTCTTAAGCCATTTGATGTCATACCAATTTCTGTTGATCCTAAGCTCAGTAATGTGTTGCTGCTCAGTGTGTGCTGACCTGTAGAACCGTCTGTGTAGCATGTTAGATTTTCCTGTCATTTGGAGTGGAAATACACCACAGTACCTTCAAGAGTCACCAGTAATACAAGAGTGCAAACTGGTGTCAATTCACCTTCTTTTTTATATTGATTTTAGAATCTTTAGATGGATTTCTGCTAACAGGAAATCGTTTTCTCCTGAATCTAGGAATACTTCTTGATTCAGAAAGACGGAAGTCTGATACAAGTCCAGCCATGTCACCTCTCAGAATCTCACTCATCCAGGATATGAGGTGAGTTTGAATTGTTAGACAACCCAGAACCCCCCTGAGATTTGCACACTTGTTTCTGTGTCTACTGTGCACCATCCAGGAAAGCCTGTTTTTCATGCAGCAGGAATGAGCTGTGGGGAAGTTGAACTGTTTTCAAGTAGATAGATCAGTGTTTTCATTGACCTTTACAGAAACAGGTTTCATACTGGCAGGTTTTATATTGTCACAGCTATTAACCTATGGAAATACCATGACAGAGTTTTCGTATTTTGAACGTTTTGTGTACTGGTTTATTTCCACAGAGGTGTGGGTGTAGTGTTTGTGTTTTCCCAGTCATTGCTGAGTTGGTTGCATAGTTCTGAGATCACTTTTGCTTCCCAGGGGAGAATGCAGTTTAGAGAACTTGTTTGATCTAAAGAATGGATTTATCTAGCATTCAGTACTGTAGTGTGAATAAAGCTACAACTTCTGCCCAATGCCTTCTTTTCAGTACACTGAAAAGCGATATGCATGACTTCTGAAACAACCTTGAGAGGAATTTTCTTTTCCTTCTTTTTCCTTACAGCATCTGTTTTTTTTCAGTGAGCAGGAGTGAACTGAGGATTTGCTTGCCTTATTAAAATAGACCATTTGTATCTTGTGTGCAAGAAAAGCTTCTACTGAGCATGCAAAGACAGTATTTAATTTTCCAAAGCATTCAGCCATAAATATTGCAGCGGTGAGGTCCAGAATGAGTCCTAAATCATGTGAGACAATGGGCCTGGTTTAGAGTTTTGTAAATAGGGCACTGCATTGCAGATATTTCCTTTTCAGGCTCTTATTCTCTTTGAGCTAGATTGCAGGGATTTTTTTTTTATTGTGCTGAATATTAAGGTGATTATGTTTCATTTTCCTATAATTTACCTGATATTTTGTGTTCTTTGGAAAACTTCAGCCGAGCTTGGTTCAAAAGAGCTGTCATGCTTTGACAATACCAAAGCATTTCTTTTTGTTTTTTTTTCCAGGCATATCCAGAACATAAGTGAGATCAAAACAGATGTTGGCAAGGCCAGAGCCTGGGTTCGCCTCTCTATGGAAAAGAAGTTGCTTTCTAGGCATCTGAAACAGTTGCTTTCAGATCATGAACTCACAAAGTAAGATGGTTTATCTTGGGCAAAGCTTTTTAAAAAACCCTAAAATCTATATAATTGTTTGGTGTTAAAAATCCAGGTGTGCCTATTTTTGCATCTGTTTAGTAGAAGGCGTGGAACAAATTGTCTTTCTGAGTGTGTGAGCTGTTTGGGAATTAGGATTCAGTGCTGGGGTTCTTCATATGCATTTTGACATTTATAGCCTGCTTTACAACATAAGGTGAATTGCTTTCATATTAGTCACATACAGTGTTTACTGTGTGGAAATTAAAGCCATAGTAATTGTCATTAATTTTAATTGAAGACTTCTTTCTGGAGACAGCTTAACCTGTGCTGTCTGCTCTTCTTTTCCTCTCCTTCCACTCACCATCTTCCAAGGAATTTCTGCCCCCAATCACCCTGAACCCCAACAGCTAATTATTTGAGATTTGCCTTTTCTTGTATTATGTTGGATTTTCTGATGAAGCTGTGGCCTTCAGTGAATAAGGAAAAGCTGAAGGATGGAGTTAGGACAGCTAATAAATCTACCTGTATCTCCAAATTAAGGTTAAGCCTCTCCAGTGAAGTCAACAGTTCAGATCAGGTTAAATTTAGCAGTGCTTGTCCCATGCAGAGCAAGTGCTGTGAGAGGACTTTCCACACATCACCACACTCCATGTATCCCCACAAAAGAGAATGAAAAAATCTAGCTGTTCTAGCTGATGTGGTTTGAAAGTGTGCCCCACTTGTTTTTAGAGGAAGCAGTGCTAAGTTCAGTGAGGTACTAAAAGTAATGGTGCAACTTCTGCCATTTTACAGTTAACAAGATTGTGTGTTGCTCTGTTTTGAAGCAGCTGTTAGATATTTTAATTATGCCATTCTCTTTATTCAACATTTGTTAACAAATGTAAGCAAAATGTAACATTGGTTCCTTTCTAGTCTGCAAAGGGGCAGGGAGAAATCTCATGGCTTCTCTGTCCTGAGACCTTTATGTGCCCAGGGAGACAGAGAAACCTTCCCCTTTGAAGAGACAGGACAGCACATACCCTGACAGGCTGTCAGACATTTGATTCAGATTGTGCAAATGAAACACAGACATGGGCACCTGTGAGACTTGTAGCTTGCCACTCTTGTGGCTACAGGCAGGTTGGGTTAATTTAAGGCTCAGTCTCTTGATTTTCATTGACCATTTCCTGTCAGTCTCTAGTGTTAGGTTTGTTATGTAAGTGAGAACATGCCTGTATGTTGATTATCATGGATTTGTTTTGCAAGTTCCTGTCTTGTGACTTGCTGATTTCTTTGTAAACTGATACCTGAAATTGCAGGGAGTTGTCAGGATGCTCTTCTGGCAGGAACAACCTATCCACGGCTGCATCAGCATTTCTAATACCTAATTCCTGCATCCTTGAGAGTTTAGCTATTCCTGCAGCTTTAGTTGGATTTTGATGTATTTTGGCATTCTCTTCTTTTAAGATTATTCCCAACACTTGTGTTATATATTGGTTGCCACCTTTGCATGCCTGTCATTTTGGTTGTGTCAGGAGCTGCATACTGTCAACACTGAAACTTTTCCCTGGATTAATGTGCAGGTTGTTGTAGGCCCTGGGTGATCACCTATAGCCATACACAAGCAGATATCCTCAGTTTTTGCCTCATGTCCTTTGAGAACAGTCTTCTGTCATACATCATATGCTGGAGAACTCTCCCATGGCACCCTCTGCTCAGAAGCAACTTAGGAGAACTCTCTACTTCATTTCTCTCATTTTACATGGTCAAAAAGGAGTCAGAATTTTTTTTTGAGGATGTGCCAAATTCCTTTTTTCATCTTAGGGTGTTTTTGGGTGGGAGAAGACCCTTAGACCAAACGTTACATTCGAAGGGTGGAAGATAATGAGAATTGCACTGATGCACTTTGGAGACGTCAGCCTTGCAGAGAGTCAGTGTATCTTGGCACACTGAAAACTCTCTCCCAGTATCACTTCCCATTTGGAATCCTTGCCCATTATCTGTAGCGTGCTTAATAAATTTGCACAGTAGAAAACATTTCACTGAAAGCATCTTGTTACTGTGACAGATTATGTGTTTTGCTTTGTCAGAAAACTCTACAAGCGTTACGCGTTCCTCCGCTGCGATGACGAGAAAGAACAATTCTTGTATCATCTCCTGTCATTCAATGCTGTTGATTACTTTTGCTTTACCAATGTTTTCACAACAATCCGTAAGTATTTGCTTTCCCTGCAGCTCTGATTTCCAGATTTGGTTGAGTCCTTGTCCAAAAATCTAAACAGCTCTGAGCAATGTGCCCTAATGTAATTGTTCTGCTTTTTTTTTCCCTCTGAGATCCATCTGTGTGTTCTGTATTGCTGTTTCCATGATCTTCTCTGGTGGGCAAGAGTTTCTCTGTCACTTTTGTTTCTAACTTAGTAAAATACTTAGCTCTAATAAATTTATTTGGGAGTGAGTTCTCAGCTGAAATTTTTGTGATGGGCTTGTTTGCATGGTCCTAAATAAGCACAGTGTGGGTTCACTGTCAAGGTAAGAATATTAGTGCATGCTGGGAATTAAAAGAAAACAAACCTTTCCTACTTTGTGCTCAGGCTGGTTTGCTACATGTGTCTGGGTTTGGGGTAACAATGAAATGCCTATTGAGGGCTGCATCAGAACTTTTCAACATATTTTTTTTCTTTTTTCTAGTTGTTAAAAAGATACCCTAGAGAAACTTGTGAGCTATTGTTGATGCTTAGCTGTGTTACAGAGTTCTCAAAGGTCTGTGTGCCTGCTGCCACAGGACCTCACTGGGAAGGCAAAATAAGGAAAGACTTTAGCAAGGCTTATGAAATTGGGAGTGGGATATGTGAAAGGACTACCCTTGGTGGTGTGTTGTGATTCATACTTGTGTGTATGAAAGACAAAGCAAACAGACATCCAAGCAAAACAGCTTTTGGTCTTGAGGGCAAGTTCGGATAATGTGAAAATCGAGTCTGCTGGATGCAGTTAAATTGTCACTTACTTTAGGACTATCAGCACAGAAAATTAATGGGGAAATATTTTAATTCATTCTTAAATGCTATGAGCATTGGGCTTTTAAGAAAATCCAACCACCAAATGCTTTCTCGAGGGCACTGACAGCTGAGGAGATGCTGAGGGAGAAATGCATTAAACGCCTCAGCTGAAAAGCCCTGAGTGTAATCTGCTTATGCACTGTGAACGAAGGGCAGAAAGCCAAGAAACACAGTGACCATTCAGAGAATTGGATTTTATTATAAAAGGTTGGTTGTGCAGGAGATGCTGGGTAGTGGAAGAGTATGTGCCTTGAGAGTCAGAGGAGGGACTGCAGTGCAGGTGATGCTGCATGGAATTACTCACAGGTAAACCAGGGGACCAGAAAGCGTTTGAGCATATGTGTGGTGCTATTTAGAAGGGAAAAAAATTGCTTGTTCTTTTAAGAAATTGGCAAGTCCTAAAGTTAGCATAACTAAGAGTGGCATGGCACTGAGAAATTTGCAGCATTATGCTGTATTTTCACTGGATTTGTTCAGCCATGGTAGTACGTGCTGCTGCCATCCATGCCTGTAAGGAAAGGCTGCAGTTAGTACCTGAGTGGGACCTGGGGGGAGTTGTGCAGTGTGCTGAGCTGCAGTGCAGTCCTGGATACAGGAATATCATGTCTTTACTTCCTTGTCACTAAGCTGAGGATAAGTGACCATCTTTGTGCCATGTTGTGAGGTTGGTAAATAAAAAGGGATTACACTCATAAGAAGGCATTATTCCATCCAAATTTCTTTCTTCACTTGACACTGTTCTGCTGTCAGCTCTGCTTCTTAGTGGCTGCTGTGTATATGTACACTTCCCTATTGTCAGTCAGTGCTTAGTGTGCAAGTGTCAGCACGATTAAATAGGATCTCTGTTGTTCTTTTAATGTTTCATGGTACTGCAGTGCTGTTTTATGACTTATCTTTTGCCCCTCTCTTGACTAAAGAGGTTATATAATTATCCTTCTTCATTTCTGAAGTGCTCTATCTTTTGTGTTTGCAGTGATACCATACCATATATTGATTGTTCCCAGCAAGAAACTCGGTGGCTCAATGTTCACAGCCAATCCTTGGATCTGTATTTCGGGAGAACTGGGTGAAACAGGAGTCCTGCAGATTCCCAGGAATATATTAGAAATGACTTTTGAGGTTTGTGTTGATACAAGTTAATTGATACAAAACTTGATGCAAAACTGGATTTGGATGTTCTGTTTGTTCAGTTTTGAGTTCTGCCCTTGCTGTACCACCTTGCCATACATTTCCTGTCTTTGTGGTTAGAGACAGATAGTTTGTGCCTGTGCACAGCACATTTAACCTATATTTAATAACATGCAGAGCAAAGTGACTGACAATTCCTTAGTGCAAGGGATAGACAAGACTGTCTTTATGTTACAACTGTGGGAGGTGTCACATCCTTTTCTGTTGGAAAACAAAGAAGTAATTCTGCTCTGATTTTTGCATGTGTGTTGTGTGCATTGAGTAAAATTGAACTGAAAAATCTAGTTCAGCTGATGTGCTCTGTGCAGATCAAAATAGGGTTTAACAAAACAAACAAACAAAAGCAAGTAAAGCAGGCTACCACTAAAAAGCCCAGAACCATGCAGTCAGAAACAGGAATCACATTTCTGAGTTTCTGTCTGAGCACGTTCCCTAATAGTTTACTCCCCCAACATGCTGCTTTCTTTCAGTTTCCTCTGACAAACTCTTTGTTTAATTTGCAGTGCCAGAACCTGGGAAAACTGACCACAGTGCAAATAGGACATGATAATTCAGGGCTGTATGCCAAGTGGCTTGTGGAATACGTTATGGTCAGAAATGAAATAACAGGGCATACTTACAAGTAAGTATCATCCTGACATTTCATGTGGGGTAAGTAGAATTTCTGCAGGGAGCTGGCATTGTAGGGCTTGTTTGATTAGAAAGGTCTGTTCTCCTGGGGCTCTGTGTCCACAGTTGCCTCGACCTGAAGGCACAGAAAGATCGTTCGGCTTCTGGCATTAAACAAATCGTGGTTCTTATGAATTCAAACAGGGTTTGAAGTTTGCACATGTTCATGTCTCATATCACACTGTTGGTGGAGAGGATGAGTTGACTGTTGTGCAGCTTAGAAATAATCTGCCTTGAGCCCAAGGAAGAAACAGCAAGTCAGAGCTTGCTGCTTACCAAATATAGGTGGTATTTTAAATTAGGACTGGGTATTCCAGTGTTACAGAGTGTTACAGAGACACCTTTGGACACAAGCTGGAGCACAAGGCCTTATGGGTGTTAGAAACCTGTGTTTACATGGGGAAAGTAAAGGAACCAAATTTACAGTGAGAATTAAATTTATTTGTGTTAGATACAGCATAGTTTGGTGCCCTGTCCTTTGTTTAGAGAAACTGTCAGGCTCATGTTGATGTCAAATTGGCGGGTAAGTCCACTCAGCACTCCATGCCAGTTCATTTGTAATTAAATGGAGAGGAAAGATTCTATTTTTGGATGCTCTTCAGTTTTCCAATTCAGCTGATTAAACTGCCATCAACAGTGGTTCAGAGAAAGTGATAATGAGCAAATGAGCATGTGTGCTTTCTAGTGTGATTTAATACCCCAGTTCAGCAGAAGTACTGGTCTTCTGGCATTTAAGCATATGTTTGGGTTGTGGGGTTGTTTTGAAGCTGGCCTGCTATGTAGTGTATTCAGTGTATTTCTTCACCCATCTATGGGGTGTAGTAGGGTTTCCCCTTTTACCCATTTTTCCTCAAATCATATGCTACATATGGGACTCCAGCAAAATCTGCTTTGTGATCATCTACTGCAACACTCAGCACAAACTTGGAACTGGGAAGCTGTTTTACTTTTGCTGCCTGTGCTGGCAAAAGCCAAAGCCAAGACTTTTTTCATTTGTTGCCAGATGAATGAAGTCTTCCTAATAACTATTCTAGCAGGATTTGGGCTTTAGGCAACTGCAAAGCTGAAAGTCTTTGGCATGGAATTGAATCTGGATTGATCCACGTATTTATCTCCTTGATGCTCTTAGGTTTCCCTGTGGAAGGTGGCTTGGGAAGGGAATGGATGATGGCAGCTTAGAGAGGATCCTGGTGGGAGAGCTGCTCACTTCCCACACGGAGGCTGACGAGCGGCAATGCCGAACCCCTCCCCTGCAGCAGTCTCCAAGCATGATCAGGAGATTTGTCACCATCTCACCAAACAATAAGCCAAGTGAGTGCTGGGGGTTTTCTTGTCTTGTCCTCTTCTGCATCATCACCTGAGGGCTTGCAAACACTGGAGTTTGGAGAGGACCTGTGAAACTCAGCCCAGTCCTGCTTGAACTCCAGCTGACTTCCAAATTACAATCCTGGACATCCTATTCTGTCTATTTATCTAAAGGGATGGCAGATGTGTCTGTGCTACTGGTCCAGTGATGTTTTTTGTATTGTCCTTCACCTGTGGAATGAATACTGTGGAGGAAGGTAGAAATTTGCTGCCTTTTCTCTGTCTCCCCTTCATGGATGAAGAATCTTGCTAGTGGTTTCTGTTCATGGACTTCTCTTTGTTTGCTGTTGAGGTCAGTGTTCTGTGGTTGTCTTATTCCTGATAAATCAGGTGGTTCCTTTGTTCCCAACCTTGTTTGGGTTTGCAGCAAAACTACCACAGGAATTATTTCCAGGATGCCCAGCTTTGTTAGTCCTAAACAAAGCACAACTCCTTTTCTTAGCTTTGGGTCCTGGTCTGAAAACTCACATAGTATGTAAAAACCCTTTTCACTGTTGATGTTTTGAAACACCACAGTGTCAACTTCAATATAAAATCAAACCATCTCCATTCCTACCTCCTCAACAATAAATAAAAATAGAGTTGGGTTTCCATTACCCACAGCTCAGCATTCTGTTTCCCTAACAGAGTGAGTTATATTGGTTCATGCTCCTCTGCTGTGGTTTGGGCTGTGCTGTGACCCTCACACACAGGTACAATTTCTGAAGCTGTAACTGGATGTATTTTTGTGTTTTGCAGAGTTAAATACTGGCCAGATACAAGAAGCTATTGGTGAAGCTGTTAATGGTATTGTCAAGCATTTCCACAAGCCAGAGAAGGAGGTGAGGGGTTATTGTCTGTGTAGTGGTACTGCTGTCCTAAAACTCTGATTAGTAAACATGAGAGAATGTATAGCAGAAATAACTGAACTGAGTGAACAGCCATGTGCTTGAGAATTCCTGAAGTGGGGCAAAAATGAGATACTGAGACTGCAGCACAGAGATGGTACAGCCTCAAATGCCTCTGTTTTGCTGCCAACTGGAGCATTCTGTTAAATGTTAACACTCTGCTATTGAAAATTTTGTTATTAGTCAGATTCTACCAAGGAGTCTACCCATAGACTGTCAAGAACGCTGCCTCCTGTTTAGTTTGTTCTGAATTAACTGACATTTGACATCTGCATTGAGTTCTAAGTAGGTTTTTAATGCCTGTTTTGCATTATCTTTGCTACTTAAAATGTGAAAACCCGTGGGCCATTTGGAGAAAAAGGAAAGAAAAAAAGGCCACCCTGAAAACACCCACATCCCCTGAGCAAGTGAAGCAGAAATGCTCTTAAAGACTCTCTTTCATTACACATGTAATCACCTGTCACAGCAGTGATTTTCTGAAGCAAACCTTCAGGTAGCATGCCCCTGTCAAATTATCACAGTCCAGCTCTTGTGAGCCAGACAAGTGTAGAGCAGTGCTCTATGTGGATGGCTCTTGACAGGAATTTTTACAGATAGGTCTTCCCATTCCTACAGCACCTCTCTTCTAAATTCATTATGCCATGACAAATTCATATCCAGTGTAATTCTAGTCAGTGATCACACTGATAATAATCTCAAGTGGTCATGCACTGGTTTTGCAAGATAGATTTGCCATCCTGTGCTGAAGAAGGACTTCATTTTTTACTGAGCATTAAGTGTTGTATTTGTTGATAAGCAGAGGTACCTGTTACACTGGATCTGTGATCTCTGTTACTTAAAAAAAGAGGACAATATTTTCCTAATTTTCTCTAGTGATCATTATTATAGGTAATTATAATTGCTCATTATCTTGGGCTGTTTGAGGCTTTGTTTGATGATGATGGTGATGAGGCCCTGACAACGCTGTCCTCAGCCTCATTCTTAGGGGAGTCAATCCACTTTTGAACGCTCAGGGCTTGTCAGAATTGGGCCATCCTGTCTGGGGTCACTGTTTGACAGCAGATTTAAACTTCAGGCATCTGTTTATTTAAAAACTTAATGGGACACTTGTGTCCCAGAGTCCCAAAGGGAGGTGATGAGTGTGTGTGCTTTCTTTGTGTGCTGGCAGAGGGGCAGCCTGACCTTGCTGCTGTGTGGAGAAAGTGGGCTCGTTTCAGCCCTGGAGCAAGTGTTCCAGCACGGATTTAAATCACCGAGACTCTTCAAGAATGTCTTCATTTGGGATTTTTTAGGTAAGTGAGAGGATGACATCCCAGAGCCTGTTTGTATCTTTGAAGTGCACCCAACTGTGTTCCTTGTCCCTGCTGTTGTGTCACAGCTGGTGTGGAGAGCAGACTTCTTGGAGGCATCTCAGCAGCTGAATTGCCATGAGAGCTCCTACCTGCTTTGGCTGTCATGAGAGAGAGCCTCTGTCTTCTGCCAAACCTCACTCTGTACTCAGTGCAGTAACTGGGCTTTGTCCTTCCAGCAGTAACAGTGTAAAACAAACTTCCTTACTGAGGAAGAGGTACATAAATAGGGTGGTGAATTGACATAGGGCAGCCTTGTTCTTAACTGAGCACAGTGAAAACAAGAAATCACACTTGTAAGAGGTTGAGTTGTCTTTCAGAGCACAACAGGTGGATCTAGTGCTGTTGGTTTGTACTGGACATTGTAATAAAGGGGTTATAAGCATCCATTTTTCACACAATGGTCTAGGTCCCTTGACACAAAGCTAAAGAAATCAACTGAGTTCACAAACACGCTTTAAAAAAGGAATTATTTTTAATAATGTTATTATATTTTGAGTAGGTACTTCAGCACTGCTGTTCCCCTTCTAGGATCATTTTACTGCACTCGGATCCAGTAGATAGGTGAACCTCTTTAGCATTGTTCAGAGGGAAGGCGGTGGAATCCTGGTTTTATACAGGGGGAGCAGAAAAAATCAGTGCCTTAAAGTAATGATTCAGGAAATTCATGGATGAGCTTTGATCCTAGGCTTTTCAATTTTAATTCTCTCCTAAGTGCACTGATGAAACTTCATTGTCTCTCACCATTCTTTTAAGAAAAAGCACAAACATACTACGAGACCCTTGAGCAGAACGAGATGGTCCCAGAAGAGAACTGGCAGACAAGGGCCAGGAATTTCTGTCGCTTTATCACTGCTATCAACAACACCCCTAGGAACATTGGGAAGGATGGCAAGTTTCAGATGCTGGTGTGTCTTGGAGCCAGGTATAAAGAAATTTTTTTATTGTTGTTGTTGATATTTTAATGAAATGAAAAATGTTGCACACGGGACAGTTACTCCCCATTCCCCGTCTCTTAAAGATACGTGGAGAACATGGTAGGTCTGCCTAAAAGCAAAGAATAAAAGTCATGTCTGTGCAGATGTGAAATTAACTTGGCTTTATTTTTATTCCCAAACTGCCCACTGGCACCTTGTCAGAGACCACCTTTTGCACCACTGGATCGCCCTGCTTGCAGACTGCCCCATCACAGCCCAGATGTATGAGGACATAGCCCTGATTAAGGATCACACGCTGGTGAATTCTTTGATTCGGGTGCTGCAGACCTTGCAGGAGTTCAACATCACCCTGGAGGCATCTCTTGTCAAAGGAATTGACATCTGACCTCCTGTCCCACAGGAAAAACTGTCTTTGCAAACACAAAAAAAAAGCAACAAGGAGTGACTCTCGTTAGTATGCAAAAGTTCTGTCTTGCCAGTACATTGTATCCTGAACTTGTTCATGGCCCAAAAATGCAACTTTGACTTTTCTTGAAGGAAACTCCAGAAACAGTACAGGCAAATGGATAGAAGCTGTAAACTCAATGTAAAAAAGAGGATTTTGGTATAAATCTATTTTAGAGTTTATTTGCTGATTTGCTTTTTACACACTTTCATGTGAAAGAGATAGAGATGAGTATTGTGCAGCTTATTTTAAAGCTGCAGTATTTCCTTGCCATAGAAAATGTGCAGTGAGCCTTTCAGCATTCTGTGAACTTGCCTTCAGATATGCTGTATGTCATAGACCCCAGTGTATACACTCCATTTCTGCTGAGAAGGTCATTCTATAGTTTTTAAACTAATATTTTATATATTAACATTATTACCAATGTTTGATTTTTAAAGTGTTGGGTCATGTTCTGCTGCAAGGGAACTACAGATCTGATCTGTGCTTTTTTTAATAGCTCCAAAGCACTGATTTGTCAACAATTATTTTTTTCCTTTATTTTTGTTGTCAGTATTATTTTTAGTGAAATCCAGGAGACTGAACCATGAAATGTCCAGAGATCAAAGTAATATTTTTCATATTGGTACGTAATTGCACAGAAGAAGAAATTAAGTCTGTTTTTTAACTGATGTCTTTATTTATTTAACCTATCATTGTGTTTTGTAAGTTTGTCTTTTAAAAAAAAAAAAATCTTCTATGATACAACTGGCTATATTATGTTACAATTCAGAATTTAGAGTGTAGCCCACTTAAATGAAAAACCTGGAATAATTGTTCATAACACAAGAACGTTTCCACTGAAACCAGCCTTTTGAAGCTTGGTATATGGTTGCTGCTGGTAATTCTCTTAACTGCTAATAAAGAGGGACACGAATTCCCCAGATGCCAGATGACTAAATAAAGATCTTTATGCCCCATCTGAAATAATAACAGTATACCTTACTAACAAGTATAAGGATTTCTTAATGTTTCTGAAAAGACAGTGGTATTAAGGTTTTTCCTTTTCCTTTTGAGTGCATATGTCTTGGATCCTGTTGTCACAGTCTGCTTCATTTGAGATGCTTTTGTTTTTAGCAAAGAAGGTTTAGTCCATTTCTACTCTGAAACACAAACATTTTGAAAGCTTAATTTATTGGAGATCTGGAACTTGGCAGACGCCTAAAGGCATCTCTGCTCATTTGAATCCTGTGATAAAAATCTCTTTGAAATGAATATGTGACTTAAGAACAGGCTGATTTATCAGCACCACAGATTACTGTACAGAAGTTCAGGGCTGTGTATTTAAGAGGTCTCCACTGTATAAACTTATCTCAGTATTCTCTCTCGTTGGAGAAGCAGAGTCCAAGTTTTTTGGTTCATACAATGTTGTAGCACTTTTACTTTACCTACAGCTTAGTCACATCTTGTGATAGTTTTATTTCCATAATTTATGACTATAGCACATGTATTAAATTTTTGACTATTTTTACTTTTGTCCTATTTATTTCATTATTAAACAGAGAAGTTCCTTTGTCACTACTCATCAGAGCAAGATTCTTCTTTGATTTCACAGTAGCATTAGGAAGATGTGAGGGCAATGTCTGAGCCACTCCTCACATGGGGTGGGTGTGAATTCTTTCACAGCTTACAGGAGCATTTCACAGGAGGATTCTCTGTGTGTGCAGGTTTGGTTTCGTTGGTGGCTTTTAAATTTTTCTTCCTGCTTTGGAAGGGCAAAAATAAAAAAACAGTCGTACTGCATTCTAAGAGTTTCATGTATTGGGCTTGATGTTGGGATAGTCCTTTTATACCTGCCCTAAATTGTTTATGCATTAATAATAGCAGAAAAAAAAAGTTGTTGTTTTTCATCTGTCTTGAAAATGACTTGTATATTTCACAAGGAATATTAAGTAAGAAAGGAAGGTTCCATATATTGGCCTTAACAGAAGAGTTGATCCTGTTAAAACCATGTATCTCATAGTATTAAGGATGGATTAATTTTATCTTGCATGAGGTAAATTACCCTGAACTAAAGTTCTTTTTTTTTAATCTTTAATTTTTTTTCTTCCTTACACAAGTTTACCTAGTGAGACATGGTACCATTGGCTGAATGGCTTTTCTAGTGTGGATTGTTTTGCCCTCATCAGGACAGGGATAGCTGGGATGGGCAGAGGCTGGTATTTGGTGATTGCCAAGGGTGGGCTCCTTGGCTGGCTCGTGGGGATCATGCTGTCCATCAGTGAGAACACCCTGAGTGCTGGCTGTCCTGTGCAAAAGGAAGACAGAGATCATCTTCCAGCACCTAGGTTACTTTATTCTCACAGGAAAAACCAGTTTGAGATAGACCTTCCTCCTCCTCTCACAGGGGCCCTGTGTTTGATCGTGTTAGGGTTCAAACCACTTTCTGCTGTGGACTTCCAAGTCTGGAGGGATTTGCTCCACTGATGGAGCAGCAGAAGGTTCTGAGATGCAGCAGCAATAAAGCTAGTTTTGTTAGCTCCATAGGCAACCAAGGAAGAGCAAGATATTAAATCTAGCCTGTGCCAGGATTTTGGGAAGAGATTTGGCTGGCATGTGTCAGAACAGTCCAGTCTGTAGGAGCAGCCACAATCCTCACCACTCTGCCATGTCCACCACAAACCCAGCCCCTCCTCTCCTGGCTATTCCTAGCAGCAGTCCCACAGGATAAGGTTAAGATCCAGCATTTGCTCTTGCCATGCCATTCGTCCACCACAAATAGGAACAAACATAGGTGCATAGGTGCATAGTCAGCACCTTTTTATCCAGAGCTTTGTAAAATTCTTCTCCCTTTGTTCGGAGTAATGCAATTTTAACTTTTTTTTCCTGTTACTTTTCCAGAATAAGGGGGCAGGTTTGGTAGGTGCAGTTGGTGTGGCTGTGCCGTTCTGTTGTTTGGTGGGGATTTTTTGGTAACAGTTAATGAGAAAAGATAATGTTTTTTAACAACACACATCCATTCTGGAGGGAGGAACGCAGTGATAAAAAAAAATAAGCAGTTCATCATGCAGTAAATACATAGTGCTAAACTGGCCAAACATTTACAGGCTCATACTGATTTGAGAGGAAAAAATAGGATATCACCTGTCAGTCATTTAGGCTTCTTTGGTTAATGCTACAATGATACTTTATACAAAAAGAAAATGCAAATTAATAAAGACTTGGTCTAAATGTAATTAAATACTATGATGATAAGTTTATACAAAAAAAAAAAAAAAAAGAAAGAAAAAAAAAAAGCCTTTATCTACCGTAAACTTTAACCACCTGATATTCTGTAGCTGAAAACATATTCATGAACTGGAGAATATTCCACAACTTTTTCCATTACAAAGAGTATTTTTCAAGCTGTTCAAATGGGACTTACTAGCTGGAAGATCCATACTTTTTATGTGTTTTAAATTCATGAATATGTTAAGATTTCTGCAGTGAAACTATTCAGAGTTAACTTTTTCTGTATATTGTCAAATGAATTTTGTCCGTAGTGAAAAGACTATAGGATACTTGAAAATACTTGAAGAAATTGTACATGTACTTCACATCTTTGTAGCTCTTTATTTTATACCTAGAGATTGGCTGTTAAACTAAGATAAAGCATCAATACCTTATAAACTATATATTTTACTACATGGGGAAATCACTGGCTTGTTTTTTTTAAGGGCCGTGTCGAAGTTTACATTATAATGACAAAACCAGGTACTGTTTTCCTTTTTTAATTTTTTTCCTGTGACATTTCAATCCATTGGACATTAAATGTGAATTGGATATACAAAGCAGTTTTACAGGTGTAGCTCATTTGCTGAATTGCAATAAAATTTGTCTTCTAACATGAAAAAATAGCATTTATGTGCTATTTTCGTAAAGCCTGTCACAGTTTGGCTGATCATCTGGCTCATTGCCTGGCTGCAGGTCTGTGGGACATTTTAGTGCCTCGTTTCAGGAGACCTTTGATGTACAGTTTTGTTGCCTGATCTGTTCAACTACAACTCCTCCCTCCCAGCTCGAAGGTAGCCTTCCCCCAGGCCATCCTTGTCAGTCAGACTGCCAGCAGTGGGAGAGATGCCTGCTCAGGAATCAGGGAATGGGGAGAAGGGGAAGGCAAAGAGACCAACACGGACCTTGGAAGGTGCCTCTGAGCACATACACACAGATGTGCTGCCATTCCCTCTGTTTCAAACTGTGTGAGGTGATCACTGAGTGTTCTATACCACCAGGGAATACAGAAGGGAAGGGGTGGATCAATAATTTGGAAGTATCTCTGTTGCTTCACCTCTCACACCCCCCCTGGTCTGTGGTGGAGGCTTTTTTTAAGCAAAGCGAGATAACGAGAGTTAATATCCCTCTTGGGGGAGCCACATCCATCTTCCTTAACTGGGGCTGATCCTGCACTGCCAGCCCCTGATGGTGTCACCCTGTGGGCTCCCTGGGGACGTGCCAGAGGGTGAACTTGGCCTGAGCCACGCTCTGGTGAGGTGGTGCTCTGGCCTCGTCCTTGGACAGGTTTGGGGTGCAGTCAGGGGGTTGGTACCTGCTGTGGGTGTGCTGAGCCCGTGGGAGACACCAAACCTGCCTCAGGAGCTGGGGCCATCTCTGCTCCCTGGGCTTGGCATGGACCTGCTGCTCCTGATTCCCCTGCAGGGCGCCGGGATGGACGTGGGGGAGGCCTGGATGGAGCTGAGGTAAGTGCAGCTTCGGAAGTATGTTCACCTCATCACAGGTGGCCTCAGGCTGTTCAGATTTCCTCCAAGGAAAAGGAGCACAAAGAGCAGGGCCTTGGTGGGCAAAGTGTGTTGTGCAGCTGCTGGGTGCACGGGCAGGGACTGTTTCTGACTGCTCCAGTCTAGAAATGTTACCATTTGTTGTAGCAATGACTTGGAAAGTTCTCACAAGAAAATACAAATGCCTAAGAGTTATTTCACATGACAAAATGTCTCCTCTTTCCCCCTATTAACTCAGAAATGTGTGTGTATTAATAGGCCATGCTGTATTCAGTTCTGCAATAAGCAGGAACTGTTCTTCATTTCAGTGACCGTGGCATGGTAAGATTCAGATCCCACAACATTTAAAATGTCACTGGTAGATCTGATGTCTGTTTCAGGAAAATTTTTCTACGAGTGGCATGAAAGGACTTAGACAAGGCATATAAATTACACAAGAGGGTTTTTAATGCCACTTGTGACCAGAGAATCCACAAGTTTCCTCTGTCTCAGATGAGTCCTGTGCAGGTCCTGCTGATCACTGAAGATGTGTTACTTTTACACAGAATTCAACAACCTATTTAGTAACTTGGACACTGAAGATGGCAAGTGCAAAAATCGGAGCGATACATTTCAAAGAAAAGCAATTGCTCAAAACTCAGTGTACATCTGGGTATGTGCAAGGCTTGAAAGTACAGCTCTGAGACATTTTGTGTGTGCTTTGGAACAATTAAATATTTGAAAGTATTTCCTCACTTGTCAGCATCCTATTTTCTTTTTACTGCTGTGGCATCTCCCAGCCCTCCCAGTTGTTTTCACTGCTGTCACAGGCACTCATTTTGCTCGCTCAGTCATGCTAAATTTTGGGTCAATATGATGCAGTGTTGCTCAGGCCAGCAGAGTTGCTAATTCTCATTAAAGTGCAGATGAAATGGCAGTCTAGATGTCTTCAAATAATGCTTGGTCATCATTAAATAATGAAATTTAACAAGTATTACGAAGGACAAAGCAGTTTTTAACCCAAAATTTCAGACAAAAGTATTCATCTCTACTCAGAGCATCAGGTGTACAATTTCTGAAGCAGATTTTACATCCAGCTGCTCTGTGGCAGCTTAGTCTTGATCTCTCAATGTGAGGCAACTGCATGTGATAATGAAAATGGAGAGCAGAGGGGAATTTGGGGGTCTTACCACTATGGAAGTAGCTATTTTCCAGTAGCTATTTTTGTCCCTGAAACTTCATTACTTGATTTTATTTTAAATTGCTGAAAAAAATCCCCAAATAGTCCTACTTGGTATGGTTGTTTTCCTTTCCTCATACTTAACTTAGTGCTGAAGTTGAATCTTAAGAATTTTTCTAGCTTCTCTCTCTCAGTAAAGGTTTTCGTGCCCTGAGTCACTGTCACTGTGACTCTGTAGCTGAATAGAAATAGTTAAAAAGGCTGCAGAAAGGCATCTGAGTTGAGGTCTGAGCTTGTCTGGTTTGTGTCTTTAAAGAGATATTTTAATGGCAATTCTTCATCATAAACAAATGTGTGTTATATGTGAAATAATAGCCAGGATCCTTCACGAAACACTTAGAGATTTATGTATAAGAAATGGCTTCATTAGCTGAGATAAATTTGATATTGTTCTGTTTGTTTTCAAAGCTGCAGTGGGATCTTTTGATCTAACTCAGGCATTCCCAAATATTTACGTCTCACTTTATGTTTTAGTTTACAGAAGTAAGAAAAATGCTTTGTTTTACGGTGCCTCAGAAAGCTTTAGATATTTTGGTTACAGGGCTCTTCAGTGTCTCTTACTGGTTTTTCTGCTCCAGTCTTCATATGTGTTCTTTATGTTTTTTTGCATATCTTGTGATGAAAGTTTATTTCATTGAGGGAACTTGACTGGACAGTGCCTGAAATACATCCCATCCTTTTTGTAAGGTGGCTTGAAGTCATGTGCCTGGATGGGAGACGGCTTCTCTAGAGAGTCCATTTGGGAGAGCTGTGTGTGGGGACACCTTGAGCGATACCCTGGGATGAGAGACGTGCAGGTGTGCCAATTCCTACCCCAAGTATGATGGTTTATTCATGAGATCATGGAAACCGTCGAGAAACCCTTCATTTTATTCATTTAACCCTTCAAATTATTCATTTATTGCTTTCTGTTGGGGAGGAGGGGATTGGGGTATGGTGCAGGGCTGGAGAATCCTTGGAGTGTTTAATGAGCAGCTTTATGTATTTATAGATGAGATTGACTAAACCGTCCAGGAGACACAAAAGGTTGCTTCTCATTGGATTTAAAAAGAGAATAACTTTGATCATTTCAAAAGCAATGAAGCCTGATGCTCCAGTGAGAAAGGAGAGCGGTAATTTATAGCTGCCATTAAGGAAACAAAGACAAAGACTGAGGGAAAGTTTCATTCTGAAGATTTACTAATGTGTATAAACCGCCCTTGCAACTAGGAACAGCTCGGTATTTCTCACAGAACAAAACAAAAGAGAAAGGGCAGTGAAATGGGGATGGGAGGGAGGGGTGGAAAAGAATACTGCCTGCTTTTGCTCGCAGCCAGAAAGGTCAGACATTATTTAGGAAATTATAATTTCAGTGAATAATGTATGAGCCAATTTTACCTGCCAAAGGAGTGACAGCTGTGAGAAATCCCTGGCTGGGAATGGAGGTGGGACGGGGCCGGGTTGGGGGTGGGGTGATGCGTGGGTTTTGGCATGGCCTTCAGCCGGGGATTCACGCTCTGCAGTGGGGTGCAATTACACGGGAAAAACGTCAATATTATATTCTTGAACGAACGCAAATGCGGCTGGAGCGCGTCGCGTGTGTTGGGGCTGCGACAGGCTCCGTGCCCGGGCTCGTCCCTGCGCCGGGCGATGCTCCCCGGGCCGCGGGGAGTCCCGGCTCCGGCACCGCTGCCGGGGGCACCCGCGGCCTGCGTGTGAGGTATTCCCGCTCCTGCGGGCGGCAGCGGCTCCGCGGGACACCTGTGTTTGGAGCGCCGCAGGTGCGCGGGCGCCGGGGCGGCCGCCGGGGCTTCCACGGGCGTGGACGGGGCGGTTCGCGTGCCGGGAGCGCCCACCGCGCCCGGGGCGNCCCCTGCCCGCTGAGTGCCCCCGGTCCCTGCCCGGTGAGTGCCCCCGGTCCCTTCCCCTGCCCGCTGGGTGCCCCCGGTCCCTTCCCCTGCCCGCTGAGTGCCCCCGGTCCGTGCCCGGTGAGTGCCCCCCACCCTTCCCCTGCCCGGTGGGTGCCCCCGGTCCCTGCCCGGTGAGTGCCCCCCACCCTTCCCCTGCCCGCTGAGTGCCCCCGGTCCCTGCCCGGTGAGTGCCCCCGGTCCCTTCCCCTGCCCGCTGGGTGCCCCCGGTCCCTTCCCCTGCCTGCTGAGTGCCCCCGGTCCCTGCCCGGTGAGTGCCCCCCACCCTTCCCCTGCCCGGTGGGTGCTTCCCGCTCGCCCCAGCCCCGGACAGCGGCTCCCCCCGGGGGCACCGGGCGGTCCCGGCTCTCCCCCGCAGGCCGGCGGCGAGGGGAAGGGGCTCGGGGCCGGTGCGGGTGGGAGGTGCGGCCGCGGCGGGGCCGTGCCCGGTCGCTGCTGGCGGGGCGCTCGGGCTCCGCGGACGCTGCCGATGCCGCTTTCCCGGCGGCTCCCGCTGCCCTGGGAGAGGGGAGAGCCCCGGGCGGGGGCACCTGGGGAGCGGGGTGTGAACGGCGTGTGCTGAGGGGGAAGCTGCCTTCACTCCCCGCGGGACAAGCCCGGGGATTCTCCCGCCGCCTCCTCCTGCCGAGTTGAAGGCTGCGATGTTTGCTCACAATCTCGTTCCTTCAGGGTCTCTCTTCTGCTCAGGACACTGTCATTGCAAGGGGAAATCTCGCTCTCTGTGCCTACGGATTTTTCCTATCGCTCTTTTCCACGCCTTTGCGTGCATTAGCGATGCGGCTTCTTGTTGCGGTTCTTTACCGCACGCCGCGCATCACAGAGGGGCGGTGTAAAAACAGCCCAGCGGAGCTGCCGTGCTGCCGCTGGCACGAGATCTGGCTGATGTCTCTGTGTCCTGGCTTGGACGGAAGCCTCCTCCTTGCTGTGTGTTTTCTGGGACCCCTGCTGCCGGGGCAGGTGTGTGCCCCTGGCTGGGGCAGGGCAGGGGAGAGCTGGCGGTGCCGCGGGCACACAGTCAGCACGTGTGGCTGATGATCCCTGTCTGTTCTTCCCTGCCCATCCCTTCCTTCTGCCCCACCTACCTGAGTCCCACTAGCTGGAGACCCCTCAGCTATTGCCTGCACCCTTCCTTGCATGACTTGTTCCTTCTATTCACTGCCTCCCCTATTTTTAAATGGCTTGCCTTCTCAGTTTTGAGGGGGAGGAGATTCTGCGGCTCTTCCCAGCTGTTTGCCACCTTCTCCTTCCTTTCTGGTGGCAGTGTCTGGGGAGCCCATCGCTGCTGCTGGAGCTGTGTGCACCTGAGAGCCAGGAAGGCACTGCTGCTCTAACACTGGCTCTTTGCCTTGTTTCCCGCTGCCAAACCCCATTAGGAGTTAAAACCAAGTGAACACTTTCTGCAGTTGGCAGCTGCTGCAGTACCTACAGGCATATTTTGTGATTGGGGAAAAAAAAAAAAAAAAAAAGAGAGAGCAGGATGAATGGTATAATTGTAAATGGGAGAAGTGCTGGCTGAAATTTCCATTTGGAAAGTGATCCCCACCATAAAAAGTGACTGACTATTGAAGTAGTCACTTTCTGCTGATACTTATGCACTACTTCTTGTTTTAGGAGGCACTTTTTGTACCTGCCTGGGGTGTTGCTCCTACAATTCTTCCTTTTAGCCAGTTGCTGGAAACCTTCTTGTTTGCGTGCTTCAGTTTTCTTCTGCTGTGTGAAAAACTTGTGGTGATGTCTTCTGCTACCTGTAACTTTTCTTCCTCTTCTGTCTACACTTCTTCATCTCCAGGACTTCTTCCTGTTGGTGTTTCCCTTTCTCTTCATTTCCTCTTCTCTGAAGTTTCCACCTGGATATTTTGCTTCAGTTTGCTGTGCTTTGAGATGGCTGGCCAGGTGATTTGGCAATGCTGCTCCCCAGATACTATTCTTGTATTTAAAAAAAATATTTTAAGATTATACATCTGTTTAATGGTAAGTCAGTCTTTTAACTTGTTGGTGGTGACTTTGAAAGTACATTTTAATCAGCTCCCCTCGTTATTTTAAAAGTCATTTGGCTTCCTGCAGATGATACATGGATGTGATCAAGAACCCTTTTGATGACTGTTTTTTGTTAATCAGAAGGGTTAACAATCTCTGAGGAATCTCTGTGAAACTGAGCTGAATTTCACAGAACATCTAACCCTTAGGAGATTGTTTTGGATGCATTTATCAATGTGGACAAACACTTACCATGGGCTTATCTGAACTGCATACAAATACACCTATACGTAGGTAGAGTATGACACAAATTGAAATGCAGATACTGTGTCTGCGTGCTTCTGTCCTGACACACAAAACCACACCATGTGTTTGTGGGCACCACAGAGAGGTGCTCAGCCTTGTCATCTCCTCAGGGACGTGTTCAGGAGACATGCCCCGTTCTCCCCCTGCTGACACCCCTCCTGAGCCTGCTGTCTTTTCACAGATGTGGACGAGTGTGCCCTGGGCCTGGACGACTGCCACCCAGATGCTATTTGTCAAAACACCCCCAAGCTGTACAAGTGCATGTGCAAAGTGGGTTACACTGGCGAAGGGAAGAAATGTGAAGGTAAAGGGACCAGAGCACTGTGTTCTGTCTGTGTCAGCATGGAGCATTTCTAAGAAAATAGAGCCACTAAAAATAACGGAGGATGATTTTTAAATCAAAATAGCGATGGTTTCGTCACCTGATTTACTTCTTGTTTACGAAATCAAAGGCAAACCTCGCATGGAGTTTCACCTGTTCATTCACTCAGACTGATACTGAGTTTGTTGTTTAACCAGCAACCTTAAAAAAATATAAGGTAAAGCTCCAAGGGGGTTTCAGGGTGTTTTCTCAGAAACATTCAGCAAGAAATGCATTAAATACAGTGTATTTGCAAGACAATGACGATTTTGGACAGCAGTTGCTGCTCACATTTAGGCAGTCACATCCCTGTCTATAACACTCAGGCAAGCATCCATCATATTGACTTTTGCTTTATTCCTTAGACATTGATGAATGTGACAACGACTTCAATGGGGGCTGCGTCCACGAGTGTTTCAACATTCCAGGAAATTACCGCTGCACTTGCTACGATGGCTTCATGCTGGCTCACGATGGCCACAACTGCCTGGGTGAGGAGTGTGCTCACGGGCAGTGTGAGTGGGGGTGGGAACACAGCACCCGTGGGGAGCACGTGGCAATCAGTCAGTTCACGGAGAGGATGCTGCTTGTGAGGCTAAGGATTTTCAGGTACTGAGGTACCGTTCCAGTGTGGCTCTTTCCCCACTCTGTAAATGAGGATAACTGTGCTGTGTTTCTGCGGAGTGCTTTGGGTTTAAGTGTGCCAAATGTCGTCTGTTATCATGCTGAATGAGTTTATGTAAAGGAACATGTGCTATCACTGTCCCCTCTGTTCCAGAGTTAGCTCAGGATCAGTTGTCAGGTGTGTTTCCAGGCTTAGGGATCTTCTCTCTCAAATATACCTGTAGTGTGGGGGCTTCTCTCTCGGAGTATTCCTAAAAGGAGAGGATGATTTGGAGTGTGCAGTAGCTGCGTATGACGGAGGGCATTGAAGAACAGAGGGACTAAGCCTCCAGAGCTGGTGAAGCTGTCCTGCTTCCTGGACCCCAGCTGGGCACCCTGTGTGGCTCAGCCCTGTGCTGCCTGTGCCATTTGCTTTTCCAGAGGTGGCTCAGTTTTTCTCCGCTGCTGCACTCCATGAGGATGTGCCCGGACACACCTCCTTACCCAGGGCAGTCAGAGGGAGCCTTGCTCTCGCTGCATGACTGAAGTTAGTTTGGATGGGTATTTCCCAGTGGTGTGTGGGGTCAGACCATCCCCAGGCTGTGTCTTCTGCTGGGACAAATCAGAAAACTCTGGAGCGTTCAGTGGGATTGTGTTGGGTTTTACCTGCTGGGGACCTGTTGTCTGCCCAGCTTTCTACAGTGTAAGTGGAGGAGAGGGTGAGCTCGCCAGGTTCCAAATATTTAAAATAAAGTAGGGAGGGAAACAAAATATCTGCAGATACTTTAAAATAACAGAACATCCATCTTATTCTTGTGTTTGTGTAAACACAGAGTGGAGTTCAGTTGAGGTTACCGTGAAGGGCTGGATGTGGAGGAGCACACTGCCTCTGACAATGGCACCAAAAGGCATGTGTGTATTCTCTTTGTACCCAGGGCATACTTCAGCTGAGTTGTTTGTGACCAGTGACATAACTTAGACCAAAACCTGCCACCTGCTGTGTCACTGGGAAGCTGCTCAGTATTGCATGGCAGGCCTATAAAACAAAATAAAACAAAATGTCATTGACATACAATGAGGTTTTTGCCACTGATGTGCCAATTTTGAGTTGTGATGTAAACCTTAAATAAATATTTTGGCATGGAGCAAATTGGATCACATCTTCTCTTAATCTGTTTATTTACTTTGTTCACGCCAGGGTTGCCCTCCTCTCACCCTTATTTTTGAAGATCTCGGCTGTGTGCCTGGGTTTAAGCCAAATAGACAATTACTTGTTGGAAAGAGATGATTTTTTTGAAAGCTTTCCAAGGTCTGTAAGACAGAAACATCTGCTGGAGTTCAAATCTGTAGCACTAAAGACTCGTGGTGGCTGTTTATTCATGATTGTTTGCACATTCACATCGCTGTAGAACTCTAAAATACTCAGCTTCTTTGTGATGGAGATATGTCAGCCGCTCTTTTTCTGCAGCAGGTCACATTCTTTTGCATCCAATTGGATTACTCACTGCCTTCAGTGGACATTAAATCTGTTGTAATACTATGTTATGCTTCTTACTAAAAGCCTCTCTTTCTCCTTTTTTTTTTTTTAAAAAAAAAAAAAAGACAGCTGTTTTCTGCCAGAAATGCTACAATGTTAAATTAAAAACATTGTAGAATTAGCCAGGAACAATGAACAGAACAGGGGGCAAACATGATGTTACAGATGAATTTGCAAATGAGACCAGTCCTTTGCCTCAGCAAGGTTTTGTCCTTGTTTTTAAGGGACTTAAAGGACTTGTCCTTGTTTTGTCCTTTTGTTTCTAAGGGACTGAGTGTTTTTTAGTTACCGTTAAAATTTCTGAAAGTTAGGCTAGAAAAAGTATTTGACAGTCATGGTTACAAACGACCTGTGCTTATTAAGGGGAAAAATCCCAAAGAATTGGAGATTGGGATGGGCATCCTGTTGTTCAGAGGCTTAGCTTAAGTTTTTCTTAACTCTTTGGTTCTCTTGGTTATCTTGCAAGCAGAGCCCTTCTGCGTTCTCTGGTGTTGTTGAGACTCTGAATGTTGCAAAATCAAGCTTAAAACTGCTTCCAGAACTTCTGCTCTTGTCCTTGACCGCAGTCAGTCAACACAGCAGCAGCCCTGATGATGAGTGATGATGTCCTAGGCTTGAGGGAGGAGGATGATAAATCAAACCAAGCACCAGAGCAGATGGGGTGTGTGAATTCTAGCTAGGCTGAAAGTAAGGAGCAGGGGGTGGATTTTTAGCTGATTTTATCTTGAGGTTTGAATTTTTCTTGTTCCGCCTTTGCTTCAGGATGTGAATCTTTCTGGGAAAACACCTTTTATAGCTTGGATGGGTTTGGAACCAAAGGGTCGTTGTCCCATTGAGCCAGGCGGAGCTGAGCTGGATGTGCCAGAGCTGTGGAGTGGAGCTGCACTGAGGGGCAGGGAATGTTCCCCTGGCTGCTGGGGTCCTCATCTGCCTCTGCCTTAGCTGTAACCATCAGCTCTGCTGGGTTGGGCTGGCCAACACTTCTTGGGAGCCCCGTGGCTGCTCAGGCCGACTGCAGACACGGGAAGAGCATTTTTTGAAATGCACTTTCCCAAGGGTGACAGCGCAACAGCAACCCCAGAGAAGCTTGGGGTGTCTCGGCTGCCTGGGTGGTTCCAGCCCGAGCTGGTGGCTGTCTGTACCGTGGATTGCCGTGAGCACAGAGCTGATCTCTGTCTTCTCCCCCTCTCTCCCTCAGACACAGACGAGTGCATGTTCAACAACGGGGGCTGCCAGCACGTTTGTGTCAACACGGTGGGGAGCTACGAGTGCCGCTGCAAGGAGGGCTTCTTCCTCAGTGACAACCAGCACACCTGCATCCACCGCTCCGAAGGTACCGCCCCCGCCCCGGGCGCCGGCGTCTGGCCGGGGCGACGGCCCTAAACCACCCTCAGAAGCGTTTTTAGGTTGATGTGGAGGGTCTTGAAGTCCTCGCCGCTTTCAAAAGGAGCGGTGTGTCAGGATCTTCCGAGTGGCTTTGAAGACGCTGCATCCCTTCCTCCTCTTTGATCCCGAGTGCGTGGCTGCAGCGTTGGGCTTGTTAAAGGCTGTGCTGCTGTGCTGCCAGTGTCCTTGGTGCTCTGTTTGTGCAGCTAAACTGCGTCCTAATCCAAGGAATGGCAACAAATGGAAGTTCTGGGCGTTTTCGCTGGCTTTAGTTACGGGGCAATGCCTGCGCTACCTTCAGATACCTTTTAGATTCCCCGTACAGTGTTTAGGTTTCAGCCAGGAGATTTATTGTTTGTCAGCCCCAAAGGTATTCAAATCTCGTGCTTTGTTTTGAGTGAAACCTTTGTGAAGCGACCTTTGAGAGATCAGAGTCTTGGATATCTAATTAGACATCAGATGGAACAAAAATTATTTTGGATGCCCTTAGGGAATGCTTTAAAGTGGTTGCTCAGATCAGGGAGTTGTCCATTGAACTGTACAGCGAAAAATCTTAGTATGAAGTACTCAAAGCTGCAAGGCTTTCTTTAATCTATGGCTTATTGTTGGCATAACTATAAGAGAAATCTGAGCATGAATAAACAAATCTCACTTTAAAAATCCCCAAAGTGAAGAGATCAACGTTTCTAGACATATATGGCCATGCACAGATGAGGGTGCTGAGGTGGCTGTCGTCTGACAGGGCTGAATTGATCTTTTGTTTGGATTGAGAATTTGTGTTCTCAGCTCCTCTGGCCCTGGGCTTGGTCCCTCGGGTGGTTCCTCAGGGCACGGCTCAGGTTGCCACTGCAGGGGCTGGGCCAGGAGTGGGGACAGGCAGGAGGGCAGCAGTGGTGGGACAAGGCATAGCAGGGATGTGACTTTGTGTGCATCCATGGAGGAGGAGGTCTCTAAGGACAGAAATTTGTTGCTTGAACTCCTTGTCTGGTCTGATGTCAAGGGAGGAAAAATTTCCAACTCTTTTTTCATACTTGGGTACCTTCTGCTCTCTTGAATTGACAGCAGCAGCATTCCCTGTCATTAATATTTGCTTCCTTATTTGTACCTTTGGAATTCTGTCTCTTTTCTTAAAGATGCATTTAGTTTCTCTTAATTTTTTTTTTCCCCCCAAAAGGCCCTTTTTTCATAATACCAAACATCCACTAAACATAGGTATTTTTCTTTGAAAATGAAAACAAACAGGACAAAAAAGATGGATTTTTTCCCATAAAAACTATCTACTAAAATTAGTCTTTATCAAAACCAGTCTTAAGAAAAAACCTCAGCACGCTGTTTTGCCTGATATGTTTTTTTCCATCTTAGTAAAACACTGAAATGTTTGTTTTGCTTTCTTTACAAGTCATTTTTTTTAGGTTTTCATGCTGTGACTGTTTTCCTTCTACCCCCCTCTCCCCCCACTTCATTACTGTAAAGTGCCTGTAAAGTGCTGCTTGGGATTCCCCACCTTTTTTTTTTTTTTTTTTTTTTTTTTTTTTTTTTTTTTTTCCTTGGGTGGGCATGTGTGTTGTAAGCCAAATCTCACTTCTTTATCTTTCCCCTCACTTTGTTCTCTGCTTTTCTGCTCGTTTCTGGGACTTCTGTTCTTTGCCTTGTGGATGCATCGCTCAGTGTTTGTACTTTATTGGTTCTGAGACCTCACAGCATTGATCAAAGCAGATTTCGGCTCCTACTGCCTAGCCCATCTATTCAGTTTTACTTCTTGTTCGTAAAATGAGGGAATATTTCCCTCCCTGTCTCCCAGCCCCATTAAGATTCTTCATATATTAATGCCTGAGAGACCTTCCCTGTGGTCTGCAATATTGGCCTTTAAATACACAGAAGCAGAGTGAACTGGAGTTTAAACCACAGGAACTGAAAGTGTCCTGGGAAGTTGTGTACAATTCTGTTTTTTTTTTCCTTATTAGCTTGCTGGGATGAGCTGCTCTTCCTCTGTGTGGGAGAATTAATTACCTTGGGAGGGTGTTAAAGTGGCTGGCAGGGCAGCCATGCATGTGCACCTTGATTCTGGGTTCAACTTGCTCCGTGTTAGGGAAAACAAAAAACTTGAAGGAAAACAGGTTTTTTTGTGATTAAATATGTAGTGCGTCCTTGAGGCTGCTGCTGCTCTGGATGGCAAATCTTGCTGCTCTCCCTTGTGGTATTTCACAGTCATAGCTCTCTGCTTGTTGGGCTGCACTGGTGGGGATGAAGGGGATCTGTAGGATGAAAGGGTCTACATCTGTAGGATGTAGGATCCGCACTTTGGACCACTGTGTGGACTCCTACACAGGGCACCATCTCAGCTGGTGCTCTTGGAGCCTGGACTGCAGAGAACAGGGATAACCAGAGAGCTCTTGGAGAAAGGAGCCTTTACACAAGATTGTAGAAAGCATGATGAAAGACTGAAGCGTTCCTGGGGTGTCCTGTCCTGGCTGTGCTGACGCTCCTCACCGTTTTTCTGTCCTCTCAGAATGTCTGGTAGCTCTTTGTACCATTGCATCCTCCCTCTGTGTCCTACAGAATGACTGCTGAGCGTGCCCTGAATGGACCCTTAATGCTCTTAGAGATTGGGAATGATGTCCTGACACCTTCTGTGGAAAAAAAAAAGAAAGAAAAAAAAAAAAAGTCTTTAAAGGCAGATCAGACATGTAAAAGATTAATTTAGCATGACCTGATAAGGAAATACCATGCTGGCTTTTTTTGCCTGTGTTTTGCCAGTGACAGGAGTGCTCAGATCTCAGAGGTTTGGTGGGTAGCTTCCAGAGAGTCCAGTCATCAGAAAGGTCTCACCTGGCTCAGGATCTGCTCAGCCAAGTAGGCACTGGATTCACCTCTCTTGGCTGAGTGGGACAATCCAGTGGGACATCCATGCATCCATCCCAAGATATTTGTGAGCCAGTAGGGCTGGGTGTCCTACAAGAGAAATTGTGTGTCTAGGAAGCGTGTGGGGAAATTTCACCAAAAGTTGCTCGGGGTTTGTTTCTGGACCACAGTCTGCCGTTGCAACAGCACTGGAACAAGGTGACCTGGGAGATTTTGTGTCCACCAAGGAGTTTGCAGACACACAGCATTTATGGCTGTGCAGACATGTCATTAATACAACCTTGTAAAATGGGGCTGAGAGAGATCTACCAGCTTTGGAAACAAGCAGCAGTCCCAAAGTAAATGCTGGAATGTGTGGATGTGGGTATCTTCTCTGAATCTGCCTTTTGGGTGGGCTAGATTTTGGTGGGTTTGGTGGAGGACCTTGGTACGCAATGGATACTTTGTTATTAAAATGCATCCTGGTGTGGAAAGCGCAGTTTTTAGCTTTCTGTGGAGACCTGATTGAATTCTGCTCGCTCAGAATGGAGCAATCCCAAATGGAGCATATAAACCATTTGTTTGGTGTCAGTGAACTTTACCAAAGTACCTGCTTTAACAGCTTCCCCTTTGGTAGCTAAATAGAGACAAAAGAATAACTTTGTTAAAAGAAACTAAGCTGCTAATTCTCTTAATGCTCTCTAACCCCTCCGAGCTAACAGACCAAACCATCCTGCATGCTTAAGACCAGAACTTTCACAAAAACACCAGTGCTAATGAGGCTAATTTGTGGCCTCGTAGGTTGTCTCCTTCCTTGGCTGACACAATAATGGGGTGACAGCTTTCCTGTGGGCTCCTTGGGCTGTGTCTGTGTGCTGCAGGATTTGAAGTCTCATTGTCTTGTTGGACTTGTGGAGAGTCCTCACTGTGGGAAAGGAATCAAAAAGCCAGTAGAGCAGAATAATCTGGGCTCTGCGACGTCCATTCTTTTGTTGCTTAAAGCTGCCTTAATAGAGAAAGGGTCCTGTAGCTGCTGCTCCAGGGGGTGAGAATAGCAGTGTGGAACAAGGACCTAATTGAAGTGGAGTGGAATAATGGTGATGAGGCAACTTCTGCCTCTCAACGCAAGTGGGTTTGTTTCACTTAGTAATAAGGCTGAAAAAAAGGGCTGTGTAAGTTTAAAAAATATACAGGGTGTGGGATTGATCACACAATCCCCTTTCTGCAGCGTGGTCACCCTTTCTCTTCTGCTCCTGATTGTGCACCTGCTCAGCTCCAGGGAAGTTCAGAGGGGTGGTGTGGGATGAGCCCCTGCAGCCAAAGTATGCTCCACTTGGTCTTCATAAATGGAGGGTTCTCACTGAGAAGAAAGAGAACTTTGGTGTAACTTGTCCTTTTAAAGCCAAATGTGCCAAGACAGAGAATTTCATGACAAAGGTGTGCTCTCTGTACACCCAAGGGGAGTGCTCAGATGTCTTCTCTTTCCTGGTTTTGTAGCACTTTAGAGGACTCAATCAAAAAACTGTGGAATTCTGTTAAAAGAAAACCTATTTGTTCAATTTGGTCTAATGATCCCATTGGGTAACTCAGCCAGCTGCTGGGTGTTTTTGTGTGGTGTGTGTACAGACTGTACCCCCCTTGTGCCAATGGCAAAGACACTGATTGCACTGAACCATGGAGCAAGGGGAAGGAAGCTTTTGCAATAATTTTAGGAACTATTCCTCCCTGTTTAATTGGCTTGATATTTTTGCAAAGGCCAGGAAAGACGTTCTGGCACTTGAGTGCTGTGCATGAACTGGCAGAGATAAAAATGACAGAATGTTTTAGGAGGTGTAGCAAAAGAAATCCAGTCATTAGTGTCACAGTGGGTCTTCATTTGGTTAAAGCAGGCACTGGCACTAAATTCTGTCTAGCTGGAAAGGTGTATGGAAATACAGAACACTGTGGTAATACCCAGTGAGGTTATATGGGGTGGTATGTACTGATATCAGAGAAAAAATTGAAAACAAAATGGTTAACAACAAAGAGAATTGACATACAGCATGTGTGCAGTCTGGACGTTGGCATGATCTCTGCTTGGTCACTGCTGAGATATTTATGACTCTGGGAATCTGCTTTGTAAGCCAGGAACTGAAATTGGGATGATCCTTGTGACCGCTGTCCTAAACATTCCTGTGTCTACTGGCTGCTCTTTCAAGCAGAGAAGTAAGAACTTCACTTTAGACTTGGACCTTGCCAGGACATTGCCACTTTTATAGAAGAAATGAGGAGGTTTTATGAACACCTAAAAATGTGAAGTGAAGCCTTGGGTGAGAATGCAGGTGCTGTACAAATCTGTGGATGTTGCTCTTTGACCTTGCAGTAAAAAACAACTTGGGCACAGAAAAGGTCACGGAAGGAGAAACCTTGGGGCCATTGACTTTACAGGACTGGACTTGCTGCCTTTCCTCTCTGTAAGCTGAAACTTCTTGTCCCAACCTTGCAGGGTCTTCCCAGAGTTGGAGGCTTAGTCTGTGTGTGTATTGAACTGACTCTGTTGCCTGCACACAGAGCTGCTGAGGATGCTGATGCTCTTGTTCCTTTCCTGTTTTACAGAAGGCATGAGCTGCATGAACAAAGACCATGGCTGTGCCCACATCTGCAGAGAAACACCCAAAGGAGGAGTTGCCTGTGAATGCCGACCAGGATTTGAGCTCTCCAAGAACCAGAGGAGCTGCATTTGTAGGCAACATTCTGACTATGCTTATGGTTTCCCAAAGTGATCAAACAGTGTTCTGTTTGCAGGGAAATGGGACTTGGCATGCTTTAGCTAACGTGGCAGTGGAATTGCACACTGTCCTTCAGTGGTGGAGTCACCATCTCTGGATGTGTTTAAGAAAAGACACACCTCTGGATGTGTCTAAGATGTGGCACTTGGTGCCATGGTTTAATTGAGGTTGGGGTTGGGTTGGACTTGATGATCTCAGAGGTGTCTTCTGACCTAATGATTCTGATTCTGAAAGGTGCTGGAAGTACTTGTGAGGGTGACATGTGTTTCCTTCCCAGTGACATGTAACCACGGGAATGGGGGCTGCCAGCACACGTGTGATGATGCTGACAACGGGCCTGTCTGTGGATGTCACCCCAAGTACACCATGCACGTGGATGGGAAAACCTGCCTGGGTCAGTATACAGTGGAGGGGAGTAGTTTTCTGTGGTGTGGTGGTGCTGTGTGTGCATGAGTAATGTCCCTCACAACAGTATGGCTAGAAAATGTCAAGGAGTTCAAAATTAAGGAACCTGGTAGTGAATGTGTGAGTTGGTTGGGTCCAGGCAAGTTATGCTTCCCTATTTAAGTAGCTACCTAACACTACTGCAGCCTGTAATTATCACTGGCTCCCCTGAAACACGAGGCCTGTCACTAACCAAAGAAGACTTCCTTCCCTCTAGGATATTTTAGGTTCAGTTTCTTCAGTAGCGTGAGCCAGAGAGCGTAAGCGAGGAGTATGTCAGTAAAAACTGGGACTCTGAAATCAATTAATGTGTAATTTTGGCAAGGCAGTTATCCAGTAAAGAAAGCACTTCAGATTTATAAACTCTCCCAGTCTCTGGAAGAGTTTGTTGTGTGTTGATTGAAATCAAATGCTCAGGCATAACTGGCTGTAATCAGCCCACAACAGATGATGACAGGGCACTCCTAACAGAACAGTTCAGTTAGTCCTTTCATCTTGCTGCTCTTTACTACATCTGTAGCACATCTTTTGGTTTGTTAAGGATACTGAAGCAAACATGACGTGTAAGGAAGACACAAAAGCAAGATATTCTCATGGTTTTGACTAAGGATCTTCATGGGTTTTATTGTTACTTGCTCTTTAAAAATAATTTATTTCTGCCTGGTCAGTTCTGACTATCTCTGATTCAGTGTGTGATGCAGCTGTTTGTGTGTGTGTGTGTGTGTGTGTATGTGTGTTGGATATCAGATGTGGGTTCTGGTCAGGGCACCTTCACTCACTTGCTTTTTTCATTTGGGATTTGTGTTCCTTACAGAGAGGGAAGAAGCTGCTGTTGAAGTTTCTGAGGGAAACACCACAGCAGCAGCTGACGTGGACAAGAGAGTGAAGCGACGGCTGCTTATGGGTAAAAGTGCTCATCCAAAATTTATCTGCTGCTTGTTGAAACCTTTTAGATTGAACAATTAGTATGGGGCTTTCTTGATTTTTTTATGGTAACCTTCAGCTCTGGGCTGAATTCTGCCCGAGATGATCCACTCTCTCTTAAGGAAATAATGTTATTCCCTAATGTTGAGACATCTAAATGAATAGCTCTGTTTTCAAAAAGAATGACAGAGGAAGAAAGAAGATGTACCCTGTCTTCCCTTGGAGGTTGGACACAGCCTGCCAATAGTGCATGTGAGATGAGAGACTGTGAGGGAATAAACCAGGAATGTCTCAAAACTTGACAGTAACTAGCATATGCTCGATGCTGCAGAAAACAATGATGCAGAGCTAGAAAGTAAATTTCAAAAGGCAGACATTAAAAAATGTTCCTTGCAGCTCTCTCAATCAATACATGCAATGTAAAATTGTATTTGTCCAGCCAGTGAAAAGGTTGTTAGACTGACTGAGGTGGTCATACTGATGACAAGAGGATGAATGCCAAAGAGTGGAGTTATTTCTGGTTGGTTGGATGTGAAGAGCAGTCATTTAGGAGTGTTCACTAGAAAGGTTTGGCGAAATTTAGACATAGTTTGCATAGGGGGGAATTAGAAAAACAAACTTTGGTTGAGATGGCACCTGGGAGCACAGGCAGTATGGGAAGATGAGTCAGGAGGGATTTAAGGAAACTCATTTAGCAGTGCTGAGTGTAACCAGGTGTCTCATTGGTGGGAAGTGTCAGAGGATCTGCCAGGATTCAGTGTGGGCTTAAGGAAACTAACTAACAGTAACAGGTTCATCATCAAGGAGTGGGGATTTGTGTTTAGGACACAAATGGAACACCCAGAATACAGCATTTTGGTTTGTAGATTTTCCACAAAATCCTGGAAATAGCCGAGGCAGGGACTTTGCCAACACACGTATTTAGCAGTTGCTCGTGTGTTCTGGGCTAAATGTTTGAATTAGCAGCGTGCTTGGGACTGTGCCTTGTATCCCATGATGTTTCCTGGTACCATTATGATTTCCCTGAGGAAATTTCCCTGAGCTCTGTCTCGTTGGCCAGAAACGTGCGCGGTGAACAACGGCGGCTGCGACCGCACCTGCAAGGACACGTCCACCGGAGTCCACTGCAGCTGCCCCGTGGGATTCACGCTCCAGTTCGATGGCAAGACATGCAAAGGTGGGATTTGTGCTCCTGGACACGTGTGCCAACACCTGCTAGGTGTTACCAGGTCCTGTAAGATGATCATCTCCAAAGGGAGTGTGCAGAGGAAAAGCCTGTGTGTGCGATCTGACCGAAGGGGGTAGAGACTGTGGTTTCCTTCACGTCAGGTGTACCACGTGCAGAGAATCTCCTCTTCTCTCCCCTCCTGCTCTCCACTTCCACCTCCTGTGCCTCATTTTTCAGAGGTCAGGTTTGGGAGAGCTAAAGGAGCTCTCTGGTCGGGCAGAGGTCAGTACTGGCAGAGGCCAGCGTGTGTGTGGGTGCTCACAGGTATCCAGTCCACAGCCAGCTGGGCATTAGAGCAGTGGGTAAGTAAATATCAGTGTGTAAACAGGGATGTGTTTTATAAATGTACACTGCTCCAAGCAGCTCTAATGAGGGCTCTGGCGAGGGGCAAAGGCACGGTTAGGTTGTACATTATATTGTTTTTCCAGTAATTAGATGTTAAGACTGTTCTGCTAAGCAAAAACGATGAAATCCCCAGGCCTGAGTCAATTAATATTAGATAAAGGCCTCATTCTAATATTGCCATGAAAAGGACAGGGTAGCTCAGGAAGTCTCTGTCTGAGATTTCTGCAGGGCTTACAAAAAGGAAATGGAGAAAATGTTTAAAATACTAAAACCTCTTAGAGAGCCTTAGAGTCAAAGTGCTTCCAAACAGAACTTAGGGAATGGTCTTTTATGAATGCATTACCCAAATGCATCTGACAGTAATACATTAAATGAGAGCAAATAACTCTGTCCTGGGGCTGAATGGGCTGGATCATTCTTAAGAGTTGGATCTGGTCTTCCTTACAATTTGTGGTAGTCTCACTAGATTTTGTTTCTGGGCTCCTCCAACAGACTCGGCATGACTGTTTTCTGAATCTGGCAGTGGGAGTAGGTTGAGTGCTGAAGCTCTGTGTTTATTTTCTGAATCCCTTTTTTTTTTGTTTTGTTTTGTTACAGATATTGATGAATGCCAGTCCAATAATGGAGGCTGTGATCATTTCTGTAAAAACACTGTTGGCAGTTTTGATTGCAGCTGCAGAAAAGGATTTAAATTATTAACAGATGAGAAGTCCTGTCAAGGTATGTGCACCGGAGAGACAATGATACAACACAAGTAGGACAAATCAGCATGGCTTGGACATCTACTACAATGATGAAGTGATAATGGACTCCAGAATAATTTCCATTCCTCAGTTTGGAATTTTTTTCTCCTGAAACAGCTGTTGAGTTAATACAGTTGGCTTGATGCTATTGTAGGAGATAAGTTTAATGGCACAGTGAGCTATTATCTGGAAGGGACAGAGACAGCATCATATTAAAAAGTTCTCCAAGAGGTTAATGCTTCCCCCTGCCTTAATGATCTTAAAATAATTTACAGGGCAAATTAGGCAATGTCTCTCTCTCCATCTTTATGACTGATTCACCATTGCAGTGAAACTATTTTTTCTTAATAGGATATTTAGTTTCATGAGCTCATTTTATTAAAGGAAAAAGATATAATGTGATCTATGAAATTATAGGTCTGTAGACAGACTGGAATCTCTGTTCCCTAAAACATCACGGAGCATTTGCATTTGAGGATGAATTTTTTTTCACATGGATTTCTCCTGAGACCTACAAAGCATATTTGCTTTGCTGTATAGTGGTTTGTACATATAGATTTAGCAATCCTATTTAAGCTGCTTAAATGCACAAAAAATGTGATGATCAAAATGGTCTGTGGTTGTGGAAAAGCAACAGGATGAAACAATGTCAATTCAGTCAGCCAAATGGTGAATTATGGGATTTCCTAGGCAACCAGCTGACATTAAAGGTGAATTTCAGAAAACTGAACTGACCACAGGAAAATAATTTTCACCTAGATTTTTTTGATATATTCTTATCCTTTATAAATAGGCAAAGAAAGACAACTAGTTCTATGAAAAAAAAAAAAAAACAACCTTACTGTATAAACATCTGATTTTCAAGATAGTTTGGGGCTTTATTTTAAGGAAATCTGCTTATGAATGTATCTTAAAGACTTGCATTTCCCTTTTTCCCCCTGTTGCTTCTGTTGCTTTCCCTAGACTGTTTCAAAAGTGATATCATGCTGCATGCCAAAGCCCAAGGAAAAAGACTGATGAAAAGTGCTAGTGAAGTTGAGAACATTTTTTGTCTTGCCTGGCATGTAAAATGTACTAGCACAGAAATGTTAGGTACTTTTGATGGTATAATGAATGTTCATTCTCAGAGAACACTGTGATTTTCACAGGCTTCAATCAGGCACTGTATATTCTAGAGATTCATTTAGGGTGGAAAAAACAAAGGCAATACTTTCCTTTGTAGACTTGGTTTCTATGCAGAGTAATCTGAGAGAAATAAGAGTTTTGCCAGCAGTTTTCTTCCCCCATAGAAGAGAAATAATTTGATTTAAACATAATTGCAAAAAACGTAGCAGCAGTTTTCGCTCTTGCCAAGGGAAAGCTTGTTTGGCGCAAACCAAGCGCTCTTAAAAAACTGTCATTTCATTATGTTACATTATGTGCTTCGAAAGAATCTGCTTAGCTCACATAAATCTGCACATCCCTGCAGTTGCTGAGCTCTGCTGGCTCCTCAGGGCTCCCTGAGGGGGTTCTGATGGCTGCCTTTAAACCTTGCAGACATCGACGAGTGCTCCTTCGAGCGGGCGTGCGACCACACGTGCGTCAACCACCCCGGCACCTTCGAGTGCACCTGTCACAGGGGGTACGCCCTGTACGGCTTCACACACTGTGCAGGTGAGTGGCAGACACACCACAGCCCCTGGGACACCGAGGGGCTCCCACAGACCTGCTCTGAGACATGGAAAAAGTAGGAGCCGGTCCTGCTGATTCCTGTCTTTGCTCAGGCGATTTTGCCTTTACGCGTCTGTGCGTGCAAGAGGGACCTGTAAGTGTCAGGGCAAAGTGTTTTGTGCTTGGATCTAAAGCCCATAATTCAATGCAGTTTTCACATGCAGAAGTCATTGGCTTCAGTGAAAAGTCAGTGGAGTGGGACCTGAAGAGCAGGAAGCTCTGAATGACTCTGAAAATTACAGTTCTGCAGGTTGCTGTTGTGCACATGTCAGGTCCTCCTGTGATGCAGGTTGGAATTTAGCTGATGTAGTACCACTTCACACTGGCCAAGTTTAATACTCTTAAATTTTTATGTCTTTCCTACAAGAACAGTTCAAGGAAAGAAAAAGTTGTTCATAGCACCTCAACATGTGACAAATTCCCAGAATTAACATGAGGAAACATGAATAACTGGGGCACTAAATCGAACTTGTTTTATATAAGCTTTAGGCAAGACCTTAATGACTCCAAAGTTTACTTAATTCTGAGTAAGACATGTTTATTTCTGAGGCAGAATGAGCACAGTTGGAGATAACAGTTCAGAAATCTCTGTGTGCCTGTCTATTCTACCCTCTGCCTCCAGAAATTCTGCAAATAAGATTACAGGGCTACAACATCACTGTGTTTTATCCTGATGAACACGGGAACTTACCTGGAAAAGGAATAACACTGTCATGTGCTCTACTTAGTAAACGACGACTTCTGATTAATTCCTCTGCATTAATTCAATTTCTTTTGGCTACCAGTGAGGAAAAGGAACTGTAATTTGGCTGTTGGCTGCTAATTGGCCTTTTCTTGTCATACCTCTGTGCAGAAGATGTTAATCCTGATGCCACAGTGAGTCCCTCATTGACTGGCAATCACAGGCTGGTCAGGGCTGATGGAATACTGGGAAAACACCTTATGACCTCTGTGGAAGAAGTCAGTAAGTGTTGGAGACAAGAGGTTGGCATCCCAAGAAAAGGTCAATGAAAGCCAAAGATTTGGGCTCATCTTGTGGTAATTTAGACAGCAGTACCAGCTTAAGGTGTTGCCTTCTTTCTCCATTATTCATCTGCTGCTCATTCCTACCCCTGCTGTCTCAGTTCTGTTTAAAGCATATTTCCCCCCAAATCAGACTGGCTTTGTAATGTGTTTTGCAGTGTTTTCTATATTACTTAGAGGGTATCTAGTCTGGGGACAGCAGTGACAAGAGCTTACTAGCATTGAGATAAGTGTCTGTGGAAGCAGGTACTCTCAGAGGCACAAACTTTATGGGACTTTCAACAGGTTTCTTGATGGCAGTTTTCTGGGTTTATGCCATAAATCTATGGGAGAGAAGTGAAGCCCTCCTCAGGGTGGATCTGAGCAGCCAAGACAGAGACCTTTGCATTTCCCTTTGTTGAAATTCATGAGATTCCTATTGACCCATTTCTCCAGGCAGTCAAGGTCCCTCTGAATAGTGGCACAACCATCTGGTGCATCAGCCACTCCTCCCAGTTTTGTCTCATCTGTGACCTTGCTGCGGGTGAACTCTTGTCCCACCATCCAGGTTTAATGAAGAGGATAAATGGTGTTGGCCCCAGTGCTGACCCCTGGGGCACAGCACTGCTGAGTGCTGCATCCTGCATCACCATGCAAGCTTGCACCAGAGGCAGCATGTGCTGTGTTGTCAATAATTTCTCCTCCTATTGGCATTTGTTGGGCGGGACCAGGCTCCAAAGCTGGATAACTGGCCGAAAGAGATGAGGGGGACACAGTGGTGGTGTTTGCCCACAGAGCCAAAATGCTCTACACAGTAGCTTTGGAGGATTGGTCAGTGTGAATCCTGCCCATGTTCTCTGTCTTTAATCCCAATTAGAAATATTAATTAACCAGACACAGTGCAATGCAGATTTGACTTGAATCTGCTTTTATTAGAGTTAATTTTTTATCATATTGCTGAGGCTGGATATTATTTAATAACAAGCCACCAGTATTTGGTCTGCCTTGACATTTATCAAAGGATTTCCATAAAGACAAACTATTTCAAGGTGAGTGTCCAGGTAGCATTATGAAACCTTTTCAAAACCCTACTGAGCAGTATTTGTGTCCACATTTACCTAGTGGAGTTAGAGTTCATAACTTTGGGAAGAGCAACTTTTTAAAAGTACCTTTACCTTTCCTCTGTAGATATTAATGAATGTAGCATCAACAACGGAGGGTGCCAGCAGCTGTGTGTGAACACACTGGGAGATTATGAATGCCTGTGTCACTCTAACTACAAGCTACACTGGAATAAAAAGGACTGTGTTGGTAAGGTGTCTAACAAATGCATTTCTACTCCTGATGTGTCTGACAGGCCATATGGTTACAGTCAAATTTGATGGTCTGTCCAGTTAAGTGGTATGAGTCATTGTTCCTGGTATTCTGCTTTAATTTTTAGCGAGGCATGATGGTAGTGATGTTGAAACTCGTAAAAACAAAGAGAAAACCAACCCCAAAAACAGGAGATACTTTGAGGGATTTTGATGCTTTCTTTCCTGTGCTTTTATCTAGCTGGTTCTCCTATTTCCTTTTGTTCCTCTGCATGAGAAGGTTTGCTTATGATAAAGGAAATTCCTTTTGTGGTATGATCTTCCAATGATTTTATTTGGCTTTAATTTTCTGTCTACACAGCATATTAATTGCATGGCTGCTCTCAGGTACCAGCTACAAAAGCAGCTGCACGCTGATTCATTGGTAGGGTGAGGGTAGATGTTTTAATTCTGTGAGTGTTTGTTTTATCCTCTTTAGAGACAAAAGATCCCTTGTCTGATAGTGTGTCACCCAAGGTATTGCTGCACTGCTTTAAGAGTGGTGGGAGTGATAGATGCTTCCTGAGCTGCTCTCCGGATGTCCAGGTGCTCTCTGGTAAGTCACAGCTAACAAGGCTGAGCACGTGGTTCTGTACAGAGTGGAAGGATGGCCAACCTCCTAACTCTCAAGAAAGCCTCAAGAAGCAGTCAATAAACAGAGATCTTTCCTCTTTTCACTGCAGATAATGAAGGGCTATATCCCTGACAGTGTGCAGGAAAGCCCCTCTTTCCTTGTCTTTTATCACCAGTCTACCCTCAGATTCCCCTCTCACAGCCAGTCTCTTTTTGAAGCTGGGCAGGACAGGGAAGAATTCTCTGTGCTCCCTGGGCCATTCCTTAATTGGCCTTGAGAAGCTCTGGTGAATGGGGCAAAGGCATTCCAGCCCTGCGTGGGGTCTGAGATTTTGCCCACACAGCCCCTCCATCCCACAGGACACGGCTGCAGACTCATGGGGCTGGTGCTCTTCCTCCTCCTGAATCCTTTGAATGGCTTAGGAAGAGACAAGCTCTAATGTGGAGTATTTTATGAACAGTACTGTGTGTCGATGCCAATCAACAAGTTTAAAATGTGTTTTATGCTACAGGAGTCCTCAGTGTGTGTGTGCACTGTGCCTGTGTCCTTACTGTCTGTCTGTCTGTTAGGAACACAGGATGCCTACACCCTCACCTGTGGCAGGTCCTCTCAGCTTAAGAAAAAGCAGCAAAATGCAAATGCTTCCAGCTGGCTGGGTAATCACCACATTTACTTTACATAGTTTGACTGATTTATTTTCATTGATAACTGTGAAGCAAAGGTATTTCTGTTGGCTTTTTTTTTCCCCTCTTATAATCTCTTCCTCTTCCTCATGATTGTAGTTCATTATTGCTGCAGAAAATTCCCCTTATGCTGCTTCATCAGCATAATTCAAACTGAGACTTGAAAATAAAGAAAAAATCAGTAGTGAAATAAACATTTAGACCAGGAGTTGTGTCTCCTATTAGTCATCCAAACCTGGACAGTGTTGGCAACAAAATACGTGTTTAGGTTGAGCTGTTGGACAGTGAAGTTTAGGAAGCATTTACAGCCATAGACATAAACTGCTTTCTGAGAGCATTTGGAGTATCTCATTTGATTTCAGCTCACCCTTGTTTGATTCACCCAATAGTAGTACTGGTCTTGATCTCCTTTCTCTCTCTCTTTTTCCTCTAATAAAATGTACTACACTTCATTCTAATTCCAGTTGTGAACCAGCTTCACAGCAGGAGGTTCTGGCATCTCATTAGGTTTTCTGAGATGAACACTTCATATCAGCATATTTTTTGTTGTCATTATTACGGTGTGACATTAGGGTTATCTCAATTTTCAACTCCTTTTTTAAAAATAACGTGTTTCATTGTTTCTCCCTGAAGACGCTTCAGCCATCAAGATAAGCGTAACCTTTAAATTAAATGAAGGAAAATGTAGCTTGAAAAAGACTGAGATGTTTCAAGAAGGTCTGGAGCAGATGATACCAGGTATGAACATAGAAATGCAGGTGAGCAGGTTACAGCCATAGGGGTTAAGTGCTTTCCAGATATGAAGTATGCCACAAGCAAAGCATAGAGGACTGAAGGCTTTCTGTTCTTCACTGACTTCTGACCTTCACTTCCTCCTGCTTGCCCATGAATTTTGCAACTGTTACTTCAGATCCCAGGATTTCCTTGTGGTGTCCTCACAGCCTTGCTAGGAAAGCCCTTATCTTTCTTGTTGTTTGTAATACTGCTAATAAATTCTCAGTAAAATCAACCATTCTTTTTGTTAATTTGATTCCTTCCTTTTCTTCCTCTTTTTATCTTTCTCTTCTTTCCTTTCTCACCTGTTCCTTACTGTCTGATGCCTCGTTGAAGAGTCTCCTGACCTTTTATGCTGACTCTATTGTCCAAGGGTTATTCCTCTTTTCTCTTGTCTTCCTTTCATACTTCAGCAGCCCCAGATGGACGCAGTGAGGTCAGCTCTTCCATCTGTTCCAAAGCAGAAAGAATAGCCTGGGAATTTACAAAGTCAGCAGAAAATGAGGAGGAGTACTTAAAAAAAAGAAAAAAAAAAAAAAAAAAAAAAAGAAAAAAAAATGGGGAAAGGATCATTAAACAATATGATGAATCAGTGTGTCTGATTGTTTGCCCTTAGCAGAGTAACAGTGAGAAACTGCGCTGACTGCTCGGCGACAAGTTATGCACTCCAGAACCAGAGCTTATTCTGGGTGTTTCCTTTATCTAACCCTGATTTCCTCATTGAAGCCATGAGAATGGTCATGCTTTTGTGTGAGGGTGCACCAGGTGAGGGACTGGCCAAACTGTTTTCTTGCTGGCACGTGGAAGGGGGATGGTTTGCTCCTCTTTAAATCTGCACGACGACACGAGCACTGGTGAATGTCCAATAACCGAGCTGGCCAAGCTTTTGCTTCCTTTGATTTTGTTCATACAGAGAGACAAAACTCAGTAATGGAGAGCTTCCACTATGTAAACCTAACATGCAGCTCTGGCAAGAAGGTTCATGGAGCCCTCAGTAGACTGACAGCGACTAGAGAGATTTTTATCACTGCGGACTTTGAGCTTGAAACGAGCCGGAAGGAGGTGACAGGTTGGTTGGAAAATAATTCCAGGTGCGGTTTGAAGCTTCTTGCAGTTTGCTCCTTAATTTCTGTATTTTTCACTTCTGTCTGTATGCAAAATGACGATAAAAAGTATCTCCTGTTTTGAAAATTAATTTTACCGCTTCAGAAAGAGCGAGAGATGGGGATAGCCCCAAAGATCAAAGAGCTCCCCAGTGTATTTGTCCTTGAGGATTTCTTGTTCCCAGGAGTTGCTTTCTCAGTGACTTGAGCTGGTTGGTGTTTCGAATTGGGTGGGATTTTGTGCACCTAGAGCAGCTTTCACCCCCTGGTGCCTTTCAGACACGTGTGACGTGCGCTGTGCGCGGAAGAAGACGGAGAAGCGGTTCCGTAAAACCATCCGGACCTTGCGGAAGACGGTCAGCAGGGACCAATTCCGGATCCGCCTCTCCGGCACGGAGCACGAGGTGGCCAGAAAGGCTCCCAAGCCACCGGAGCCACAGCAGTCCTGTGGTGGGGGACAGCTGCACCCGGGGGGCAGATGTGGTGAGTTAGGAGGGAACTGGGGAGGAAGCTCCTCGTCTGTGCTTGGCTCAGGCCTGGTGAGCTCGGAGGGATCGTGGTTCGCTCCTTTGGCAGAGAGGAGGGCTGTGTGTGCTGCTAGTGCTGCTGAAATTTCCCTCTGTGAATTTACTGTTGGCAATTGATGTGTTACAGAGTAGAACGAGGGCTCACTGCGCTGCACTGCAGCTGAGGTACAGCCTGCAATACACCCCAAGGCGGAAATCCTGGGAATAACATCAGGGACCAATGGCCTTGACATCACCAACGTTGCTTTTAAAACTACATTAGTATTCAGTGTAATGCTGTGTTCCTGAGCTTGTGCACGTCTCACCTCTCCCCGGTCCCAAGGAAAAGTCTGCTCAGAATTTCATACAGTCATATTCACTTTGCTGACTAAGCTCAGAGTCCCAGAGAATCTTCATGATGGAGTTATAAATTCATGGAGAGTTTACAGGCCATCACTGAGAAAAGTCTTAATTATCATGGCACTGGAGGGCACCACCACAATGCAGGGCATAGTAAATGCTCCCAAAGCACAAAAGTTAAGGAGAGGGGTCAGATGTTACATCTTAAGAGAGGCCTAACAACCATGACGGCTAATTCAGGCTGCATGGGGTAGGCAGCGTGTAGATCTCTTGTGAATCAGCAAGCCAGCAAGCCTTTAAAATTATTGTCACATTGAATTAGTATGTCATCCAGCAGCAGCATTTGGCCTAAGAATAGGTTTTCCAGTCCAGTTTTGCTAACTCTAGAAAAACTTGGATTCGTAGAACAGAAAAATTGTTTAAAATATCTGTGCTAGCAAGCAGGGAATTACTCAGGAAATCTCAGAAAAAGCTGTAAGAGTTTTTTTTTTTGTTTGTTTTTTTTTTGGTTTTTTTTTTTTTTTTTTTCTCCCTTGGAACATTGCAATAAATCTGAAAAATTTTGGAAAGTTCGCCAAGATCAGTTTACAGGGATGTTTTGAAGCTATTTTGTTGGATGCCAGAGGAAGGCTTTGAAAAAAAGTCTGTCTCAGTCCAATTGTACAGAGCACAGTATGACTCTGAAGATATTTGTGATTTCATCTGGAAAAAACAGCTGATGAGCAAACTAAAAATATTGCAGGTGGAGAAGGCCATGTGATTAAAATTAGAAATTGAAACAGCAAAGAAACACGATTTTTTTTTAGGTAGCTGCAGAACCAGTTTAATGCCACAAACAAGAAGCATACCTGGCATTTCTGTGCTAGAAAGGAAGGGGAGAGAGGAAGGGGGCTTTTGGGGAATGCCTGCCTGGGAAGTTCTTTGGTGTGGTGAGCACAAACAGCCTGCCCATGGTTAAAACAGAGTCACTGAGCATATGAAGGCAGGTTTGAAAAACAGTTTGTAGAAGTCAGGCCTCTTTCTGTTACTGAATTGGTGCCACAGTTTGTTCTGGACACCATAACAGGTGCAGCTGTGAGCAGTGGAATGACCTTTGGTGTCCCATGCCTTGTGGTTTGATTTGCCTAACAAGGTGCAGTCACTAAATAAACCTTCCTTTCTTCAGCTGAGTTGTTCAGACCATCTCCTTGTGTAGATTTGCTGTGACCAAACAGGAGGTGGAACTCGCACCACCACGCTTTTTCACTTACATGGATGTTAAGCCCCTCTCCTTGCACTTGTTCCCTGCTTATTTTCCTTAAATGTACAGAAAATTAGCACCTTTGAAAGCTCTCTGCAGCACTTGTCAGGCTGCTGGGAGCTGGGCAGACAGCTCACTATTGCTGAGAGGACACGAGAGTACACACAGAGGCAGCGTTGTTAGGAACGCCTCATTTCCTTAGAAAAAGCTGATTGTCCCAGGCTGAATGGTGAAGGTAACACTGGGGGCTGGTGCTGCTGCTTGGACTGCCAGTCAGAAGGGGCTAAGAAACAGGCTTGGGAGAGGAGAATAGACTGGGAACAGTGTGGAGAAAGGCAAGAAGCTAGTTCAGGGATCTGTGTGGGAGAGGGTGTTTTGGGTTTTGTTCCTTTGTTTTGATCTGATTGTTTTGCAGAGCTGCTTGGGAACTTCTGGACAGGATTAAGGGTCTGCTTACCTAGACATGCTAGAGGTTCTGGGGAGAAAGTGGCTGCACAGCAAGAGATACTGGTCAGCAGATGGATTCAGTGCATCAGCAAGCTGTGGGCTCTGGACAGTAAAGGACTTTGGCAAAGGGATTTTGCTCAGTCTGTCCAGAGGAGGAGGAAGCAGTGAGGGAATGAAGCAAGTCAATGGGACTTACAAGTCTTCTTTGATGCATTTACTGAGTGAAATGCAGGTTTTAGTTCATTGCTGTCAAATACTTGGAGTATGGCTAGGTTAGATACAATTTTGTTTATTCAGAATCTTGTGCTGGTCCTCTTCCTGTGATAGAATTCTCCTGGCACAGCACTGCCTGAAACATCATTTATATTTGAGCAGAGGGGAAGTCAGAGGAAAAGTCCAGCTCCTGCTCTGACAACTTTTGTGCTGGGTAACTGACCTGCAATTGCAGCAGCAGGATAAATTTCATTTGGTTTCACACTTCTGGCGAGGTAGTTCTGTCTCTGACTTTTTCTGTCTTAACTCCTATGGTCTTGAGTGGGGCACAGTGCAGAAGAAAGGCTTTAGAAAGGCACCAGGAACAAATTACATGTGCTTTCCAGGGCATTCTATCATTATTAATATGCTGGATGCTTGCACTTGTCTACCAGTTGTTCTTTAAACAGCTATTGGTGGTAAAAGGGAATTCACTGCTGATTCCAAGGGATAGTGTGCTTTATTTCAATTTTGCTGTTTATTGTACAGTTCTGTTTGGGATTTTCTGATGCTTTAGGGGCTTAAATGTTGCATTTTTCTACCTTGTTATGTGTGAGTTCTATATCTATGATGAGCCCATTCAGCACAGGCTCATGTTGGTTAATCCCATGAAGTTCTGAGTGTGGCTTCCAAGGAGCAGCCAGTGATATGTCCATAATCATGGATATCACATGGAATGCATAGAGCAAAATGGAGCTTTCATCAGCCTTCCCAGAGAACCAGATTTTCTTAGCACAAGTATGATTTTTCTGCATTGCAGTAGATCTTAAGGTAACAAACATCCATTTTGGCATGTCAGTGCGTCGAGACTGTGTATGAACCCTCTGAGAGGAGATTTCTTTTGGGGAGCATGCAGTTTCACTCATTAGCCTGGCTACAAGTGTTCCTTCTCCAGTATGAGCTCGACTTCAGAGAGATTTAACAGCCAAAGACCAACTGTTTAAATACTACCAATCCCTTTTCAGAAAGTGCTTTACCAGAAACCTCAGTGTTGAAAGAAAATAAGTACAAACAACAAGCAATTTAGCTGCTCTTCCACTGCTTAAAACTCTGTCATACCTTGATCACATCCCATGGCATCCAAAGTACACTTTGCCTGTTCCATTTGGTGGGGTTTTGTTTGGTTTTTGTTGGTTTTTTTTTCGTATTGGACACACCAATACTTTCAGAGGTGGAAGGAGGCACTGAGAATTACCATTTCCTGAAATGGAGGCAAAAAAAAGGACATGACAGCACGTCCTTGCTCCACAGTAGCTGCAAGTGGATTCCCCCAAAGAGCTGTCACTCCAGAGAGCAGCAGGCATGAGCAGCACTGGCACTGCTCTGATGGAAGTGATGAGCAGCTTCATCTTGTGTGGGAGGTGTCGGTGCATTTTGTTGCTCAGCATTCAGCAGCTTTGTCCCCTCAGCTGAGAGGGTGCAAATAAGATAATGACATCTGATGAACCACGTTCTCAAAGGTTTGTATGTGGTATGATACTGGCATTATAAAAGTATGAGAGAGCTATCTAAAAGGAAAAGCAAAGTGCTGCCATCCTTTGCAGTTGTTGTAATTAATAGTTGTGTTGCACAACTGTTGTTTTGTTTTGGGTTTTTAAATAATTTTGTGAAAATCCAAGAAGAAGAAATGAATTATCAAATGGGGGGAAAAGGGTGCTATTTCTCCTGCTAACCTGCTTGCCCTGCAAATCATAGATTCCAGACATAAATCCTTAGAATGTGTAACCATCTCATGTGACCTAAATGTGTGACCCGCTAAAACACAATAACTTGAAGGATGCCGCTTCAGAATCAATTTGCATCACTTGTTGGTGATTTTCCTTATAAAGTCAAGGCATCATTCTTAAGAAAATGGTGAATTGGTGGATCATGACCTCCTTTATGAGGTTCACCTTCTCAGCCCCTGAGATACTGCAGCGTTTGTCTATAGGAGCAAATGCTCAAAGGCTAATGCGTTGAAAAGAGGGGAAGAGCCTTTAAATGTCTTTGTAACTGTTAATCCTGGTGCCCTGTGGGCCCCTCTCTTCCCCCCCACCCCCCTTTTCTTCTTGTTTTTGCATCAGAAAAGCTTTCACTTTTTTTTTTTTCCCCCTTTAAAACAGCTGCATGAGACTCGAGACCACGTTTTTAATGGGTATTGAAGATAAACAAAGACAGTAGCTGCAGAAATGAAGTCTACTAGAGGCAATTGGTTCTTTTGTTCATTTGGAGAAAAACAATCAAGTTTCTGAAAAAAAAAAGAGCAAAGCCAGCCAGTGGAATTGTGTTTTAATGTCATTATTTGCAAATCTTCAGATCTGGTTTTGACTGGGTATTTCACACATGTCAGGTGGGAACGTGCTGTCTCTAGTTATGAAAAATGAAGCTCATAAACTTCTGTATTGTTTTCTTTAAGCAAATATCTGGAAAAGTTTAATGTTGTAGAGGTGTTTCTTGTGGATTTTTGGTTTTTATTAAATTTGTTGGGTTTTTTTTTTTTTTTTTTAAGAGAAGGTTCATCCTGATTTTATTCACAGTCCTACGGTGTTCTGTGGGATGATTTCTGTGTTGAAATAGCACCCCTGTTATTAATGTTACTATAATTGAATCTAACACTAAATCTATTTGTTATGCTAAGTTGGGCCCCTGTGAATGCTGTGAGCTTCCAAACAGGCTTTCCTCACTACTCCAGCTCTGTGCTCCAGTGGGGCTGGATGAGTGGCCTGTTTGAAACTCTTCTAGGTGGAAGATGAGGAGGAACTGGGAGCAGTTTACAGGGAATGTGTTTATGGATCGAACTGTCTGGACACTTGTACCACTGTGAAGAGCTTGATTTGATGTAGTCATGTGAAGAAACAGATATATTCATGACTCTGAGGCATTCAAACTTGGACATGGCATGGAGTAATTCTAATATTTGCATTCAATATTGAGCACTTGTTAGACTGCAGACAGCAAAATCCGTGTGTGGGTGTACTGACCTCTTTTCTCAAATGCACATAGGGTCGATCAAAGCCTGAAGCTTTTGATGTGTCTCAGGAGTCAGAGCTTTTTTCAGCTGGTTTTGAACACCCTCTTAAGTGGTGCATGGTGGTAGCTAGACAGCCTTTTTTTCTTTCTGTTGTTGCCACCTCTTAGGAAAATCAGAAGGAAATACTTGACTCAAATGGTTTGCATTTAATGGAGAGATTTTCCTCTGGCCCACATTGAGCATTTTTTAAAGTTTATTTCCTCAATGCAAATTTTCAAATATTAGGCACTTTGCTAAATAACCCAGGAAGATTTGGATTAACTCAGCTGTATTCCACAGGGAGCCCCACAATTTTCACATGTGGTTTCAAGGCAAGTAAGATGCAGATGGTAAAGTTGTCAAGAGAGATCTGGTGGGATAAGTTCTCAAATGCAACATTTCCATGTAAGTTGTGGGTTTGATTCCTGCCCGGGGCAGGTTTCCTTTGAGCTCTGATAGATGTCCTACTGTTCTGCTGGACTCTGAGCAAATTTAGGAAACCTGAAGTACAGTTTTAAGACTGGAATTTTATGGTCAGTGTTTTCTGTTCAAAACACAGAACAGAGACTCCCCTTCTCCCAAATGCAAAAAAAAAAACAACAAACCCCCAACCCCCCCCAAACTTGGCGTGTGATTAAAATGAATGGAAAAAGACAAGCTAAGGGGAGAGAGCAGAGAGCAGGCGTTTTCTAGCAAGGCCACTCAGAGCATTGATTTCCCATGGAGCCACGGAGTTGTATGAGGGAAGGAGATTTGCTCAGGTCTTTCCATTTCTTCTAGGTTTGTGAAGTCAGTAGGCACTTCTCAGAATCACCTTTCCTAACCCTGAATTGTCCTTCCTTGTCGTGGAATTGTAAATAGTGCTCTTTCCTTACCTTATTAGGAGTGCTGCAATGAAAGCCTGAATTCATTCATGTTTGTGGAAGTGCACAAATTGTACAGAGATGAGTGTTCTGTAGGAATGTTTATAAAATGGAGAAAGGCTTGAAAAGTGTGGGAGCAAATGAATGTGTGTCCTTATGAGGGCAGAAGTGATGTGTGGTGGAAAAAGTTAGAAGCAGGAGCTAAGACTTCCTCACAAGCTTTCATTGATAAGCTACAGAGCATTGCTTAACCTGCTGCATTTTATTTTTAAGCTAAGGAGGAGCACTCAACCATTCCTCTCAGTGTATCAGCCATAAACAAAACTCTTCATCATTGATCATGACCGGTAGTTAATGCCCTGCTTGTTGTTAGTCATATATCCTGAAATGAAGCCAAGGCCAATTTAACTTCCTAACAAAACAGCTATTCACCGAGTGATTTATTGGAGCTATAAACTAAAACTAACAGTTTATTATCGTAACAGGTCTTAAAAGGACAGAATTTTTCAGCACAGCTGAACAACTGCAACAGTGTTTTGTGCCTTTCCAGTGCAGGGTAATTATCAAATACCGGCACTGAAGCCAGTTCTTTTGTGAAAAAGTTTGAAAACCAGAACTTTTCAAAGATACTCATGAATATTGCTGGGCTTGCTAGATAGTACTGAGGTGTGTGATTAAGTAACATCAGTTACATTGGGTTAGTGCTGTCTGTGCACCACACAGAATGCAGCAGTCTTGTGCACAGATCATCATTACCCAAGATCCAGTGTCAGAAAAATGGCAAGAATATTTCTGCTTTGAAAGTCTTTGAGGCATAACGTTTAGTTTACTGAATATGCACAATTACTTGTTGCTCTTGAGGTTTTCACACAATCCAGTAATGCTAATGGTCGTGAAATATGAATATTCAATAATATTAAGATTGAAGTACTTACAGAAACCTGGAAGTACGTTTTTGGCATCTTAGGTTCAATACTGAATTATTTCATTTGGGAGGAGTTCAAGAGCTCTCTAGCTGGAATGAGGAGATAATCACTATGTAATTGCACTGTACAGATGGGCAGAGAGCACTGGACAGGCTGAGTGTCCAGTGTGGTCTTGTAACAAAGTGTGAAATGCGTTCCAGCTCCCAGAAGAGCTCTGAAGGCTATCAGTGCCTGCTTTACAGTGCACATTGGAGATATTAAGCTGTGGCTGTTGCCAGCATTCATTTCTGGAACCCTGGTTCCAGCTGCCCCAGTGAAGGAGAGCAGTTTGGCTGTGTGGGTGCGGGCTCACTAACACACCTTCATCTATAGTTTGTGTTCTTCCTCTCCTAGATCAGTGCTCCCCTGGTGAATATTCTCCTGATGGCTTCAAGCCCTGTCTGCCATGTCCCCTTGGAACATACCAGCCTGAAGCTGGGAGAGTGTCCTGCTTTCCCTGTGGAGGAGGTCTAACAACAAGGCACAGTGGGGCATCCCTGTTTCAGGACTGTGAGACCAAAGGTGAGGCCAAGATTTGTCAGATGAACTGCATTGATCCGAGGTAAAAGGAAGTGCTGCTGCTCAAGTGGGGCATTCAGAGAAGGTTCTTTCTCCTTCTGAGGGTCAATCCTTCCAGGAATCTCATAGCTGGTTGGCCTGGCCTGGCTGAGACAAAATTCAGTAAAGCCTCAATTCTTTCTAGAACTAAATACCAAAAGCATGGGTGAAAGAAAATCACTTCTATAAATCACTAGGGGACAAAGTCTTTAACAGAAAATCTACTGCTGCAGAGCAGAAATAAGGGATAGAAATGAGGTCCTGATGCAAACACTTGGTAGTGGTTTGGATTAAGAGATCTCTCTCGTTTCAGTTAAGATATGTTTATTGAGAATTACAACATATTATAAGAATTTAGCAGAATCATTGAAGAATTAATATTAGTGGTAGTAGTGTGATATCTAATAGTTTCCTTCAGTGTGGAATCACTGAACCCACAAATACTGTTTTTTTCATACTTAATTTTGTGAAAGTGAAGTACTAAAAAAACGATGTTAAAAGTCTGGATCAAGATAAGAGGAGCTGGTTTCTGTTTTATTTAACATAAACAAAAACAAGTCTATAAATGAGGTTCAGTTTTCAAATTGGAGTGGGGATTAAAGGAATTCTTTCTATTAACTGGAATGAAGAGCTCAGGAATTTGCATGTGGAAGAGGCCACATGAGACGTGGAATCACAGATGCAAGAACTATTTGGAGCTTATCTGAAGCATTTGGATTGGGGCAGCATGTAGGGAAGGACTCCTGGCTGAGCTTGCTTCCAAAACTCAACAAGAATTATTTGGGTGTAAGCAGAGCTTAAAAGGAATAGAAAAAAAGGGACTGTGCAGCATAGAAAACTACATTTGGCAGTAGATCTTTTCAACTTGCACAAAACAGCCTGATAAACAGAAATTGTTTTGTTACCCTCATAATTTATTAATATGGTTTTATTGGTGCTTTCTCACAGAACCACTCCACAGTGTTGCATTTGGGAATTTTGAACTTGCACGAAATGACCAGATGAACTAAGATTTGCTTAATTTCCTCTTTTTTTGTTACCCCCAGAGTTTACTAATGTGATATATGGCATTTCAGTTCCTGAAATTACACTATGTCTTACACAAATGTATAAAAGCATATTCTAGTATGCTACTGCCACTTTTTAAACCGTGGTTATTCCATTACTGTCCAGTCCAGTGTTCTCCTGGCCATTTTTACAACACCACAACTCACCGATGTATTCGCTGTGCAATTGGGACGTACCAGCCTGAGTTTGGACAAAATTACTGCATTTCCTGCCCTGGAAACACCACTACTGATTTTGATGGGTCAACAAACATAACACAGTGCAAAAGTAAGTGCAGCAAGATGGTTTTGATGCTCTCTTACTAATAAAAAGACTGGGCCATTAATGGTCAGAGTGGCCCTAAGGGCAAAACGTAGCTTTGCTCCAGGGAGCTGGAGAGAAGGCAGAGGTGTTACTCCTCCTTTGCTGCAACAATGCATCTCACCCCACATGGCTCACTGAGGTCTGTGAGAGACCATTTCTGCACACTGGTTCCATCATCCTTGTCCAGGTAAGTGATGACTGTGTTTTGCCAGTTGGTGCTGGGTTGCTCGGGGTCTTGCTATTAAATCTTTTCTCTCTTGATAAAAGCAGAGTTTGTGTCCTCAGCACCCCGGTTTGTTCCCTCCTATTAAGAGGAATGGAAGCTGGCTCACAAAACCCAACAGCTCTAGTAACCATTCCTTCTTAATAACAACCTTTGAAAGAGTCAATTACAAAAGGAGCCACTGTTCTGGATTTGTGGTCGCTGTGGTGTGGGAACCTGAGGGTAGATTAAAGAGGGAGAATGGAGGGCAGAGAGGTGACTGCTCAGAACCACCTCTGGAGTCCCTGTGTACACACACACTCATGTAAACACACCTACACAGGAATGTGAGAGGCTGGCAAAGAGAACTGTACCTGCAGCAGATGCAAAAAGGAGAATGTGTGTCACCCCTGAGGATGAAGGTGACTGCAGGAGAGCTGTAGGGTGACTTCTCTTTGCCTTGTCCTGCATTTGTCCTTGTTCCTTTTCCAGACAGGCAGTGTGGAGGGGAACTGGGAGATTACACTGGATATATTGAATCACCCAACTATCCTGGGGATTACCCTGCAAACACCGAGTGTACCTGGAATATCAACCCGCCGCCGAAGCGCCGCATCCTGATCGTGGTCCCGGAAATATTCCTGCCCATAGAAGACGAGTGTGGAGACTACCTGGTGATGAGAAAAAGCTGTGAGTCTGAAACACCCACTGAGGCATATCTCAGTGGGCAGCACAGGGTTCTCACAGGCATTGCTGTCTGCAGGAACTGAATGCAGCCTGCCTGGCCTCTGCTAAAGAGCAGAAATTTCTTTAAATGGCCACTGAAGAAGTCCTATTTGGCAATGGTGCCCTGTAGTTTTCAGTGAAACAAGGGTACAAGGCCATGGTGTGTCAGTGAACTGAGAGAAATACTGTTAAGAAGGGGTAGGTGGTTCAAGCTAACCAGTCAGGCACTTTGCTAAGCAGTTCTAGCCTGGGTTAGGAAAGAGGAAATGCTTGCTAATCCTTACAGGTGCCTGATGTGTGGATAAACAACCTCAGTTTCTAGTATAGACACGTCCTTCAAACACTAGACTGTTATTTTAGGAAAAACCAAGAAGTCCCTCATTGGTAGCCTGCCATCCACTGACGGCCTGCCACATCTTGAGGAGTTTTCTTAACACCAAGCAAGCATTTTTCTGGTGGTAGTTCAACCTGTGTTCTAACAGCTCTTTAGCATGAAGCATTGTCACACAGCTGCCTATTGTGTGTTTGCTTTGAAAGCTTCTTCCAACTCGGTGACCACGTACGAGACCTGCCAGACCTACGAGCGCCCCATAGCTTTCACTTCCAGGTCTAAGAAACTGTGGATCCAGTTCAAGTCGAATGAAGGGAACAGTGCCAAAGGATTCCAAGTTCCTTATGTAACCTATGATGGTGAGTGGGTGTGAGCAGCTGGGCTGGTGTGGGCTAGTGCAGCTGCAGCAGTGCAGAGCTCCCCACCCTGAGCAGCAGGGCAGCCCAGCCCTCCCGGCAGCGTCACTAGGACCTACTTCATTGAAACCAGTAGCTGTTTCCTTTAAACCTAATTTAAGGAATTCTGCAGTGCACTGCAGTCTTTTAAGTGCCGCTGTGCCTTCCAAACAAAAAGCTGGGGTTCTGGGCTCTGGCCTGCAAATTACAGAGCTCAGAGATAGAATCTGAGTTTTATGCATTTCTGTGCTTTTCCAATTTCTTCAGGTGGCCCCAGGCAGGAATTAGGTAGAGCACGAGTGCCTGTGTTTTATCGTGTTCCTGCTGCCATTTGTGACCTAGAATCAGATAGCAAAATACCTATATTTGAAAGAATCTTGAGGGGAAAGATTTTCACCTCACCCTTGTCAGAATCATGAGGTGTGAAACTGGGGCTGAGCATTAGCGCTTCAGCCTAAATGAACTGATATTTTATGTTCTGTTCACACTGGATTAATTGTGAGGGAGTCATCCCTGCTGTGGTCTGTAGAGTTTCATCAGCAGTGGATAAATAATTTTTCAGGGGAGATCTCACCTTTTGAAGAATTTCAGGTTATGATTGACCAGGGGGGTTACTTTTAAAAACCCATCCTCTTACATAATTTTTTATTGCTTTTTCCTGTAGAAAGAAGTCAATAACGGGTTGTGGGTGTGTACAGATGTGTTCCTGCAGTTCAGCTGGTTTGAAGCAGGTTACTTGGTTACAGTGTGCACTCCAATCTTGGGTGCTTTATGATTTCCTTTTTTTTTTGACAGATTGATGCTGAGCAGCTCAGCAGAGTACACTGTTCTCATAATAAAAAGAAAAGTGTTTGGAATATTTTCTGACTGTGCTAAAATGAGGGCCAAGTACTACAGGTTCTTCTGAGGGCAGGGCTTCCATGTGTAACCACGGGAGGTATTGAGTATGTAAGTGAAGTGAACCTGCAAATTACTCTCTTGTGCATTCCCCACAGAGGATTACCAAGAACTGATAGAAGACATCGTTCGTGATGGCAGACTTTATGCATCTGAAAATCATCAAGAAATACTTAAGGTACATTCCTTCAACTAAACATGTTGGTTTTGATTGGAAATGATATTATTTGGTGGGAGTGAGTTGGCTTCCTGTTCTGCAACAGGTCTGTTCCTTGGTGCACCAGGCACGTGCTGCTTCAGGGAAATGGGGTGAATCAACAGATCCTGATTGTGGAGAGCGGTGGATGGGGGACCCTTTGCTCAGGGGGACTGAAGGTGGCTCAGAACTACTAGGGAAATTAATTTATTGGGAAAGCACTTGGACCCTTTGCTCCTTGAAGCCTGTAGATTAGCAAAGGCTTTTCCTCCCTGGGTGAAAGAAATCTCTTTGTGGATTTCTCTGATCTTGTTTAGGGGACTTCCATAGGCAAGTTGAGTGCACGCCTTTATTTTGTTGGATATCAGCTCAAGCGTGTGTTTGTTTTGTGGTTTGTTTGCTGTTCTTGGATGTGTGAGGAGGGAATACATTCTGGAGCTGCTAATGTGGTACACTGGTGACTTCCCAGGAGCCTGAAAGTCAGCCTTGCTCTGCTACATGTCCAAGCCCCCGAAACACTTGAAGAGTAAAAACGCCCATAATTTTCTTTGAGTTAGACAGGCATTAAACTTTGGTGATACTGCCCACAACTCCTCTGTTGGAACTACTATAAAATCTGCTTCCCTTTTCCCAGGACAAGAAGCTGATAAAAGCATTGTTTGACGTGCTGGCGCATCCACAGAACTACTTCAAGTACACAGCCCAAGAGTCAAGAGAGATGTTCCCAAGATCCTTCATTCGGCTGCTGCGCTCCAAAGTTTCCAGATTTCTGAGGCCTTACAAATAGTTGGCACTGTACTTAAAAGCTAAACCAGCCCTGGACATGCACAGAGGGGCTGTGGTAGGTGGGGCTGCTTTCTGTGTTTTACACACTGGCACAGACACTCCAGGGAAGCTCGCCAGCTCCGTTCTTGGCAGAGTTTGGCTTTCTCAGCTAATATAAATATTTTGGTGAACAGAGTTTTGATTCCTTTCCAGATAATACCTTTTGGGTACCAAAGGATACTTCACGGGGCCCTGAATTGGAGACTGCCCATGATTTCTGTAACTGAATGGTGCCAAGCAGAAGTTTGTAGAGCTCTGCCCCGTTGCTTCATCAGCACCTCTAAAAGCTGATGAGGACAGGCAGGCTAAGTAGTGTGGTTTGGGATGAACCCTGGGCTGCCATTAATACATGTTACCTCAACAAAGCTGGGTTCATGTTTGGTCTCGCTGACAGTGAGAACAGGATTGATGTCTCCCTTAACATTTGCTACGCAGGAAATTCAGAGCCAAGGTTGGCATGGTTTTAATTCAAAGCAGTGAGTCCAAGAACTGCACAAGGCGCAGTTTTTCTCTGAACTACATGTGGCATAAAGCAAAGGGTTGAATATCAGCTTGAACGTTCAGGGTCTGGCTCACGCTGTGTCCATGCTGGTGACCTATTGGCTTACATGGAGTGATACCAGAATAAACTGTGGGCACCACAGCAATGGAAAACAGGCCCTGACCCACTGGACATTTCCATTCTGGGCTGTCTGCAACTGTTAGAACAGATCAGATTCTTTCCTAAATCCCAGTGCTGTCCCTGTGCATAGGCCTAGGACAGCAAAAGGCATCTTCCAAGTTGTGTAAAATCCTGTCCTCAGAGCACCTGCAGGTGAACACAGAAGCCCCATTTTAAATGCAGCCTTTGCATAGATGATGCTCTTGGTACAACACTGTTTAAAGCTGAGTAAGGTTCTTGTATGAGCCTTGGCTGTTACATTCTCTACCTTTTCTGAGCACTTTGCAATGGCCTTGTTGAGCAGAGAAGAGCTGCTTTCCCTGTCTGGCTGGACAGAAGGAGAGGTACAATGATTCAACCAGTCTGTGGCCATGAAAGTTGTCTGTGGCAAATTGTTCCTCAGGATTCCCAGGCTCTGTGTCCTTCTCCTCAGGCTGTGTTTCTTATGAGACAAGGCTGTGCTGAGAGGGCCTGTAGGGCCCTGTGTTGATCAAAATGTTATCAGTGCTATTCTGTCCACACCTACATCTCCTCTGGCCATTCAATACATTCTCTCAGAGTAATGTACCTTGAGGACCTTCTGCCTTGAAAGGAGGGAGCCACAGTCCCATCCATTTGGAATGGACTTATGACTTGTGTCTTTTGGTGACTGACCACGCCAAGGGGTGCAGTAGGCCCCAACTCCCTCTCTGTGCCATCTTAGAACAGTACCCACATTTCACGGGGTGGCCAGGACAAATGCTCCCTTTCCCAGGGTGTGGAGTCAGACCTGCTGGGTTTCATTGCATTGGCATGTGGTATTTAACTGCTGTGTGTGAATAATACCAGTCACCAGTGTGACAGGAAACCCTCACCTAGAGCTGGGCTCTGAGTCTCCTCCCTGCACTGTGGGGAGCAAATGGGTGCCCCTGACTCAGCCTTGGGGCACCTGTGGGGCAAGGACACATCTTGGCCACGGTGTGTTGGGGAGGGACAATGGCTTTGGCCACAGCTGGGGAGCAGATCCTTTCAGGATGGGCCCGTGGGGTGCTGTGTCCCTCCTGCTGCTGGGCAGGAGTTGCCACAGCCTGGCCAGAGGTGGGAAATGGTTTGTGCTGCTGCCAGGAGACAGAGCTGTGGGCTCCAGCAGTGCTGGGGGACGGCTGTGGCAGGGAGCAGGGCTGCCAGGCCTGCTGCAAGAGGAGCGAGGCACAGAGAGCACTGGCAGAGCAGAGGGGAAGGAAGGAGCACAGGTCCCTGTGTGCTCCTGGCAGCTGTGCTTCATCCTGAGGCCCTGCTGCCTCTGGAGAGAGAGGACAGGGTTATCTGGCAGCAGTGTGGCTGGGGAGGGGAATGGCTGAGGAATGCCAAAACAGGAGGAAGGGCGGTGAGAGGCTTTTCTGCATCCACGGTGAAGTGTGCCGTTGTGGAGAGAGCCCAGGAAGGTATTTCCAGATAGTTTCCCTCTGGCTGCACAGCCCCTAGCCCCGCACTACCGGGGGCTTCCCGTGCTAGATGCAGTGTGCCAGCGAGCCCCAGTGAGCCACCAGCCACCTCTGTGTGGCAGTGGAGCTCTCTGGGGTGACCCAGGTGCTGCAGTCCTGCCCTGCTGGTGGGGCACTGTGGGGAGAGGGCCATGGTGTGCCAGCCTCTGGGTCAAACCCAGCGCAGGGGCTTTGCTGTGGGCTGCGTGCTCGCTGCCAAGGGAGGCTGCAGATCTGAGCAGCTCTGTGCTGTGGTGCTGAGGGACACACATGTCAGTGGTGGGTTTCAACCAGGGTTCAAGGAAGCCAAAGTTGAGAAGCATCCAGATGTTTCTGATGGGTGAAACTGGGGCTGTGTTGCTCTGTGCACGAGTTACTGACGCGTGCTCTGGGTTTGTCACACTGCACCTCCTCTCCTAGTCCTGCTGTGGCAGCTCTGCACGGCTGCCTGGACCGACAGTGATCCCAGCTTTGCTCCCCTTGCCCCATGAGCACAGGCCGTTTTCATTGCTGGGAGGAGAGCAGCGTGCAAGGTGTGAGGCTGAGAAGAAAACCTGCCCTTTCTCAGAGAAGAATCCTCGCTGTTCCACAGCCCTGTTCGTTTCCTACTTAAATAGCAAATTACTCAGAAGCACTTCTGTTACCCTTGATCTAACGTTATGGATCAAAATTTCCCCTTTTACTGTAATTCCTGTGTGCACAGTAAAGAGTGAAGAGGGAATTTTTGCCACCTTGAATGCTGGGAGAAGTGATAACTTGCAGAATGTTGTAAACACTTGGCATTGTATCTTCATAGCGATGGTAGTGGCTCTGTAGAAATTTCAGTTTCTACTCTCTGTGTGGTTGTAGGCTGATGATGTGTTTTGGCAACAAATGATTCAAAAAGTGTTTAACCTTATAAAACAAGATTTAATTTTTGGAATAATAATTAGCGCTATCTGGATGACTCAGTGTCACCTACATGAGATAAGCATAAGGATCTTTTTGATGATTGTAAATTAATGTAAAATGTTTCAGACTGTTACTCTTGGTAAGAGAAATAAACCAGTGAACTTTTAGCTGCATGAAGTTCTTGGGTAATATTTTTAGTTATCTTTCTGTGCTAAATAACAGTTTCGACAAATTTAGTGGTTGTTTAACAAGTTATTGCACATCAGATACACTTTATCCTGGGCACATTTGCTTCCCACAGCATTGTTTCATGTAATATATTACTAGCCTGCATCTATATGCATAAAGATACAATTCTTCACATATTTAGTGGTGCACATAATTCTGGCAAGTAAAATAGCAGAATTATCCTGGTATTAATTCTAAAAATTATTCCAAAAATGTCTCCTATATAATGAGCTGGAGTCAAATGGTCTGTTGTAACAAGCTGCATGAAGGCAGGATAAAAAACTTAAAGTAACTCCAAAGTGTTTTATGACTTTGTAGATTCATCTGATTATTTTTCCTAAAAAACAAAACCAAAACAACCCACACAAACAACAACAAAAAAACAACCCCAAACCACACTGTTTAAAATGAAAAATAATTTAAAAACCCCCAAACCAAGGAAAACAAGGTGAAAGCCTGTGTCATGACACAAGTTCCCAGCTTACTTTTAAGATTATACCACAATGTTATTAAATTCACTGGCTTAATTTCTTAGAATTGAAGAGTAGAATTAGGTCCTAGGAAATTAAAAATAAGTCAATAATTTTTAATACTTTTTTTTAAATTATTATGTTGAGATTGTTAGGTTTAGTCAGTCTATCACACTTTAATACAAGTAATCCCAATATCTTCTCCTTAATTTATTCAATTGCCTGTTTGACCCTTAGCTCCCTTTGATCACAGTGACAAGAACTGATCTGTATTTCACTGGATGTGTCCACCCGGGCTCATTTGGTGTGGTTTTGGAGGACACAACTACAACATTCAGCTGTTTGCTGTGGGAAGGTGAAGCAGGTTTATGTGGCAAAGAGTAAATGACATACAGGAATATAAAGATCCTGGAAGAGTGTGGTGGCTACAGGCTGATCACAGCAGAAAACTGTGTTATCCAAATATTCTCCCTGATCCTGTGAATGCTGCCAGTGATGGATTGCAGTGATGGGCACGAGTGCTCAGATACCCCCTGGGACAGAGAATGTCAATATGAACTATCCTGGGAACTCCCAGAGCAGTGGGAGCTCAAATTCTGACTGGGAGCTTTGGGTGTTTGCATAACAGAAATAATTAATAGGGGAATATGGACAGCAAGACTTGAAGCTTATTTAAATCCAAGGAATCAGAGGAGATCTGGTGTGGGTAAGCAGGAAAGAACAGCATTATGATAATCCTTTGTAACAGAATGCAAGGATAGTGGTCTACAAATATTTCTGAATTAAAGGAGCTTAAATGCAAATGCTTTTTCTCTCATGCATATAGATTGCATCCTGTAAATGCAATAGATGTGAACTGCAAAACCTGTCACAGCAAAGATGTAAACACTCTTCCACTCTTCCTTTGGATGCTGCTCCACTCAAACTGTGCTTGTGCAAGGCTGCTGGAGAAGACCACCAAATACTTCTTAAAAAACTTGAGCCAAACTCGGGTTTGTTTCTGGGGGTCCCTGGAACAAACCCATCCCACAACACCTCTTGCTGCTGCCCATTTAATTTGAACAAACCTTTTGCTCATAGGCAGATTTTCACTCTCACTTGTGGAAGTCTGCTTTCCACAACACGTGTTCTGCTGGGAATGCAGAGAAAAGCCGGGAGCAGTGATGCAAATAGAGCACCTGTGGGGAAAACAGGAGCCAGAGAACTCCAGGGACGCATTGCTAGAGTCAGATTCCACTCAGCAGGTAAGTTCATCTAGTTTTTCTCCAAGTCAGAGCAAATTATGCATAACATTCTCATTCTGCTCTTTAAATTACCTTATTAAATCACTTTAGGCGTTAAAAAAAAGAAAAGTATCCTTCTCTGTTTAAACATATGTGTGTTAGTACAGCTTTTTCTGTGATTAAGCACATTTTGAAGAATAAGTTTTTTGAACTCCATGAAGCAAAGCCTGTTTAGTACACAGTGAGAAAAAGCAGGTCAGAAAAGGAGATCTTGAAGTACTTTTTTCCTTACTGGAGGTGTCTATAAATGTAAATTCATAAAGGAAATTCCCTCACACTATCTAGGTGCTAAAATTGAGCTGATGCAACCGAAGCCCTCTTTTTTTTTTTTGTTTTTCCGCTGTGAAGTTTATTCACTAGGCAATGACTTACAAATCATGTGCCATGACATCTCCATTTTGTGATGATTCTGGGGATCAGGAAATCAAGGGATCGTAGTTTTAAGGAGAGAAAAAAGCTACTTTAGAAGCTGAAATATTCTGAAGTAGTCGCTCAAGATGCAATTTGCCGATGAGTAGTTCTTAGTTCATGTGTTGCCTGTTATGCACACTGCAGACAGCCATGGAACACTTCTGTCCTGGACAAGTTTATGCCTGACTAGAGGAAGCCTCATCCTCTGTGCCTCAGTTAAATGGAGGAGTGGCAGCTGTCACCTGTTGCAAAATGCCAGCTCACCTGGCTTCTGGAGGTGCTGCCCAGAGTAAAACCCAGCCACAGAAAGCAGCTAAGGGCAAGGGAGGTGATCATGATTTTTTTGTGAGGTTTGAAGTGGAAATTGAGGAAGCATTCCAGAGAAATGGGAGTTCAGGGTCTCTGTGTCCAGCGGACAAGCCTGTATATGACACAACTCTGCTCATGGATTTTGGGTGGCCCCAGTTTGCTGTTACTGGTGTAGTGCTGGTGTGAGGGGCTGTGTGGAAAAGCTGAGACCAGTTATTAAAAACAGGACGACAGAAAAGTGCTCAGGGGGCCTGTCTGGCTTACATAGCACAACTATTGTGCCCTGGCTCCCGTAGGTGCTAATTCTCTCGGCAAACTTACAAAAATAAAACCCTGAAAAGGCTCATCCATGCTGAGAACAGCAACTTCATTCAGTGGGAGAAGGAAGCTTAGCTCTAGGAACTGAATGCTCAACACTGCAGGCATTGCTGTCTTCCCCGGGGCTGTCCAGAAAGCTCTGCAGCCAGTGCCTGTGGTGTGAGGGGGATGCAGCTGCGCTGGAATAAACACATCACAAATGCCTGTCCCAGCTCTGTGCAGGACACAAGTCCAATGTGATCATTTGCTCTTGGAGTGGATAAAAAAGGCCCGTCTATCCCAGCAGGATATGTTTCCTCGTGCAGGACTGGAAAAGTAAAATCCAAATGAAGAAGACAGTCTGGCTTAAGGATGCTCTGGAATAAATTCATGTGACATGCTAGAGCCTCATCCCGCCCTCAGACACCTCTCAGGGTCTGTTCTTGCCGGGAATACCGGGAAAGGGGCTCAAACAGGGAGATTTTTTTGGGGTTTGGGGGGCTGAGGTAGTGAGGCCGTGGTGGTCTGCGGGAAGCTGCTGTCCCCGCTCGGGGCTGTCCCCTCTCGGGGCTGTCCCCAGGCAGCAGGGAACCATCCGAGGGCTTCCCACGAGAGGGCAGCATGTGCCCCAGCAGAGCCATCCTGCTGAAATCCCTGCCGGCAGGCAGCGAGGGCGTTTGGATGAGGCTTCTGCAGCGGGACCCCTAAACCAGGCAGAGGGCTGAACCCGGGGCTTCGGGACCTCGGCAGCTCTTGGGCCCCACCGCTGCCTCTGAGCAATTGTTTCGGAGTGATTTGTAAATGACATTGTATGTTGAGTTAATGTGCTTTTACAAAATGCAAATGTAGGACCGAGAGGGACTCGTGCTGCTGGGCCAGGTATTGGTGGCACTTCAGGTTGCAGTGGGAAGAGACCTGAACGGAGTTCTGACCATTGGTCAAGGCTGTTCCCCCTTCTCTTCCAAACTACTGGTGAGGAAATGTGTGGGTTGAAAGTTGTTGATTTCCAGGCAGAATAAACCTCAAAGGAAGCTGGAGGAAATGGGCCGTGAACGTGTAAGTTCAGTTGCTGTTATTTACTTCGAGAACAGCAGCGATTCTGGCACTCTGCCTGGCCCCATCACTCTGGTGACTCCGTTCTTACAGATGTCAATAATGGACTTTGAACATTTGTCTTTGAAAATGAAGTTGTGTACGCAGTATTCAGCTACTGATTTCCTACATCGTTTGGTTGCTCAGCTTGATCACAGCTTGACTCCTGTCAGTGGCTGGACAAATGATCCTGCAGTAAATTGTACCCAAGGTAAGGCAGAAACACCTCAAAGTGCTGTGTGCCTCATCATTCCTGCTCTCCTGGGGCAGCTGCCTTCCTTTTGGGGTCTAGTGTGAGCTCCTGTGTCCTTCAGTTGCCCAGACTTGAAGGCATTTAACCAAATCACAACATGGCAAACACAACCTCTGTGTTAGGAGAGCCGCATTGAAGCCCTGTTGATGATTCTGTACGTGAGCAAATATTAGCCCTGAGTATTCAGTAACATTTCTGACTAAATCTTACCCGGCAGGAGCTGCTGCAGCCCTGCATGGGCTGTGGCAGGAGGCTACAACGGGAGCTCACTTATGCTCGAGGCACTTGAGAGCCCTGGAGTCTTGACTTCATAAAATAAACATAAGGGCTCCATGGAGGTGAGAGATCCTGTGTTTGAATAACACTGTGGTGACCCTCTCTCTAATGCTGGTGTAAATAATACTTCTATCTTAAATGGATACTGTAAATATCTTGGGTTCTGATTTGGATTTATCTCAGAGTTCCAAAATAAAGGTATTTTGATGCATTCGATTCGAATTAAGGATTTGAGTGTTTTAAATGCCAAAATTTATATATCTTTAACTTATATAACTTATTTAACTTATATAACCTGAGTTCATTGAATATTAGTCTGTTGTGAAACCAGATCAATTTCAGACTCGATGTACAAGACAAGCTACCCCCTTCTCTTCTCCTCTGAAGGAAAGGTGCAAAGCTGTCCTAGATCCAAGCTCCATAAGAAAGTGGAAATATTTGTCAAATGAAATCCTTCTATGAATACTCCTTTAACTGCTTGTGGCAGAAAAGGTTTACAGTCAGTCTTTTAAAGAGCATAGTAAGAATGTTGTTCCTAGGTGAATCCCACCTTGGCATGAGTTGAAATAAGCACCTGTTCTTGGGGCTTTTGCAAAAGAGCTGGGAAATTCCAGTTTTGTTCAGCTCACTTGCTTACTGCATCACTGGAGTTTGTTATTTTTGCCACAATCACCTGGTAAACTGGGTAAGCCACAGAGGAACCCTTCAAAAGGCAGTTCTGTTTCAGAGCTGACCTGAATTCATCCTGCTCCAGAGACAGAGTGATCTTACTTTTTTTTTTTTTGGGCAAGGTTTTAAATTATGTTCTGAGATTTCTCTTCTCCAATGAGGCAAATTCCACAGAGTTTTTGAGGAGTTCCCCCTCCCTCTCCCCAAGTACTGCTATTTAGGAATCACACCACTCCAAAGCATCTGGAATGAGAAATGCCTCTGCAGCAGATTTATACTTGGCCAGAGGGAAGTTCTTTGGCTAGAAAGCCAGAAAAAGCAGAAGGCTTTTAAAGGCTTTGCACAACTCCCTCCTTTCAGGACTAAGAGTTCCCCCCTGTGGCAGGGAGCTTTCAGATACCTATGCCAACCCTAAACTTGTCACCCAAAGACAGGAGATGTAGAAGACCCTTTCTGCTGTATAAGCTAGATGACTTTCCTGCTCCTGCTCCTGCTCAGACTGCCTTGGTTTGCTCTCATTCCCAACTCAAGTTTCAGCAATTGCTTCAGTCCTGTCGATGTGTGGAGAGGGCAGAGCACTGAGTCTGTGGCCTCACACACTCCACAGCTTCCATCTTTTATCCTACAGCCAGCGTGCATTTCACACTGATGAAGATGTGGGGTTATGGAAAAGAAAACCTTGGATATTACCACCTTGGCTAACAGGATCCCAGTGGAAAATGATTGTGATGTACTCTTCTCCTGGTCCACCGTGGGCATCTGTTCATGGCACCAGTTGTTTCTGAGAATGATTTATTGGTTTGAGAAGAAAGTAAAAGGGAGAAAATGACAACCAGTGTTCCATGCTTGCGACAATCAAGGGGTAATTATTTAAAACTTCTTGCTGCCAAGTTTAGGTTAGGGAACTACTTCCATGGCTGCAGCTAGGCATGGATGTCATTGTGGGCACCAAGTATCCTCACTGTATCTCCACTAATGCTCAAGGTGTTGACTCAAGGAAAAAATGTGGCCAGCTGCCTTATGATTAATTAGCCACACAGATGTAAAAGCAAACACAGATGTCCCAAGTATCCAAGGGAAATGTATACCCATTGCACATGACTTTGTGTGCACACTGATATTTTATGTACTAATGAGCTGCTTTTCACCATGCTGGGAAGGAGAGATTTTGTAATTCACGTTCACAAAAGCATTTAATCAGGTTCTTAAGTGAGTTGGTGAATAGAAATGGATTGTTGTATTGGGTCATTTAGACCAGGATGGACTCCTTTGTATCCAGACATCACTGGCTGCTAGCATGGCTGGGCTTTGACCCTGAGTGCTGTGCACAGCCTTTGTCCCTTAGGCAGAAGAAAGGGCAAAAATTACTAATGAGACGAGGAAAATACGGGTGAAAACAATACCACATCTCTGTTGGAAAAAAACTGGGTGTTGTTCCTGCTCCTGCATGGCTGTTTTTCTCTGTCTCTTGTTAGGTGGCATTAGCCCAGTGGCTAATGACAGGGAGAGCATCCTGCAGCTCCCTGGATGTGGGGAGCCCATAATCCCTTTGTTAGGGACAGCTGGGAACTATTTCAAGAAGAAAACAGGAGCAGGCTCGACAAGATTCTGCCTGTGGGGTGGTTGCTGATCAGAGGGTTGGGTACCACCTCTGATTTTTACAGCTTCTTGTCAAGCTCTGCTTTGTCCAGGTGCTCCGAGCCGGGCCTGGGCAGAGACACTGAATGCAGCAATTCCACAACAGCGTTCTTGGCTCTAGGATGAGCCAGGAAATCCCAGTCCCACTGCTTGATCCTACCTGTGATGTTTTTCACTGCAGAACCCAGCGGTGAGCCTGTGTCTCCTGCCCTCTCCTACCCCTCAGAGTCAGCATTTCAGCCCACTTTCAGGCCCTGCTTTTCCAGAGCAACAGGCTCCCGGTTATTTCTTAGCAGTTCCTGCTGGACTGACATAGAACCTGATGGGAAGAAGAGCAGCGCCCTCTTCCTCCTGGCTTTCAGAGCTCAGAAATCCCGAGCAGCAGAGGCATTCCAGCGTGTCCTGCCTTGCTCCTCCTTGCTCTCCAGATGTCAGCCTTCCGGAAAGTTAGAAAGGAGTGAGAAAACTGTGTTTGTGTAGTGTGAAGTGACTCGCCCTGGTTTAGCCTTAACAAGATCCCTCCTATATATTTAATGACCTGAATGTAAAATTTATGGCTTGGAATGCCCCAGCAGCCAAGAAAGCCTTTAGCACACAAGCTGCCTTTTGCAGGATGGGATAAGTGAAATCCCCTGAGGTTTGGGAAGTCTGAGTGATGTAGTTATGGTTGGCACTTTGAATATATGTGTAGACTACTTCAAAACAAATATTTGAAGTTCAACTCTAGCATACATCTGGGAGGGTGAGAACTAGCATGTATTAATGTTTCTTTAAATTAATAATTTTGAAAATTTTACACTGAAATAATTTTGCTGTTGCACATAATAAACAGAGGTTGGTGTGGGTACAGGCTGGAGAGAGACATCACCTGCCCTCTATGCACACCATTTCCTCCTGTTTTGAAGAAAACCAGCCCTTCTCATGTTTCAGCCTCTTTAAAGAAGGGAAAAGAAAGGTAAGGGAGCTCTTGCAAGACTTGCCATTTTAATCTCTTGTTTTGACATGTGCAGCTTTTGTGTTACTGAAACTCTCATTCACCTGTTGCCTCTGTATATGAAGAGAACCAGACAGATAAATTCGTTTCAGTCTCCTGGGGGAAGCCATGCAATGTCTGATTCCTCTCCCAGTGTCATCCCTGCCTTCGTGCTTGATGTCACCAGCTCAGGCACTGCACAGAACATGCACAGGGGAAGGAGGCTGGAGCTGCACCCCGGATAAATACGGAGAGATGCCCTGGGAATTGCTGTCTCCATGAAATGCCTGTGATGGGGCCCAGATCCCAGCCCAGGAGCTCCTTTCCCTTGGTCAGCACTGGAAACACAGAAAGTGAGTGTGAAGTTACTGGACAAAATGGGCTACATTTCTCAGGAATCTCAGCCTGGTTCTGCCTTTGTATGTTAGAGGATTTCTCCAGCTCTATCCATAGTCTTTGTCTCGCTACAAATGATAATTAAGTAGCTCCGTAAATCCAACATTTTTAGAAAAGACTGGTTTGTAGTCTCCAAATTATTCCAGTTATTTTCCTGCATATGCTAGAACTGACCCTTATTAATGCACTGATGGACAGAAAGCTTATTTTAATACATCAATTATTGTGTTTTCATTTTCTTAAGCTCTTCGTGGTCTTTTCTCTGGAAACGGATTCTCTAAAATTTTCTCTTTGTGCTGAGTAAATTATTCCTTTTGGACCTACTGCCTGCCTCTCTTTCGGTTAAATTATACCACTTTGTCCTTTCTTCAGAGTTTTCTGGGGCATCTCTGCATTTCTTCAGGATATGGCAACCACTAACAAATCACTTCTTTTTAGGGAAAGATGAGAAATCAAAGAAAAGGAGGGGGGAAAAAAAAAGAAAAAAAAAAAAAGGGCCGACCCACTTCCTGCGTTGCCTGCTGCTGCTTTCCTCTTCACCGGGAGAGGAGATGGAATGGGGGTGTGAACCAAAGTCCGCAGCTCCTCTTCCCTCACGCTGATTAAGCTGCAGGCGTGACTGGGGACCGAGCCAGTACAAGGCGGCTGCAAATTGGGGTATAACCATCATAGGTAAAGCAAATTGCGTTTGGAAGGCAGGGCCGCTGTGGCACTGTCCGCCCTGTAGCGTGGCCGATAGGCTTATCAGAGTTGCGCATCCTCTCCCCTCCCTCCGAGGGCACTGGCTGTGACGGCAAAGGGCATGCTGGAAAGGCCAGGGAAAGCACCGTGCCCCTCTGTTTGCCCTTTGCAGTGGGTTTGGGCACCGAGGATTTCACCAGGCCCGCAGAAAAGCCCTGGGGAAGATGCCCCGGGCACAGGACAGAGCCCATTCCAAACCTGTGACAGCTCTGCTGGCACCTGCCAGAGCCACCAGCCCGCGGTGTCCTGCCGCCTGTGCCTGTCCCTGCTGGCACCTCGGCTCTCTGGCACAGCCAGCCCCTCCTGGAGGGCAGGGCCAGGCCCAGGCTGGAGGGGTTTTCTCCATCACAGCCCTGTGACGCTGGAATTGATTTTGTATGGAGGTGAGGAGGAACATTCTGTGCTGCTCTGGAGGCAGGAAAGAGCGAGAGAAGTGGTTTTGTCCCTCGGAGCTTTCCTTGAGTAGGGGACAGTGGTCATGCACAGGCTTGGCTCCGGTGAGTGGATGGGAATTTTTCCGAAATTGCCCCTATTTAGACACATTGTATGGGAAGGGGGAGAAATACCACCAGCTAATCTGTTGCAAACAAATGATTTAACCACTTAACCAGCGTAACCCCTGGGTTTGAGCTGTCCAAACTGAGCCCCTCCTTCAGTGTGGATGCTGCATAATTTAAGCAGATGATTTACTGCTTCTTCCCCTTTCCTCTTTCTCAGGATTAAATATCAAGAGAGGAATTAGGCTTTTATCTCATTTGTTGCTCCTGAGCATTGAGCAGATTTTCCTCAGAGCTGTTGGCATGAAGTGCATTTATAACATACAGCAGAAGTGAAATTGCAGGGCTCAGATGAAATGCTTGTGTGCTGAATGGAAACATAGGCTGCAGCCTCGGAGCTGCAGTATGAGGGGGCTTTTTCATTCTCCACCTGTGCTTTACTCTTCTTGAAATAAGCCAGAGCTGACTGGGCATTTGTTAATACACTGGGCAGAGTGCTGCTACTCCACGAAGCTTTTATACTAAAAATTCCCTCCTGGTTTCAGTGTCAGCCCTTTTGCTTCCTCCTTGCCTCTGGGAGAGTGTGGATGCAGTCGTATATCTTTATTTAATCATCTGGAAAAGTGCCAAATATCTCCCAAGGCGAAAAATAAGGTGCTTTTACCCTCCCAGCCATGGAACAATGGTCCTGTCATGTAATGAGCTGAGTCAGCACGGGGAATAAAAATTATATCCCTCTTTGGACTGTCAGCTGTGTTATCCTTCTGCAGGCTGACACATTCACTGAGCTGGGCTGGCTCATGTGTTGTGGCCTTTATGTGAGGCTGTGAAATAATGTGCTCGGGTTTTATGGCATTCTGACTCATCACCTGATTCTTTTCCCTCCTCTCTCCCAGGTCACATGGGAAGGGGCTGAACATACATGGTCTGTCCGTGGCTGCAGAGCTCAGATGTGTGAGGTTACCCAGAGGGTGTTGCTGTTCTGGAATCAGCCCTGCTCTGTGCCAGCCCCACTCCCCAGGAGCAGGAGCTGCAGGGTGCCAGTGGTGTCTTGGTGAGCAGAGAGTGCGAGCCCAGGCTCTCTTGGTGGGGGACAGCAAAGGAGAATCAGTGTCCCAGCTCTGGAAGGCAGGAAGTGTCCTAAAAGTCTGGCTTGTTTGGCATAAATCCTGGGCTAAGCTCTGCTTTTCTTGTGCTTTGCCTAGCACATCAAAGGTCTCTCTCAGTTTAACAAGAACCAAAACCATGTGGAGCGTTTATAGATCTGTACTGTCTCTCTGAGGCAGAGCTGCATTTTTTTTCTGCACCTATTCCATGCAAGAAAATACTTGGAAAGCAGAAAGCTCAAGGAAGCACCTGCTGCCCTGCACCTTGCTGTTGCAGTGAAAGAAACCCAAGTGTGCTATGAGTCCTGCTAGGTAAGAAAATTACCTTCTGTAACTACTAAATTAATCAGTCTTTACGGTATGAAACCCTAGTAAGCTTGTTAATGTGTATTAGCTCATATTGTACACTGTAATGGAAAGAGGTATAGGAATTTAACTGGAGATTTTGTTCATGCTTAAGTAAAACATGTTAAAGGACAGCCCAGCCCCAGAAAAAAGGACTTTGCTTCTTAGAAGCCTAGAGCTGCCCATGAAGAATAAAGGATACTTCTGGACAGCCAAGGTAATGCCAGCATCCTCTAACACATCCCCCAGCTTTGTCTGGGGTCAGAGGTGAGTAACTACAGCAAGACTGACTCCAGCAACATCTGGGTCATCAGGCAAGCAGCACAAAAGCTGCAAAACTACAGATGCTTTGCCAAGTTTTGCTCTGACTGCATTTCAGTGGTGTGGGTGTGGGTGTTGGTGATCAGTCAAATTGTGCTGTACCCGGACATTTGATGGGTACAGAAACCCTGTGTAAAACCGCATTTAAGGTGCCCCAGTTTGGCTGGGACAACTTTTGTGACGGTTTTCCTGGGCACTGGAGTGGATGGTGATGTTCCAGGTTGCTGCTGGCGATGCTGTGATGGGACCAGGGGCACCCCGAGCGTGCCCCGGGCATAAAGTACCCAACCCTCCCCGTGGGCAATGGCACAGTCTGTGCGGGGCTGCATCTCCCCAGGAGCACACGGGCGCTGGGCAGTGTCACCCGTGGTGGCACTTCAGCTCCTCACCCCGGGCAATCCCGCCGTGCCCGCCGGGGCTGTGCTGGCTCCCGGCGCCGTGGGCAGCTCTGGAAGCGCCGTGCCGGCTCTCCGGTGCTCTCTTCTGCCCGGGAGGGCTTTGAGAGCCGCGGTATGCCTGCGGCCAGCCCTGCCGTCGGGAGAGGCAGCGGGGAGGAAGGGCAGGGATGTGTTACGCCCCGGGAGCAGCCCGGGCTCCCCCGGCGCTGTGGGTGCCGCGGTGTGCCCGGCCCCTCCGGCCGAGGTACCTGCCGGCCTCCTCACGTCACCAGGCTCCGGCTATAAAGCGCAGGCGGCGGAGCATCCCCCCCATCGCCGCTCCCCGAGACGCGCATCTCCGAGGAGAGAGCCACGCACGGGCGGAGAGATGTTTTATTCGGGGATCCTGACGGAGCCGAGCAGGAAAGAAGTGGAGATAAGGGAAGCGGCGTCTCTCCGCCAGCAGAGGAGGATGAAGCAGGCGGTTCAGTTTATCCACAAGGATTCTGCGGATCTCCTCCCGCTGGACGGGCTGAAGAAGCTGGGCTCTTCGAAAGACACTGTAAGGCTCTGTTGTGTTTGTTGGAAGGAAGCTTAAGAAGCTGGTAGGGCAGGGTCTATTTCTTTCTTCACGCTGTTTTTCTGTGAGGAGAAGTTGGTTGCGTGTGGAAACTGATCGTAAAAAATGGGACTTCTGTATGTAAAAGGAAGGGAGTAGAAATATAATGCTAGTTATAGCCACAGTTGTTTTCTTTTAGTAAGTACTTCTAGATAGCTGGCACTCAGAGTTTATAGCATCTATTTTTAATTTTATTTTTATTTTTCTAATTTTTTTTTACTTTTGCATGAAAATGGCATTCTGTTTGCAGTACAAAATTCCTCTCTGGGTCAGAGTAAGTTAAAATGGCTTCATACAATGCATACATACACACACATGTTGGCATGTGATCTACACAGACACACAACGCACAATCATAAAGATTCAGTATAGTCACTGGTATTTCAAAATATAAAACTGTCAAGATCACGCTTCAATAAAGGCTAATGCATATATGGGCTTTTTTAAACAAAAGAGGCATAATTTTAGGTTTAAAATATTTCCGTATACAGTGATCTGTGTGATCCTGTACTTGGTGTTATTCACCATGTCTGGGGGCTGGAGAGCATTTGTAAATACTGTACAAATGTTTCAGCTTTCTCTGCTGAGAAAGGATACTTCAATGTAACATCAAAAGTCCTGACATGAGGAGTGAAATTTAGAAAACATAGCTACCAGGGAAAGCCTTAGTTTTTTTTGCCCAAGCGTTGAAAAGATCTTGCACCTTGTAAAACAATATTTGCTTTTTTTCAATGCTTGATATGGATTTTATTGAGAACCAAAGTCAATCTTTTTATTTTTAGTGTTTTGTTCTGCCAGAGCCTTCCTGCTGAGCTGGGTTAGGCTTGGCTCTGCCTGCCTGAGACAAGTGGAGTGAGCTGGCTGTTCTCTGCAGTGCACGTGGAGGTGATTTATTTTCATATCCCAATTTTGATATCCCAATGTTTTGCAATTGTAAGAAGTGAAGCTCCTGCCCAGGGAAAGGCTCAGAAGGAGCTTTCCTGGTCACCACTGAATTGCAGCTCTCCAGCAGGGAGTTGAAGTGTTTTTCAGGGAGGGATGGCATTATTACATTATCAGCAGAGTCTAAATGACATTTTGTGCCTCTGTGACCCCCAGTGAGCGGGACTGAATCCCTGATGTGGGTTCTGCTCTGCCCACACAAAAATCAACAGGTAGCAGGAGCCAGGGGCACTGAGCACTGAAGTCCTTTGCCCTGCACAGCAAGGACCAGGTTTTGTACCAGCACCAGGGGCAGAGCATGGGCTCCTTGACACCTCCTTGGACACAGAAATGTCACTCGAGGTGTCCTCCCTGCTCCTGTGCCATGGCTGCAGCATCACCCCTGCTGCACCCACAGCCCCTGCAAGGAGGATCTGCACGGGGGCTCTCTCCAGGGATGTGCCAAAGCCCTGGGGAGGGCCACAGCTCCCAGTCCCCTCCAAGACTGGATCAAAAGATGCAATGTGGCAGAGGTGAGATGCCCATCTGGCTACTGTGGCTGGGGATGGGGTGAGAACCCAGCTGGTGTGGGCCACCCCACTGCAAAATTCCCCTTGCCCCCATGCCACAGTGGGGGGTGATGACACAGTGGGCACATGTGGCCAGGGCTCCCTGGGCCACAGTCTCCTGCCCCATGGGGTGTGCAGGGAGTCCCCAAAGTGAGAGCACTGGCATGAGCTCAGGCCTGTTCCCACAGCCCCAGAGAAGATCCCGTGAATTTCGGGGGTGTGTCCGTGGGTCGTGTTGCAGTGAAGCAATGCTGCCACGCTCACCCCTCACACAGCCAGGGTGGGAAAGGGCATTGCTGGGAGAGGCCACACTCTGTGACCCCACTGCTGTGGCTGCCTGGATGTCACAAGGGTTGTCCCCAGGAGGATTGGGAGACTGTGCATCTCTGAGACTGGAGACCCTCCAGAATACGGGGCTTCACTTTGGCGTGGCCCCAAATTGAGAGGCCCATGCCCAGAGGGATGGAGCTGCATGATCAGGAGGCCCAGAACATCAGAGGTCTTGGCCCAAGGCGTTTGCATGTCTTCCTTGTGAACAGTGGTGCAGCTCCTGACAAAGCAGCACGTTTGTGTGCCTGCAGCTGCGTGGCAGCTGTGGTGACGTGTGTGGAGGGGCTTCTGACGTGACCGGCGTTATTAACGCAGGGTTTTCCCGCGGGGGTTTTCCGGCAGCCTTGGCAGCAGCAGAGACGAGGGAACAGCTCCTCAGGGATGGCGACAGGTGGTGAGAACAGATCCTGTCTGTCACTGTGGCAGCTGGCAGCGAGCTTTCCAGTTTTGGGGGAGAAATCCCCTTCCTTTTGGGCACGGTGCAGGGGGTGCTGTGCACAGCGAAGCAGCAGCAGGTCACCGGGGTGGGTGTGCTGGCATCCCCTGCTCTGTGTGCCATTACTCAGCTCCAGAAGCAGCTCTCCCGGTGATGATGTGCAGAGACAGGTTTGATAAATACTTGTTGTAAGCATCCATTTCAATGCTCTCATCATTTCCAGTGAATTACTCTGGCTCAGGCTGAACTCTAGCTCCTCGCTCCCTTTGTGTGCTCCACTCTGTCCAGTATGAGACCAATCTCTAGCAAAGCATACACTGGATTTGGCAAGTGTCAGGCTAGATGTAGAGAACAGAAATGGCTTTGTTTTGATGCCTCTTCCCTCTATTAGTCTCTTTCCTGAAGCCCAAAAAATTGGCACGAGATGGTCTTTAGTTGGGATGTGGGCTTTCTGACAGGGTAACCATGGCCCCCCTCCCAACCTGGACAGGGCTGGCTCTTGCAACTCCTCCTGGTGCTCTGACACTTGTCACTTGCCCCCAGAGCCACCGGACCAGTTTTGGAGCATCTCTGCCTGGAACAGTCCCGCATCATTTGACAACGTGGGAAACAGAGTTATAAATAGTAACAAAAGCAGCAACTGCAACAAAAACAATTCCCATTTCCATCATGCCCTCAGACCTCCCCTGGGCACCCTCAGCACAACCCTGGGTGCCCTGTGGCCCCAGCCCCAGCTTCCCACAGCTGGTGCAGCACTGGATGATGCATAGCTCCTGCTGGGCACGCCCCAGAGTTTGGTGTGTCCTGTCTGAAATGCAAGAAGCTCTGGTGCTGTGTGCACTGCCTTGCCCAGAGAGCTGGCTGCTGCCTGGGGTGCAGGGGGCCGCTCTGTCCCACCTCATCACCCCAAGAGAGGGGCTGACTGCACAGGATGCTGGTAGAACATGTGGATTTGGATGAAGGATGGGAAGAAGAGAGAGAAATTGATTATTTCTTGGGGTTAGCTCTGTCGATGCATTAACCCCCCTTTTTTTTCACCCCTACAGTCTAGGTACAGAAGAGAGGGCAAACCTCCTGAGATGGGTTTGTGGAGGAGGGGAGCTGGTGTCTTCCCTGACCTTCATCTCCTCCTGAGTGAAATTGTGGATGGGTCTTGTTATCCCCAGATCTAGAAGCCAAACAGAGGGAAACCTGCCAGAGAAATGAATACTGCAAGCTGCAGCAATGCTCTTGCTTATAAATCAGAGAGGAACAAAGCTGGGCAGAATTATTCCTGCTTTTGACAGTGGTAAATCAGGTCAGCAATAGATGGTGTCTCCACTCACTTCTTTCGGTTTTCACTGTGAAGTTTTTAGGGGATCATAGCTCTTGCAGGTCTCGGGGGTTAGAAATGGACGAATCTTATGAAAAAAAAAAAAATCCTGATTTGTGTTTATATGGTGCTGATTGTTACTAGGAAAGCTTATTCTTTCACTGTCACAATGAAATATAACAGTCTATATTTTTATGAACCTTTCAAGAGTTTTTCGCAATGCAAAGGAATGTTGTACCAAGTAATCTGGGTTCCTCCAAACACTGCCAGGCCCACACTGGAGGAAGAACACAGCTGCCTTCCCCACTGCTGTCAGGAGGAGGTTTTCCTCCTCTCCCTCCCTCCCAGACACGTTCTGCTTGGAGTTTGCCAGCAAAATATGCATTTGCAAATGTCCCCTGGCACATTATCCATTTACCAAGTACGTATCCATCACTTGAGTCATCCCCGTGACTAACATCCCTCACTCTGTTGCACACAAGAGTCAAGGGAAATCCAAGTTAAAGCAAACTAATTAATAGCCTGAGACAGGATGGTGCTGCAGGGAGCCTTTTCAGCCCCCTCTTGTCAGATTATTTCTGTATTGGAGCACAACATAAGGAATATTTGTACCCCCCAGAGGCAGGATTTGCTGTGGTTTTCAGAAGGGCAAGTGTCAACAAAAGACCATCCCATTTGTGCTGGTAACTTGTGTCTGCTGAGTGATGGATTTTTTTCCTTTTGGTGATGGATCCCATATAAGATTCATAAAAACCAGGGCTTGAGAAAACCCATGTAAGCTACTGATTAACAATCCATAGAAGAACTTGTGGTAAAAAAAAAAAAAAAAAAAAAAAAAAAAAAAAAAAAAAAAAAAAAAAAAAAAAATGTAAAAAAAAAAAAAAAAAAAAAAAAAAAAAAAAAAAAAAAAAAAAAAAAAAAATTAGGTTGGATTCGATGGTAGAAGACAGTTAAAATAACAATGAGGAGTGTGTTGGAGATTGAGGTCAGGCAGATCAGAAGAGCACCCAGACTGTCCTGGGTGATTCCATTCAGAAATATCTCTTGGTCCTGCCTGAGTGGGGTTGGGCACAAGGAGGTGATGTGACAGGCTGTCTTCTGGCCAGCTGGGTGAACTTCATCCATTTACTTCTACACTCCCCCATCCTTTCTTTTGTTGTTTTTAAATGATGTGAAGAATTTGTGTTCTGGCTGCGTTCCTGAGCTGCAGTCAAACATAAAGGGTGAAAAGGACATTCCATCCACTGTCAGAAAACCCTGGCTTGCATTTTTGCTCTGGAGAGGAGCACTGGAGGTGATCACAGTGCTGACTGTGCACCTACAGCTCCTGCCTCACACAAGGGAGCCCACGCTTCCAAACTGACCTGTTTGTCCCAGTACTTGTCCCCACACAAGGCCCAGTACCAGTGCAGCCAGTTTGCCTGCCTTTCATCCATTTAGGTAACACTGGTTTCTGCTGTTTGGCCTCACTGGGAAGGCAGCACGATGTCAGATCTAATTCCGCCCCATCAGAAGTTCCTCCTTACACTCAGGACATGCTCTGTGGAGGGTTGGTCAGACACAGCACCCGCAGCCCAAAATGGCCATGGGATTTTATTCCAAGCAGCAGAAATCAGAACAGTGGAAAGGGGAAATGCAAGGAGCTGACATGTCCCAGTGACCACTGGTGCTGGCTGCAGCTGCCCCATCCCATCAGTCAGGTCCAGCTCTGCTGCTCGCATTGCGCCCACAGCGGGATCTGAAGCGCCAGCGTGGCTGCAGTTATTTTTAGGATGATGCCAGGTTGCATTAGACTTCTCTAAGTGGTGTTATTTAACATGCTCTGCACAAGGGTGGGCACTGGCCAACTTGGGGAGCCACGGCCCGAGGTTTTCAAAGTTATCCTGACTCTGATATTCCCTTGGGATGAGGAGGTTTGCTGGTACAGATGTCTCTGCAGACACACAGGCATGTTTCACATGAATGCAAAAATTCGGGAATAAGCCAGTAAAGATGTCTCACCGTGGACAAATTAAAATCAGAAGGAAAGGCATTAATGGGGAGGGCAGATTAGCTGGGCAGAGAAATGAGCAGATAATCAGGCAGAGTCATTTCACCTCCAGCAGAGTGTGTGCATCCATCTGCAATGAACATTAAACATAAGAAGGCTTTTGGGAAAGAGGTCGGAGGAGATCTTGAGAGGCAGCATGCTTCTCCCAGAGCAAATGGAAATGACAGAGAAAGAGAGAAGTGTTGGGAATTCTGGGAGAATACCTACCTGCCTCAGTCCCATTTAGCGACCCTTAGAAGCTAAATAAAACTACAGGGGAAATAGGCAGAGAGGGAAATTTTAGATATTTTTCATACTTAGGTGGTGAATGTCATTGGAAAGGTGATTTGTTACATCCTAACTTTTCACATCACTACAGAATTCCCTTCATCCAGAGGTTAAGGCAGTTATGGATGAAACACCAGCTTGAAAAGGCTGGGCTTGTTTGGATTCCTACAGGCAATCAAACCTTGAATTTGAGTTTGGTGAAAGAAAGGCATCCCTCCAAGATCTCAAAGGTTAATGGTTTGAAAGTATTATTCCCTTTGCAAAACAAAGTTCTTTTTAGTCAAAGACAGTTAAGCCAGAACTAGCTAGGAAGAATACCTGTAGTCTGAGAACTGGGGAGAGTGAGACTTTAGGGCCTCCCTCCCATGAGAGCACAGGCACAGCACAGGCAGTCTGGTGACACAGGCCACTCTGTGGCTTTCCTCTGACTTCACCCTGCTCTCCTGTGTGTGTTCTGTCTTAAAGCAACCACACAACATCCTGCAGAAGCGCCTGATGGAGACAAATTTATCCAAGTTCCGAGGCAGCCGAGGCAGCTGGACTCCGAAGGGTGATCTCTCCTCACAGACCAACAAGCTGAACCAAACCAAACTGGACAGCTCAGGGAAAACAGAAGATGAAGAGCTCATAGTGGTGAGCTGCCAGGTAAGAATGTCTCCACAGCCTTCTGTAGGATTTTTTTTTTCTCTGCAGATTTTATTTCCAACAGTCTCAGGCTGTGCTCTCATTCTCCATGTTTCCCAGTCAGGTTTGTGCTCCCACAGGACTGTCCCAGCTGTTGGGATACACTCTCTCTGCAGCTCCAGGCTGCTGTGGCAGAGATGCCCACCTGGGAATCACAGAGAAAACTGGTCTTCCAGTTTTGGGTGTGTTCCCTTATACATCAGGGTGGAGGGGATAGCTAAGCTGGGGCAGCATGCTGAAATGCTGGGGTGTAATTATCCATGGCAAATCCCCATGCTCACAGCCTGCTTCTTTTCCTCAAATGCCATCCCTATTTTCTTTGTCCAAGGGTAATTTCACATTTCTCTTCCTTAGCCCCACGCTCATTTGTGTTTCCCACTCTCCACAGTACTCCCTCCTGCCTGGGGCTGCCCCATCTGCTCTCTGCAGGGGCAAATGAGCCAGGAAGGGCTCAGGACCCTACATGCACCTGAGCATGCAGGGGAGCAGGGATGAGCTGGCATGAGGAGAGCTCCTGGACACTCTGGTGCCCATCCTGCATCCCACACATGGTTTCCCATGTCTTCTTGCTCTTGCAGTGTGCAGGGAAGGAGCTGAAGGCTGTGGTGGACACCGGCTCGCAGCACAACCTCATGTCTTCTGCCTGCCTGGACAGGCTAGGGTAAATATCCAGCTGGATTTCTGTTCTGCAGGAGCATGGCACCTGGCAGCACAGGAGTGCCCTGGGGCTGGGGCTTTGCTCATGTCAGTGATGGCCGTTCTAGGAGGGAGTGCTTGGTGACTGGCCAAGCCCTGACCCTCCTGTTACAACCAAATCCTGTCCCAGTCTTAAAGCGCAGGGAGATGGAATAGAAAGCCACTGATACCACCCTATTCACCTCTGAGGGAATCCCTTCAGAGGGTTGGATGCATTTGTATTATTGCACTGCCTGCTTGTCACTCAATACCTCATGAAACAGCTGAACCTTCCCCAGCCTTCTGCATCCCCAGGGCAAACAAAGGGCTGCAGCCCAGCCCAGCTCTGCAGGCTCCTGTGGCAGGGCAGGGACCAGGCTGCTGGACATGTCCCCAAACAGTGGCTGCAGCACTGCTGGCCCAGCACCCAGTGTAAAGGAGCTGTGTGCATGGAGGTTCTCAGAACTGGGTGTCTGATGCTGCTCCCAGTTACAAATTTCTCCTGGTTAAAGGAAAAGGAAATGTATTTATGGATTATTAGAGAGGTGACTGACAGCCATCTGCAGCAAAACTCCCTCTCATCTCTGAGGAACAGGAGTAGGCATCAGCTCACAGGATATCAAGGAGGTTTTGGCACTTTATTCCCATGGAGTCATTGCTTTTTGCAGCTAACTTGCAGTAATTATGAAAAAAAAAAAAGAAAATTACTCCTGCTCACTGAGCACTACTGCACAGCCCTGAATGAATGGTGCCTGCTCCTGCCCTAACATTAATTACTTCTTTGCACAATGGTGCTTAGTGACTGGAAGGCGGCTGTTCTTACTACAGGCTTGTCACAGGCTGTGGAGCAGCTCAGCCAAGCTCAGGATGGCCACACGATGGCATTTGGAGGGATTTCATGCTCTGGGACGGTTCCTCTGCTCCCTGTGTTTCTTCTGTGTGTCCAGTGCAGTTCTTGCAGCACTGCTCTGCTGCAGCAGCCCCGTCCTTCAAAGAGCACTGAAAAAAGAGGTCAGAGCCTGTTTCTGCTGCCCAGGTCTCGGGGGACTCCGTGCCTCAAAGCAGCACTTGTGTGTCTGATGCTCAGGCTCAATTCCTCCCTTCTTTCTCAAAAAAATTTTTGTGTCTTGTCATGATGCCAGTCACTCTCTCCCCCTCACACTGAGGAAAGCAGGGGAGTAGGCTCACGGGTTGCCAGTATGAGAAATCCCCTGTGGAGCTGTGGGAGGTGCAGGAGGTGGCCAAGGAACTCATAAATTTCTGATATGTTCCTACTGATTTTTAAGGCCAGGCTCCAAGAAAGCAGCAGAGGGGATCCAGCTCCTTTTCCCTGCTATCCCTCACAGTCCTTGCACCTGTGTTAAACCGTGTGGGCAATGCCCATCTCAGTCCTGGAGCCTCTGAGGGGGCTGGCCCCCAGGACAGATGGACAGGCAGACAGACACACACACGTGCACCGCTGCAATGCAGCTCAGCAGAAAGGTACCTCAAATAGCTGAAAATTGATATGGCTTTTATCTGAGAGAGAGATCAGCGCCTCAAACGGCCTTTCCATTAGATTCTTGTTCAGTTTAAAAGAGAAACTGAAGCTAAATAATTAATTAGTATTGTCAGACTGGTTCAAAGGGTGTAGATAGAAGCTGTACCTGAGGTATCTCTGGCATCCTTTTTTCTTTTCTTTGGGCTGAATGTGATTGATCTGTCCCCATTTCCTCTGAACAAACGCAGCAGCAGCGCCTAACAGACTAACAAACACAGACTGGGCCACCCTGGATGTGAGCCATGTTTAGCATGGAGAGAAGGGGACTCAGGGGGCACCTTGTTTCTCTTTACAACTCCCTGAAAGGAGGATTGAGTGAGGTAATGAGAGACAGGACCAGAGGAAACGGTCTTAGGTTCTACCACGTGAGGTTTAGTTTGGGTATCAGGAAAAATTTCTTCACTGAAAGGGTGGTCAGGCCTTGGAACAAGCTGCTTAGAGAAGGGGTGGCATTACCATGCCTAGAAGTGTTCGAAATATGTGTGGGTGTGGCATCTGGGGATACAGTTCAGTGGTGACCTTGGCAGTGCTGGGTTAACAGTTGGACTCGATGCTCTTAGAGGTCTGTTCCAACCTCAGCATTTCTGTGATTCCACAGGGACACAGTGTCAGCTCCACTCGTGGAAGCTGGAGTGAACTAACCCTTCCTTACGCCCACACTGCATTAGAAGCAATTTTGTATTCCCCAGGTCTCGAGAAAACATAGGGAAAAGATTCCTCGGGTAAAACCCAAAACGCAGTACAGAGCTGTGCTGGGGCAGCCCCAGGGCTGCATTGTGGGTCATGCTGTGGTCTGATGTGCCTGTGGGCTGCTGGCTGCCTGCAGAGCACCCACAGAGAGCCTGCCAGGGGAGCAGCTTTCCAAAAACAGCGTGGTAAATGAGCAAGCTAAGAGCACTTCACGTGTAAGCACCCTCCAAACACCGTTTGCTCCTTGCTGGAACAGCCAAGCCATGGCCATTTGATGTTAGGAGTGTTTTCAATGCCCACAGGTTAAAGGAGCATCTCAAAGCACTCCCTGCTGAAGATGAGGTGGTTTCATTGCCAAACAAGGTGAAAGCCATCGGCCAGATCGAGTGTCTGTCCCTCACGGTGGGAGCGGTCCCCGTGGAGTGCGCTGCCCTCGTCGTGGGTGAGTGTATAACCCTCTGGTCCTCCACTGTGGGCTGGGTCTCTTTCCTCTTACCCCAGCAGGAAAAACAAAGCTTTAGGAAGATGTTAAAATGAAAATAGACTATTGTTTGGGCCCCCAGAGGGAAGGGGTTGAACAAGCTTAGCTTTGCCATGCTGATGGAGCAGCCACTGCACCTCCCTGCAGGCACATCTGCCTGCCCTCCTGCCATCCTGTGCCCTCCTGCTCTCCTCTGGAGTCAGTCCCTTTATAAACAGGGTTTTGTTCAGCAGAGCAACCACAAAGGAAGGATGGAGTCACTGACAAAAAGCCCATGAGGGAATTCTGAATGTATAAATCTGAATTGTCCTGTTTTTTTTCCAGAGGACAACGACCAACCCTTTTCCTTTGGGCTGCAGACACTGAAGTCTCTGAAGGTAGGAGTTTTCCAGCAGGATGCTTACTTGTGCTGATGGGGGAGCTGGGACCGCTCCAATTTGCAGTTTTCCCTCTTACCTAACGACATTTATTCTCTACAGTGTGTCATAAACATGGAGAAGCACCACCTCGTCCTGGGGCAGACGGACAGGGAAGAAATCCCGTTTGTGGGCATTGACAGTGCTGAGCCAGGAGAGCAGTAAGTAGTCTGGGGAGGTGAGCAGCTTGTGCATCCCTCAGCCTGCAGGCAGTGCCCCCCGGCAGGGCCACACGGGAGCTGCCAGACCCTTTGCTGGAGGCGAGTGAGAGGTCAATGGCCCCGGCAGAAATTGTTTTTATCAGCTCATCAAACTTTGAAAGGGAGTTCCTGGATTTTTCGCGGCAGCCTTTGTCATCTTTTACTGCCTTTTTTTTCTAGCAAACGTTGTACATCAAAGCGGGTGTCTGACAAGACATGCACAGGGGAATGCCTTAGGAAATGTACTTTTTGGAGGTCACTAAGAAGACTCCTCGAGGCCTGCTTTGACAGTGTTCCCAAACAAATCTTTGCCTGGAAAATATTTATGAAGCAAGGCCAACAAACCCACATGAATATTTGAGAGCGAGAGATCCTGTCTGGAGATAATGGTGTTGCCACTTCTCCCCGCATTACCCCAGCGGCTCACCCTGCCAGCTCTTCCTGGTGTCCCAGATTTTTCCAGCCTTATCTCCCTAAAGAAAGATAAATATGTGCTGTACCTCTTCAGTGTGTGCAGCCGTGGTGGCTGGCTCTGCAGGCAAGCAGGCAGGGCAAACCCCCTCCTCCCAGGCACTGCATCTTTCTTGCTGAGTGCTGTGAATAAAGGATGTATCACTGATTCCTGCCTCTGACTCACGAAACCGGCGGGCACCGAGTGCCTGACAGGGGGTTTGCACTTCTGTGCCTTCGCAGGCAGCGCCTGTGGTTGCTCAGCGATGAGCCACCTGAAAAAACCTTCGCTCACCGCTTAAGAAAGTGTGTCTGGTGGATGATGTAGGTCAGCATCTTCTTTAGCTGCCTGCCGCGACCAGCCTCGGGGATTTGGGATGTCCTGCAGCCTTGTGCAGCTCAAACCTGCTGTGCTGGGAACTGCTGAGGGAGCGGGGGAGCGAGGGAGAAGGGGAAGGAGCAGGGGAGAAGGGGAAGGAGCAGGGGAGAAGGGGAAGGAGCGGGGGAGAAGGGGAAGGAGCACACCTCCCCCTGCTGCTTGTACCGATGGGCATTGGGGAGCGCAGGAGGGAGGTCCGGGGAGTCAGGATGACAGCGCAGGTGCCCCTGCTCCGTGTCCAGGTCACCTTCCTGCCTTGTGTCAGGGACAGCTGGTGGCCCTGGGTGCTGCAGCGTGTGAGCCCAGGGAGTGCCAGGTACTGCTGGGGACCCATGCAAGACCACAGGCTGGTTTCCCTGTCTCCTTTGAAACAGAGATGTGAGAGACGCAGTGTCGTTCTTTCACCACTGCAATGATAAATTATTTCTTAATACTGCTTTCAAGCCAAATCATACTGCTTTTTTTTTCTTTCTTCCCCTCCCCCTTGAAAAATGCCTGTTCTACTAATGTCTTTTCCTTCCAGTTTCAGCAGTTTGGAGGCATAAAGAGAAATTGAAATGCCATCCCCACACAAGAGCTCGATATCAAAGAAATCCTGTGCAGCTGTTCCAGATGAAACAGCAACGCGCTGCTTTGAAAACATTTATACCAGGCTACAGCTTGAGTAGAGCTAAATGAAATCCTGTTTGTAGCCAGTAATTTAGAGATATTGTCATGTTTATCTATGGGTTTTGAGAAACAAACGTGTGTTTATTTTCTGGACTTTTCTATATAGTGTCCTCTTTATTACAAACAGTTGGGAAAACCTTACTAATATCTTCTGATGAGAAATATACTTTTTATAGTGGCCTCGTATGAGTAATTGTACCTAGCTGTGATTAGAGGCTATCAGAATGAGATTTTTATTAATGATTTTTTCCAGGGGCTAAGCATTTATATTCACTTAATTGATATTGCCACATTCAAATGGCCATTACCAGGAAGTTACTCCGAGTAAAACAACAATGTTAATACCACCAAGGAAATATAGCTCATCCTGTTAGCATAGTATTGTTGCCATGTAATTAGGGATGCAACTGCTGGCTTGATGAGAAAGAGCAATTGCAGAATTATTAATGGGTTACAGGCTTCCCTGCAGTGATGTGGCAGAAGCACAGGAACAGGATTTGGGAGGGCTCCCAGGGTGATCTCCCAGCGTGGGGTTGGCACCAGCGCTGGGGCTCGAAACCCTCTGAGGAGGGATCCTCTGGGCAAGTCTTGGCTGCCTTTCTATGCAGGTAGTCAAGTAAATCAACCATTTCACCAGGCCAAAAAGCAACAAGCAAGCACAGAAGTGTGTTGTGTGGAAAGCAGCAGATCCAGTGCCCTTGACTGCCCCTGCCACCAGGACCTGTGCCTGTCCCTGCCCACCCAGCACCCAGCCTGAAGCCCCCAAGTGCAGGTTATTGACCCCAGCTGCACTTCAGTGCTGCTGCCAGAAACGCCGTATTTTTTATACCTGTCTACAAATTGCTTGGCTTCTTAAGTACGACCCTTGACGGCCCTCAGGGGAGGTGGGAGCTTTTGCCGGGACAAGCATTCCATTTGGTGCCACTGTCCTGGAGCAGCAGGGTTGCTGCTTCCCGTGCCACACGGCATTGCCTGGGGGAGCCTGGCCTCGCACAAACGCAGCTTTTCATGTTTTCAAAACCTAATGGGAATTAAGTGCTGTCATCTGCCGAAGAGGCATCTTTAGAATTCAGAATAATATCCTTGTGATGTTGTGCATCTGCCGACGGCCAGTCCTGCTGCCGCTGGACCCTTAAGGGATCCAGTTGTGCTGCAGGAGCAGGAGCTGCTCCCGTAGCTCTGACTCAGCAAAGGCGCTTTGGCGCCGGCATGAGCCGCAAGCACCGACGGCATTCCCATTTCGGAATGGTGGTTCTGGGTGACAGTCAGTTTTGTCATCTCATGGCCATCGGCAGCCAGGCTCCTGCCACCTGATCCAGCGTGTGCCCACCCCTGCCATCCCATGCCTGCCAGAGCATCTCAGCTGGAGCTTTACCTCCTGCAGTGGTTTGAACCTCTTTTCGATACTGGGTATATCCAGCAAACCTGAATTATCTGTATTTTGAGCTATTTTCTATCTTGGTGATAAGTTTCAGTGCTTTCTCTACATCCAGTATTTTATATAACACGGCTATAAATATAAATATATGTATCTATATATTTACAGGGTTGGGCTGCCCAGGGTAGTCCCACTGATGTGTTGTAAATATGATGTCACTAAATATGAAATATATTTCATTATTTTATATGCTATGAGTTTGGTATTTTGGTACTTTTTTCTTTCTGTGCATATTACTGTGCTAAATGTCAAATTAAATCTAAATAAAGTTACACGATTATTGCTGTTTATTTGCTTGTATGCTAGATATGATTTTTTTTTGTTTGTTTGCAGTGCATGTTTCTGTTAAGAAAAGGGGTTTGTTTCACTCTTAAGTCCGTTGGGGCTCTACAGTGCTTTTGGAAATGCTGGTGGAAATTGCCATTGAACAGAGGGAGAGTGGAAGCTGGGATGAATTAACCAGGGCAGGCTAAATGGCACACAGCACTCGGGCTAAAAGATGAGCACTTGAAATTCCAACCTCTGTCACCATGGCTCTGCCTCCCAAGAGAGGTATGAGATCTATGAGATCCTGCTGTTCCCAGGTTTACCCTTTGGAAAGCTGTTTTATGCTGGGTTTAGTTAGCTTCCTGGGGCAATGCCAGTGCAGGTGGATATGAGAGTCCTTTGTAAACTCTGGAAAGCTGGGAAAAGAAAGTGGCTAGAACGTGAGAGGTGAGGCATGAGTGCAACAGCTCTGTGACCACAGGCAGAGGTCAGGGTCTTCCCCAAAGCTTTGAATCTGGATTTAGAGACTTCCTGTCTCTGCCTGGACGGGCTCTAGGATGCTTCAGCAGTAGTTGAGCTTTGTCTAACTCACGAGAAATTATCCTTTCACCCACTCCAAGTCCCACAGCAGCAACCTTTGGTGGAGCAGCAGCACTCCACGCCCAGTGAAACAGGCTCTCCTCAATGCTGGGCTGGCATTTTCTCCGAGTGTGGAAAGAAACCAGGCTCCAGCAATAAAATGGAGAAAAAATGAGAAGAATCGATGTGCAGGCAAATATAAAGTCTCATGCTTCCTGGAGCTGCTATAGTTCTCCAGATTTATTCATGGTGCTAGAGAGCAGAGTCCCAGCAAACGCAAATAGAAAATCAATGGGCAAAATTCCATCCCTTCTGCACAGTGGGGCTAGCCCTGGAGCTGGTGAGCCTTCAGAGGTAGCTCCTGTGAAGAGGATAACACAGGACAGCTGCTCTAGGAGACAGGAACTCAGTCTAGAGGGATTATAGAATAGGGGAAGTAATATCAGATCTCTGTATCAAGCATTCGTATGGTCACAGGGGTAAATGGTTCAGCTGAGTGTTGCAGACCAGCTCTGCAAGCCCTGGGTGCTTGCTCCTGCTCCTCTCCAGCACAGGTGTGTGCCTGTGCCCCTTTGGAAACCTCTCCCTGGCATGGGTTTGCAGGAGGCCCTTGTAACCAAGGGACCTGCTGCCTCTTGGCAGGTGGTGGGGGCAGAGAAGAGGGCAATGCCTGCAGCCATGTGGGATGAGGAGGGCTCAGGAGATAAAGAAACAGCTGTGAGAGGATGTTATGAGAAGCCTCTGGGGTGGGAGAGGGTTTTGTTGAATGTTTTATTGAGCTGGTTAATGCCGTCATGCTGCACACAAACATCTCAGAGGGGAGGGCAAGCACAACCCCCTTCCCAGGCAGCCTCACGGAAAGTGAGCCAGCTGCTCCTTGGCCAAAGCACTGTCCCTTGTGCTCATGTGGTCAGCAGAGCAGGGTGGGACAAAACAGCTTTGCTCCCTCCAAGACCACGTCTTGTCTTCATTTTGGGCTGCAGTGTGGAGCTCACCCCACAACCCCAACTCCGTCCACCACATTTGTTACTTAATTCCTTCTGGGCTGGCCACTCTGCAGTGGAAAGTCAGAGGCCATTGCCAGGAGTAGCCCTACAGCCTCCACTCACATGCATTTTGGATCCTGCTGAGATCCACCAACATTTGTTCATCACCTCTACCAGCAGAGCAGCTGATTAGATGAGACCTGCTGGGGTGTCTCTTCACAGTTATCTCCAGGGTAATCTGTTATCTGATAGCTCTCCAGGGAGGTCCTTTCTATGGGCTTTTCTATTACTGATGATGAAGTGATGCTCAACATGTTGTGAAAACAAATCTAATTCTTATGTCTCAGAAGCAAATAACTTGAGGACTTATTTCTGTATAAACATATGTCTTGGGGCTGTGTATATTGCTGGGTTTATTTTATGGGACAAACATCAGCTGAGGTCTGTCTTGCCTTTATCACCTGCTGCTTAATAGACGGAGGTAAAGTGTCAGGTTTCCATTAACTGAAAGTCTGCTCCTTTTCCTAAGCTGAGATTCCTCTTTTTTCTCTTTTCCATGGGCTCTGCACTGCTGGCAGTAGCTCAGCCATGTGCTGCTCTCCTCCTCCTCTGTTAACAACCACATGGCTCACGAAAGGCTGCAGGCTCTGGAGATGACACTGCAGGTACCAGTGACGTTTCACCAGAGATGGCTTTGCTGCAAAGGCAATTGATTTAATGATTTTGTTACCGGAGTGGTGCTGCAACCACTTCCCCAGGATGAGATTTCATCCCTCCCAAAGTGGGCATGAAGACAGTCGATAACCTAAAAATATCGGGAGTTCGGGAATAACAGGAAACCACGGCAGCAGGAGAACTAGCTGGGGAGGGAAGCTGCAGGGACTTTTGTCTCCACTTTTTGAAAGCAGTAGGATCGATTCCCGCGGCTCGTGGCTGCCCCCGCAGGGAGACGCGGTTGGATTCTCCAGAAAAGCGCCTCGGCTCGCCCAAGGACAAGTGGTGTAAAGTTATGTGCTCGTTGAACCTAGACCCACCACGTATCCAGACACAGGTGAGGGACCTGCAGAAGGTGGGGAGCTCTTAATGCTGTCTCAGCCCCTTGTGCCTCCACCTGTTCCCCCCGACAGTGCCAGGGCCAGCACGGATTTACTGCTCACCGCCTCTCACCTCTCAGAGACCAGGAGAAACAACCTCCTTCCTTCGGGGGAGCTACTGCAGGTGAGGAAACCACTGCCGAACACTTTGAGGAGTCTCTGGGGTTTCATTTCTCTGGGGCTGGCCCAGCCTGCCCAGACCCTGTGCTGGGGTACCCAGCTGCTTGTGCTTGGCTCTGGGGCTCGGGGGCTGTGGGCTGCACTGTCCCTGCACTCTGGCTGGCAGCAGCCCCACGGGTGACACACAAAGCCACTGCCCTGCCCTGGTGCCAGGTGCTCCTACCAAGGGATGAAGCACAAAGAGAGGACTGACAGGAAGACTGGGGAGGGAGACCAGGACCCAGCCACCTAAAAACTCTCTCTGCTGTAAGAAGGTATGCAGGGCCAAGTACCTCTGTTACCTGCAACCCAGGGATGCACAGCTAGCCATGGAATTTTCTGGGTGTTGCCACCTGGGAAGCACCTCAATGGCAATTCTGGCAAAGGCAGCATAGAAAAATACTGCATAAGGGAAGGAGCAATATTGAGATCTGTGACCTCAGTGAGAAAAACAATATATTTTAAAGTGTTGCTATAAATCTCAGTCCTCTGTTCCTCCACAAACAAGATCACATGGAGCGATCAGGAGAGTGATCAGGCACTTGACAGATGCAAAACATACTGAGTCATGGAGAACAGGGGCAAAGAGAAACTGTGCAACACTAGACGGCACTGGCTATTAATTTGAAAATAAAAATGTAATTGGGAGTTAATCATCGGTCTTTCCTAGATCACAAATCAAAAAACCATTCCAAAATCCCTGGGTGGAAGACAAAGCACAGGATGAATGAGTTGCAGCCCAGTGACCTGGCTTTATCCAGGCCAGCAGAGATCAGGACACATGAAAAATGATCAGGACTTGGCCACCAGCCTTTTTGATTGCTGGTGGGGAAGTAGAAAACCCATAATTGGTCAAAATGTGGCTTGGACCTGGTGTAACAAAGAAACTGGGACTCAACAGTGCAGTCATATGATAATCCAGAGAAGTGGGTCTGCTGTGAGAGGTGCCCTGGGGAGGCTGTTCAGCCTTCTGGTTTGGCAGGCTTAGAGAGGAAATCCGTGGATTTCAAGCTCCTACTCACAGAGAGCTTCTCCACTGAAAGCATCGTGATGCCTCTTGGTTTAGACTTCAATGGCATTTTTCAGATTGACTTTTAAGGCTAACAGAAGGGAAAATGGGCTCTTGTTCCTTCAGGAGACGACAGTGTATTTTTAAAAACAAATTATGCATGAGGACTAATTAACTTGGCATTTACAGCTTAGCATTCTCCTGGTTAAATTTGCTCCGAGACCACGTTTTGTTGCAAGAAAGCTTCTGCCTGGCATTTCCTTCCTTCCTCCTGCTGCTTCCTATGCTGTGATATGAAGGTCACAATGTCCTGTTCCAATGTCCTGTGCAGTGACTTCCAGTGAAGTAGTGGGTAGAGTGAAGATCCCAGGGGTAGCTGTGAGGGCTGAGACATGTCTCAGTGGGGACATCTCTCTTATGGTCCTTGTTCTAAAAGCTATAAAGTGCCTACTATGTTCATCTGTACCTATACAGACAGCATCTGAGCACAGTGGCAGCTGCAAAAAAAGCTTCTTGGAGAAAGCTCTAGCACAATGAATCACTGTAGTCTGCACACAGGGAGTTAATAGGATGCTCTTGTTCAAAAATTGTATTAGAAGACACTGATGACAGTGAGCCCACATCAGCTGCCCTCCCTGCACTTCCCCTCTCTGCCATCCCAAATCAAGTTAAGGCCATCTAGATGCACCTCTTATTGCTTTAGGAGAAAAATATGTCTTGTTTCTTCCTGGGGGTCACAGGTAACTAATTCAGCAGAGGGCAGGCTCAGCAAAGGCACAGCCCCGTCCCTGGCACTGAACTGCCACGCTTGCAGGGAGGTCAGTGGGTCAATCCCAAGGGTCAATCCCCAAGGCCCAGCTTCAGGAGAGAAGCTCTCAGGACTCTGCCTGACAGTGTGAAGGGATAACAGGCACCAGCCTTAAGACTAGTTTGTGGGAGGGCTGAAGGTCTACATCACTATGTGCTCATGTGCAAACACAAACCTCGAGTTCCTTTCACCCTTTTAGATTCTTTTCTCTTGATTTTTAAGCCTGAACTGGCACATCTTTGACCAGCAAGGCCAGTTCCTCATCTTCCCCATAATTCCCACAATAAGAAACTATAAATGTAAGTGGTGGTGGTGGGTACACAGCCAGATCCAAAGGACAAACACAAATCCCAAACAAAACACTCAGTTGTTGTAAAGCTCAGAAAGTCTAACCAGGGGTCCAGTGTGTTAAACACAATAAAAATGGAATGGACTCAGTGTCCAGCTTTTGAGGCTGATGAGTTAAAATTAGGGGAACTTGGACAACGAAGGCAAAATTGGGGCAACCAAAAAGAGAGGCAGGATGGCAAAAAGAAGGACATGAGGTTTTAGTAGAATTAACCGTGTGCTAAAATAATTCTTAGGAGACTGGTATTAGTAATCAACTCTCCTGACAAGTCCTTTGCATGGAATATGCTGCTTACCCATCACAGCTGCATTTAGGTGTAGAAGCAGCCTCCCAGGGAGCACTGCTCAGAATGGAGTGTCTCCAGGTAAGTCCCATTCCATGGGAGGAAAAGCAAGTTGTGTATTTAGTAGAATCACCTGCATGCATTTATTGACCTCCCCAGAGATCCTGGCTGCTCACCACACTAAACCACAGCCTGGCCCAAGTGGCTTTCAAAGAAAGCTATCCAACTCTCTCTGAAAAAAAGCCCCACATTTTAATCTTTTAATTGATGTAGCAAATCTCTTTTCTGCCCTTGGGCTGAGAGAAGTGGGTGCTCTTGTCAGGCAGAGAACAACCAGAAGCACATCTCAGAAGCACATGATGTACTGAACTCTCTGGAGACTGCTAATGATGTTTGATTAATTTTCATTATCAGTGTGAGCAAGCTTTGAGCTCTCTCTGCATCTGTCTTATTTAGAGTTGTCTTTTCTTTCTTAGTTAAATAGCAGCTTCTACAGACAGTGATCTAATTGTTCCTCAGCACCTGCTTGAAGCTGTCCAAGTTAAGAATGGACATTGTGTAATTTGCACTACACATGATTTGGTCTTTAAGGCTCAGATCAAATAAAATGGAATAGCAAATGAGCCAGTAATTGAATTTAACAGAAGGTACTGTGCAGGCTGATGCTGGGGTCACAGAAATGCTTGGGCTGGACAACACTGACAATGGAACAAATCAAAATACGTGTGTTGTGGTCACCCAGCAGCAGGATGAACACCCTTCCAGTGGACATCCTGAGTTCAATAACCTATAGAATGCTTTCTGCATTGCAGGGCAACAGGCTTTTGCAGTGGATTTTATTCTGAGTCTTTGCTGTGCTGCAAAACTCTGCAGCCAGTGAGTTCAGTTGCTGCTGGTGAGGCAAGTGCCCAGGATGGGCTATGTGCTGTCATCTATGGGCCTGTTACCATCCTCAGGTGCAGTGCAGGGAGCCCCTGTCACTTACACCTCACAAAACCTGCCCTGGGCAAGGCCATGGCCATGTCAGGACAGACAGCTTCCCAGTCACAGAGCTCTTCACGTGTTGGAAAGGAGAGAACCACATCAGCACTCAGCTGCAAGTTCCTCTCAGTCAGGTAGTCCTGGAGGAGCCCTTTTGTGGGTCCTTTGATGAGTCCTAGAAAGGATCTCAGCCATTCTTTGGTTGTCAAGCCTAATCTAGGATCCCTCCTAGCCAGATGAAAACATGCACCCATTGAGGCAAATACTGAGCAATTGGGAGCGGAACAGCCAAAGCCACAGACTGAGATCTCAGTCTATGTATAAAAAGCTTAGAATCTGTACAGGAAAAGAAAAAAAGAGAAAGGATATCACCCTGTACCTTGCTATACCATTATACTGGACTGGCAGGCAGGAAAACTTATCCTACTTTTGTCCTCTGCCACCCAGCTTCAATGCCCTCAAAACTCATCTTTGTGCTCCGTATTTCTCATCTGCTCCTGCTCATTTTGCCTGAAGAACTGTTGGCTTGATCAGTCTCAAGGCTTTGCTCACGGAATGCCAGGAGGCACACGGCTTTTGGAGGACTAGAAGGACAAGGCTCACCCCCAAGAAAAGCAGGGTGTTTTCTCCAGAACATTAGCCCAAGCAACTATTTGCCACCTACTACATGAAATCAAGAGTTACTTGAAGTGCTGTTAGATATTAATTCACTTCAGCATATGAGGAAAAAACAGCACCAGCGAAGAAAAGAATATAGTCCTGGAGCCAATTCACTCCTGATTACATTACCGAGGAGCAGCATGCAGCATGAATGGCAAACCAAACTCAGCCATTCTCCCCGTGTCTGGGTGGTGGAGAGCTTAATACCTCTGCTCTGACGATCAAAACACCGCAGTTTCAAACAGATCTTTCCTCCTCGGAAAGGAGGATTACCTAAAAGGGTTTTAGGTAATTAAAAGAAGAGGCGTTGTCTGGGTTGAGAGTCGGAGCCTGGGCAGGCTGTCAGGTGCGATGAGGCAGCCGGGGGGAAGCTGGAGATGCTGCTCCGCAGGGTGTTGTCATGGGAACAGAGCAAGTAGGGCAGTGCTGCTCCGCATCCTCCACACAAGCGCTGGCAGCGCGGCGGCACGAAACCGGGGCTGTTTGCAGCACCGGCAGAGATTGAATCTGAATGAAATGCAAGGGCCAGAATCTCCCCTTGTGCCAAAGTGGTGTCACTCCTGATCTGAGCGGAGGACTTCACGCCGTGTTTGTGCACATTTTAACTGCCCGTGAACCTGGCACCCATAATGGTTAATGGCAGCAGACAAAGGGTTGATCTAGGTCGGCAAGAACATCAACGTGGTGGGCAAGCTCAGAATATAAATCGTTGCCATAGTGTCAATATTTGTGGTCATCTGAAGTATCTGACTCACCTTGCACAATGCTGTCTTTGAATGCAGCTTACGTTTCTCTATGCAGCTCTGTGTATGTGGAATTGTTGGAATTTTCTTTATAAGAAATACTTTGTAGGATACTGTGGTTGCTAGGGACAAACAATGGTAGTGAATGGTTTCCTGTATAAAGAACAACACAGAAATTCCTGCTCTTTCAATTATGAGGAATATGTATCTGAAAGAAAAAGAATACTGTTAATGTTGCACTATAGAGACCAGTGTAACTAGAATTAAACGCAAAAGGCAAGAAAACGTCTGACAAAGGTTGAAAATGCTAACAGAAAAAAAAAAAAAAAGCTAAATGCAATTCATTGCCTCCAAGCTTTCATCTTGCTTTGTCCAGGTCTGCTGGCAAAGTAAAGGTCTCCTAATTAAAGCAGGCATCTGCAGAGCGACTGCATTGCTGCCACTGGCCCAGGCCAGCAAGGTGCTGAGTGAACACTCCTCATTTCCTACCCACACCGAAGTGTGAATGAGGGGCCCGCAGCCAGCCAGGGCTTGCTTGATCTGTGCTTTGGAAAAGTGACCAAAATAGCAGGCAAGGGAAGAAAATGGAGCCAATGCATCCCAGTTTGCTTGCTGAGGTCATTGAAAGCCCCTCTGCTTAGCAACAAGTTTGAGGCAAGTAATGATAAACTTTGCCACAAAAATGCTTGGAGTTGTATCATAAACATAATCTTACCTTGCCTTTAACCTCCCTCTCCCTGGCTATGGTGTTTCCATGCAGGCTGCAGCAAAGATTGGAATGAAATGGCTGGCACTGGGTAAAGCACATTCTGGATTCATAGTGACTTTACTTCTAGTGCTGATCCCTTTGAATATAAAACAGGAAGCATGAATGTATTAGAGTAATCCTTGTGGATTACTCTGTATGAGGAAGAAACTGTGGCTCCTTTTTGGGCATGTTTGCCTCTGTGCTGCTAGGAAAAGCTCTCTGGGGTAGAACAAGGAGCAGCAACGTGTGTGGAGCAGCACTGACCTTGTCTCTCCCATGAGCAATATATACAGGGCATCTGAGGTCTTGCTGGGTCAGGGCTGGCAGAGGCTATTTATAAGTTTAGGATTAAACAAACAAATGCAGAAGCTGTTCTTCATGCTTCAAGGGATGAAGTTGTGGACTTAGGGATCACGATTAAAGAGCTGAAGCCCCTGTCTCACCTACAAGCTGCTGTTCCTTGTATTTGCAGCGTGTGTCCTTTGCTGAAGGAAGTGACATGCAGCAGGAATTGCACTGATAAGAGCATGACATATGTCATGAATTGAAGCCATATGCAGAAGAGGGCATGCTCCCCATGTATGTGATGTGGGGACTCAGCTGCTGCAGCGTGTGAGAGCCTTGACTGACCTTGCATTAGCAGAGAGGGACCTTGAACTCTTACAGCCTGCAGAAAAGTCAGGAGTGGATTCACTGAGACAGAAAGATAAAATGAATGCGCGGCTCTTTCAGCACTTCCCTCCATTTGCTTCATATCATAAATATCAATACAGATACAGAAATACAGAGGTAAACAGTTTGCCCAGCTTGCCCTTTCCATATGCATGCATTTCTGCTGTGAAAGGCTTTATGTAACTCCTGACAGCAGATTGCAAAATAATGCCTCGGTTATGGAAGGAAGCCACGAGCCATTACATTGCATTACTGTAATGTAATGGGTCCCTGAGATGAGCCAGATTCGGAGAGCTTGCTTTTATTGTAAACCTTGTACCCCATCCAGCCCACTGGCATTGATTTCTCTTTGTGTTCTCCAGAGATCAAAGACCATGAGGCCAGAATAGCAGCTAGACCGGAACCGAGCCACTGGGGTTTTGGCCCCGAACAGGAATACATGAGACAAAACTGTGCTGTTTATTTGAAGGGACGCAATACCAGAGACAGAACTTATTCAGATGGATGCTGATGACCAATCTGCTGAAAGGAGAGTTTCTTATTAGCCTAGAGCAACTGACCTTGTAATTAATCTCTTCCTATGTTTCTTTGCTAAGTAAAGGCTGCTGTGACAACAAGTGCTGCCATAATTTTAATTTTTATCTGAACGTAGGGAATAGACAAAAAAAAGAATCTGCATTTACTTTGTTTTGCTTCTGTGCAAATGTCACACCACTTTCATGTTGGCAATAAGTGCAGAAGTGCTGATTCAATCACTTATTTACATAATCCCCTCAGATTTTGCTTTTATATCATTGTTGATAATGAAAAGATTTTCTCAGCTGGGAAAACAAAGGGAAGCAGGCAAGTTCTGAATGTGAATAGGCTAAAGTGACATAAAAAGACGGTAATTTGCATTAGTAAAAATAATCATAATGTGGACGATTTAAATGATGGTAAATAGCATCTATCCCTACCTGCCCTGAGGAACATCCACCCCGTGACTGTTCAGCTGCAGCGTGTGAAGCAGCCCTACGCCAATTTTTTGACACAGCACAGCATAGTCCAGTGTAATTACCACTGAGCATAAATTACCTCAGTACTTTGCAGAGAAAAGCTTTTAAAAGACTCATATTCACATGTGAATCGGTGCAGCACAGTAAGGAGGAGCAGAGGCACAACTTGGTGCCCTGTTGGCTACAGAGACCATGTGGCTTTGGGAAGGCTCCTGCAACAGGAAAGGAAATGCAGGACCTCGCTCTGCACATACAGTGCCTGGGAAAAAAAAAAAAAAAAAGCTCTTTATAAACTGTTTTTGTAAGATGACTGAGCAGGAAAGATGTGGCCCTGGAGCAGCTGCCCTGCCCAATGCTTAGAGATATACAGCCTTCATTCTTGTTCCCAAAAGCCCGGCTCAAGCTGTGCCCCAGTAGCTCAGGGGGATGAACCCCCTGCTCACCCCTCCATGGCTGGGGGGGGACCAGGGCTTCCCCCTCCCCACAGCCTCAGAGGCAGATCCTTTGAATGATTAAAGACACTGCCAGCAGCTCTTGGGGGCACTTGGTGTGTGAGTATTGATAATGGAGGCAAACATGAGAGCAACTACAAAACTGCAAAACCCGTAATTCAACACAGCACGCTGACAGCAAAGTGCAAGGTTTAGCTTAGAGAGGCCAGTGTATAGTCACAACCCTCAAACAAATCTTGTTGTTAAAGCAGGGTGTATGTTATTTTTAAAAGGCAAACTAGATGAGAGAGCTCAGCTCCATTAACTTGAAGAGGACTGGTCCAGCAAGGACAGAGTTAGTGCAGGGAGCAGTCTGCTGCCACTAAAGCTCAGACTCCGCCGATAATCCAGTGAGAGCTCTCTTGAAGATGAAACACATCTTCAGCCCTTCTGGAAGATTAGCAAGCTGGAAAGCAATTATAGTCATGGCAGTCATTTAATAATTTCCTTAAAATCAAATTTGTATACATTTTTAGTTGTCTTTCCCCCCCTTTTTAAACTGTAGTTTAACAGTATTGCTTCTGATACTGGTGTGCTGACAAATACATTAAAAAAGTGAATTGAAACGAAGCTGAAAAAAAATCTAAATGTTAAGACAGAAACTCCCAGTGTTCTTTTCTTAATAATTCATCCAGGAGCTTTGCTTACCTAATCACTTATTATTGTTTTCTAGGGGAAGAACGGACTCATCTTCTGGAAGAAGTAACCTTTACCTCCTGCAGCACCAAGAGCCTGTGTCTCACAAGTTCCCGTTTCTTTTTTTTTTTTGGTGTTCCTGGCTTTGAGGAAGCTCTAAGACTGGGCTTGAAGGCCCCAAAGGCTGCTCCAGCCGCCTAAATAAAAGCACATTTATTACCTGTGTATCAGAACTCTCTGAATGGGTTAAAAAAATTAGTTTATCAGGCTCTCTTTTCCTACACCAAACTCTTCCAAAGGCAGCGATGCCTCTGAAACTGCATATTGTTTACATCAGCTCAAAATGTGATCCGTGTTTTTCTAAAGATTCAGCATGTTTTTCAACTCAGCAGTCAATCTGCCCATCGTAGACTATGGCTGTGGGTGGTGGGGAAGACACAGAGCCACCTTCACGCTTCAAAACACTTCCATTGCAGATGCAGTCATTAAATAGACAAATTGTTTGGCTAAGGCTGAAACCTGATGTACGCTCATTACAGTCTGCTGGCAATTTTCCCTGAATTTTAAATAAAGGTATTTTGTGTTTCCATAGTAACTCGAGCTCCTTTCCCGAGATGTCTGATGCACTTGCTAGTATTACACAACCTATTGTATTAGGAAGGAGTGAAGAGCAGAGTTGAAAAGTCTACTGAACCTAAAGGATTATGAAATTACGGCCAGCGAGTGGGGGCTGGGGAGGCAGAGGGAAAACACAGCAGCTTTTGGCCGTGTACAGTTTTGCTACTTGGGAGTTTAGACAGAGAACCATGGAATTGTAGAGTGGTTTTGGTTGGAAGGGACCTTAAAGATCCTCCTAGTTCCAATGTCACTGCCATGGGAAGGAACAACTCCACTAGACCACACTGCTCAGAGCTCCAGCCAACATTGCCTTGAACACTGGGGCATCCACAGCTTCTCTGAACAACATGTGCCAGGCTCTCAACACCTTTACACTAAAGAATTTCTTCCTAATATCCCATCTGAATCTACTCTGAGTCTGGAGCCATTCCCCTTGTCCTGCCACTACCTGCTCTTGTAAAGACTCCCTCTCCACTTTTCGTGTCGGCTCCTTTCAGGTACAGGAATGGCTGCAAGAAAGACAGAAGGTATGGAAAGGAGGAGAAGGAGTAAAAGGGCTGAGTCACAGCGCCTGCTGTTCCTCTGTGGAGGTGTCAGGGGAGCTGAGATGAGCCCGAGCTCTCTCCCAGGCTGGGCTCAAAGCCTTGTTCAGCAGTGGCTGCTGTGCCAGGGACAGGCTGGGCTCAGCCCTGGCAGTGCCAGCTGCCTTTGGGGTCCCTGCACAAAGAGGGGACACTCGTAGATTGCTTAATCTGCCAGGTCTTAGGGACCACAGCTGGAAATGATGCTTCTCACCGAGGCTGGCTGCAAGAAGGTGAACACAGCCCTTGGGCAGAAATAATTAATCATGACAAATGAGGAACATTTCTGGATTTTAGTGACATCTTCTCAGAGAAACAGCTGTCTTTAAAACGCATGAAGTTATGTAACTGTGTGTTCAGATGTGTAAAAACTGGATTATATGCTGCTCACACACCATTTAGAGTGGTGCTAATAATCACTTCTAACCCGTTCCAATAGGGCCAAGACTGGGGGAACTTCAGGCCAGTCAGCCCTACCTCTCTTTAAAAAAGGACATGTTGATACTAAAGTGTGTTCAGATGAAGGTAACAAGGCTCCTGAAAGGCTTGGAAAATACGTTTTATGAGGAGTGGCTGAGGGAGATGGGTTTGTTTAGCCTGGAGAAGAGGGAGGCTCAGGGGAGACCTCATCATTCTCTACACCTGACTGAAAGGTGGGTGCACTGAGGTGGGGGCTGGTCTCTTCTGCCGTGCCTGCAGTGAGAGGACTCGAAGAAATGGCCTTAAGCTGAGACAGGGGATATTCAGATTAGACACTAGGAAATTTTTTTTTGCTGTCAGTGTGGTCAGACATTGGAATGGGGTGCCCAGGGAGCTGGTGGAGTCACCACCCCTAGAGATGTTCAAGAGGTTTCTGGATCTGGGGTCGGGTGATATGGTCCAGTGGTTACAGTGCTGGATTGGTGTTTGGACTGAATGATCTCGGAAATCTCTTCCAACCCTGATGATTTCACGATTCCAGGAACATTTTAGTGCCGGCCGGAACCGCGCCCCGGAACCATCGTGCGGCGCCGCCGTTCCCGCGGGGACGCCGCTAAGTGCGGACGGCGCCCCACGTGAGGGCGGCGGCAGGCGGAAGTGATGGCGGCGGGGCCCCGGCGGCGGCCCGGCGGCGACGAGCGGCGGTAAAGCGGCCTCAGAGCGGCGGGGCCCGACATGGCGGCCCGCGGGGCGCGCCTCTGCTCGCTGCTCCTGCTGGCCGCACTGGCGGGGCTGGGCGCCGAGGCCAAGGTGAGCGGGGCGGGGGGGGAGCGGGCCCTCCCTCTGTCCGCCGCCCCCGCCGGGCGCTCGGTTCCCGCGGGCGGTTCCTCCTTGCCGGCCGGCTGTAGGGGAGGCCGGGGCCGGGGGTTTGGTGCGGGCGCTCCCCTGGAGCTCGGAGCCCTCGGCGCCGCGGTGCCCGGCACAGGGTCACACGGAGCTGCTGTTCCCGGGGCTGCGGCGGGCCGAGCGCTGCCCGGCCTCCCCCGCGCTGGGTGCAGGCGCTCCGCTCTTGGCCCCGCCGGGGTAATACTGGGGGCTGTTACCGTAGTTCTCTGTGGCGGGCAGGGAACGCGAGCGTCTGCTACAGTCAGAGTGGCCGCGTTTGAATTTTCCCCGAATACGTCTGAGTTTTCTCCTTTTTAATGGTAACCCGCGGTTTGACGTCTGTGTGTGTAGAGTGTGCAGTAGGTGGGGTGTGCTTACGCTGCTCTCCCGAGACCCCCCCGCAGTGCTGCAGCAGCCCTGACTCCCCAGCACGGGAAGAACATGGAGCTGCTGGAGCAAATCCAGAGGAGGCCACGAGAGTGATCCCAGGGCTGCAGCACCTCTCCTGTGAGGAAAGGCTGAGGGAATTGGGATTGTTTGTTTAGTCTGGAGAAGAGCAGGGTCCCGAGTGGTCTCATTGGAGTACCCGAAATCCTCCCAGTACCTAAAAGCTGTAAGAGAGATGGAGAAGAACTGGTTACATGGGTGTGTGGTGTCAGGACAGAGTTTTACTCTGAGAGAGGGAGGGTTTAGACTGGATATCAGGAAAAAAGCCTTTTCTGTGAGGGTGGTGAGGCACTGGCACAGGTTGCCCAGGGAAGTTGTGGATGCCCTGACCCTGGCAGTGTTCCATGCTGGCTTGGATGGGGCTTTGGGCAACCTGTTCTGGTGGAAGGTGGAGTTGGAACTGGATAATCTTTAAGGTCCCTTCCAGCCCAAACCCTGCTGTGGTTCTGTGCTAGTGCAGTCAGGGTGTTCCAGCTGACCTGTGCCCACTCAGTGTCACTGTGACTTGGCTGTTCAGTGTAGGAGTTCATTGCCAGTGCTTGTTCACACGTTCTTTTGTAATGCCACTAGAAATTGCCTCGAACTTTAGATAAGCCACATTTATCTTTTGTCTCTTACTATTTGCTAAAATAAACTTAGAATTCTTTCATTCCTTTTAAGATCATCACTGTGTCTGTTAAGCAGCTGTCCTCCTAAGCTGAACAGCTGAGTAATCAACATCAGCAATTTCTGCACGTGTGGTTTTTCTTAGAAAGAGGAATGAGCTTAAACTCCATTTTTTTTTTTCCTTCAAGAATGTGTTTCTATCTCAAGTAGCAGTGTTACTTGGCAGATTGCTCTACTCAGTAATTCTGAAGGGTTGTTCTTAAGCTTATAGGAAGTCCTGAGTGAGGCTGTTCAAAGATACTTGCAAGTAATTTGTGTTAAGTATTTCAAGTCTTCTGTGAAGAATGTCTCCTGTACCCCTGATAATATAAATACTACAATAACTCATGATAATTTGTTTTAAGCATGTTGTTTATTTTGCTTTTAGAATTCTGAGGATGTCCGGTGTAAATGCATCTGTCCTCCTTACAAGGACCATTCAGGCCACATTTACAACAAAAATGTTTCACAGAAAGACTGGTGAGTGTGTGGGGCACAGGCAAAATGATAATAAATCTGACTGGTTCAAGACTTGTTCTGTAGTGGATGGATCTCCTATGGTGGTGCCAGGACAAAGCAGAGCATTTCCGTAACTTACTGGGGCTTTGCTTTCAAAAGTACTCCAGAATTCAGCTCTGGCTGAAGGGACAGGGCTTAAACCCCATAGTTTTTGCCCTGTCTTCTGTTTTGGTTTGCTTGCTTGCATGTTTAATTGTTTGTTTAGACTTGGAAGTAGTAGAAGGGAAGAAAGTGGTGTATTTTTGAATCCAGTGACTTGGAATGGTGTAAAGGCAAGGGAGCACAAACCTGGAACTGGGACTTGGGAGCATTGTCCTTGCTTGCTCTACTCTTGAAAACCATCCCATTTAGGAGCTCTTCTTCCTGGAGTTTTGTGAGGTTCCAGTAGATTTTGCACTTTCTAGCAGCTTGGAGAAGAAAAAAATGCTGACATTAATATATCTTACGTTCTCAGTAACAGATTTACTACTTTACTTAACCAAGATACAAGATTTCTGCAGCGCTGGGGCAGTGCATTGATACAAGCTTTCAGTCACAGCAACAGCAGTTGCACAGATTGTACCTGGCATGTATTGATTTTTGTGGCTTGAATGCTGCATGCTTCCACAGAGGAAAATTTAGTTATGTTTTCACATAAATGAGAACAATAAACCCTCCAGAGGCTGTGAGGTGGCACTCAGCAGTTGCAGCTGTGAAGAAGAAGTACAGAGAAGACAGAAGAGTTGAGCTGGTGCCTGGCTATTTGTAGCACTGTAATTTAGCCCAGGGAAGTCCCAGGCTGCTGCTGTCACTTCAGGCCTTCTGTCTCACTACCTGCTGCTGACTGTGCCAACACTGAGGTAACCAGGAGAAAGGTGACACAGGATTCTGGTTGTGTCAGTGCCCTGCAGGGACCCTGGGGGTCTGAACTCTGAATAACAACCTGAGTCAGCAGAGAGACCAACGTTACAGAAGTTGTTGTTGGCAGCTGGGTTTGAATGCTGTGCTGTAGAGTGCCCATAATGTTGTCAGCCACACTTTTCCACAGGGTAATCTAAGTCAAATGCTTTTGCTGAAAGCTGAATGCTCTTTGTTCACTGTCTTGCTGCTTAGAGAAACAGCCCATCTAACTTCCTTCTTCTTTTTTTTCCCCCCCAATGTGTACCTTGTGATGATGAGAAAAAAAAAAGAAATTCAGTTCATGAATGTCAAAAGAGAGGCTAATCTCCCTTCAGACAGTGAAAGGATGGAATAAGGCTCTTTTGAGTAGGGTGAAGAAAGAAGTGGAATTAGTAGCTGAAATTTACTTTTATCCATGATGTCAGTGTCAAGTGATGAATCTTTGCTGGATTCATATCGTTGGACTTGTTCTGCTAACAGCTTTAATACTTTCACTGGAATATGAAGACACTATATTGAGTTAGGAATATCTTAAAACTTGTTTAGCAGCTTGTCATTAGCTGAATTTCTCATTTAAGTGACATAACTGTGGCATAGTGATTTATTTGTACCTGCAGTTTAGAGCAACTGAACTTAAGTAGCTGAGCTTCTCATCTCCTGCAGCAGAGTGGAACAGCTCAGCTGAAGCCAGCTCAAAACTGACTGGGCAGTTTCTGTGTTTCCTCAGTGATTGTCTCCATGTGGTGGAGCCTATGCCTGTCCCTGGACCTGATGTAGAAGCTTATTGTTTACGCTGTGAGTGCAAATACGAGGAGAGAAGCTCAGTCACAATTAAGGTAAGCAATGTAATTCTCTTGGCATATATTAAAGGCTTCAACTGTTTAGTAAATATGTCTATTAGAGAAATGCTGTTTTTAAAGGGAAAACTGGTACAAGGCAGTAACTTTTTTGCAGTGGTTGTTTACAATCTTGAGCAGTGACAATAGCACCAAACTTCAGCTGAAGAAGTGAACCCAAGACCCTTTATTGAAGATCTCCACTTTTGAGATCAGACTTTACACCTTGCAAAAGTTCTCAGTGTTCTAAGACATTTTGTCAAGCTTTGGGCTTTGTTTTCCTTATTATTTCAGAGGCCCTCTCATTACACAGCTGTCTTACTTTCTTACTATAAATTTTCATTATCCATGTTTGTTCTAACTGATGTTTTCTGTGCTCTTCACATTCTTGTCCCTTTGGAACCATTGTGGCCTGGACTGCTGTGAATAGACTGCAGTATATCTTTTGGTTTTTGACAACACAGACCACTTTATTTTGGGGTTTTAGAAATTTGGGGTTTTGTTTTGCCTTCCTGTTTTGCTTGGTGACTGAATGCAGGTCTGTGCTAGACAATGGGAGGTCACTGGGTGATGCCCCAGATTTGTCACCTGTTTAATGGCCAGGCTGAGCAGTTGTCTTGATGCAAGTGGAAGTTATAACACTGATTTGTTTTAAGAGACATAGCCTAAGATTCTTTGCAAGGTCTCATTGTTCCAAGCTGCCCTAAACCCTTCTAATACCACGTTGTAGTTTGTTAGTTTTCCTTTCTTTCTGGTTTTTAAATCATCTGGTAACACTACCAAACTTTGCCTGTACTTATCTTTTGGTCCTTAAACTGTGCACATAAACTGTGCTTGCATTTTCTAGGTGACAATCATCATATACCTGTCCATTTTGGGCCTGCTTCTTCTGTACATGGTGTACCTTACCCTGGTGGAACCTATCCTGAAGAGGCGTCTCCTTGGGCATTCACAGCTCATACAAAGTGATGAAGACATCGGGGTGAGTTCAGCAGAGTCTTTGTGCACTTGGTTGGCCTAAAGGTTGGGATGGTTGGTTGATAAGTAATGATTTGGGGTGAGCAGCCTTTTTTGCCAGGCAGTGTAGGTGCTTTTCCTGCTGGGAGAGGAAAAGAAAGGTGTGTGATGACTTCTTGTGGTGCCACTCTTTCATTTTTCACTGGGCTGGAAAGTAGTAAGGTGAGAACTGCTTCAGTTTTACAGCTCTAAGGTTGTTTTCACAGAGAAGAAACAGGAATGGAGGTAAGAATATACAGAAGTACAACTTTTAAAAAGTTAATGATCCAGTCTTGCCAGTGATCTTTTTTATGGGAAGTGCTTACTGCTTCGATTGCTCTCTACAAAAAGTGAGTATGGGGGTTGCATCTTTTGTTCCAGTTTGAGTTTCTTGATGCTAAAACTTCAAGAAGAAATTACTGTAATGAAACAGAATAGTGATGGATGCTGAAATAATTTCTTAGTATTACAGCCAGAAATCAAAATGTGACAGTATATTCCAACAGATCAGAAGAGGTTTTTTTGGGACAAGGGGAGTAGTCCAGTAATGACACAGTTTCCTGCTATTACTGGCCTTTCCAGTCTCTAGCACTAGGTAACAATCACATATTTTTATTATGAAATCAAGGTACATAAAGCATAGCTGATAAAAACCACTATCTAGGAAAATGCTTAATTTTGAATACTTAATTACCCCATAGCAAACAGAAATACTTTTTTAAGTGAAGATGGCTGGTGATTGTTTCTGAACTTCCCTGTGTATTACATGTAGACATGTTTCAGCTGTCTTTGTCTTGACAACAAAAGATTTTTCCAGTCACCTCGAGGAGGATTTTGGGTTGAGGGTTTTTGTTATTGTTGTTTTTTTAAAAGGAAGTATTTGAACGATTCTTCCTCTGTGTACATTCTCATGGCAAACCGGGCAGCTCCTACTTGAATTAAGTGATCTTGTGCTGTATGCTATATCTCAGAAAAATTTACAGCTTAGGCAAGTTATCTTAATGCCTTTGAATGTGAGTTAGTCTTTTGATTGTAGGTGGAAGAAGTGAAATGAGCCCCATGGCAGAGTTCAGGTTAACTGCAGAATGAATTTACCTCAAAGTCTGGATCCATCATAGCCAATGTTATGTTTTGCTGTAGCTGTTCTGTGAAAAAAACATAATTTAAGGTCCCTTACAAATTATCCCCATTCTTGCCTTCTCTCTTGCAAATTCTTGAGATATTCTTGTCACACTTCAAAAATACTGTGTCCATGGATTTTGTGGCTGAATTTCAAGGCAGCTTGTTCTCTCTTTCTTGTTGTCCATTGGTGACAGTGGCAACTGATGAATGTAAGCCCTCTTTCCTGTTAAATTCTTTTTTCCCCATATTGCCTACATAGAAATTGACAATATCTAGCCTTGGAGCTGAGAATCTTGTTTGTCAGGCAGGCCAGTACCATCTAGACTGCCCCATGTTCTCCCACCATGTGTTTTACAGTAGCAAACCGTGTGTTGCCATTATGATTTTTTTTCCCTGTGAATGAAGTGACCAGTCTCCTGTTAAATACCTGTTCTAGGTACATCCAGTTGTATAACTTTTTATGATGAGGTGGTAGCTCTTTTGATCAGGGATTGTCTCTTGTTCCCTGTGAGCATGTATTTTTAGTGCTCACTGTGGCTTTGGGACTTACATCAATCATTTCAATAGGTATCATTGATGATAATCTGTGCACAGCTGACATTGAGCTGCTCTGCAGGGTCATATCAGAAATAAAGTATCCATTAATCTAAATGTCTTCAAAAATGTTCTGGGAAAAAAAGGACTGTGAAATGTAGGGATACAAAAAGACAGTTATTTAATATAGGACATAATTATGTTATTTTTAATTATGCATTGCGTATCAGATGTAGCTTTAGCAGCATGACTTTGTCCAAACAGTTTAATAGCCAAATAAGAAGTTCAGTCCCAACTCTTGCTGTTTATAACTTGGCTGTATTTGCTAGCAGAAAATAAAGCCTTGCAGGTACTGTTGGAAGACAGAGTAAATGCTAAACAAGCACTAGGTTCTTGTTGAGCTCTGTCACTTAAACAGCTGTATTGACACTGTGCTTTCAGACAGCTCAGCACAATAGGCTTAGTTTGGTAAACATCACAGTGTGTTGGTTTGATATAGAAGCTGTGTGTGAACATCCTGAACTGCCTGGCAGGAGATGGCCAGGAGCTGGCAGGGAGCTGACCCTAATTCAGTTGTGAAGTGCATTCTCCACAGTGATGGGGGTGTCTGGGTCTGCTCTGGGTTGCAAGACTGTGGATGTGATCCTGCAGCTCAGCATGGTGTCTCTGGGCAGCAGGTAATTGACAGTACAATGAAGTGTGGTCTGTTTGGGAAATCTGGGGGGGTTCCTGTGAATGAGAAATTGAGGTGGAGTTCCACCAATTCAAAAACTTGCTTGGTCGTTTTTACTGACCAGCTCAGTGGGAACATCTCATTCACCTCAAAAAAAAACCCCACAAAACCAACCCGGCCCCCACATCCTGTGGGACATAACAACACAAAAGACCTGTAGCTGGAACGTGTGAGGAGTAACGGTGGGGTTTTGCCCTTGCAGGACCACCAGCCCTTTGCAAACGCCCACGACGTGCTGGCGCGCTCGCGGAGCCGCGCCAACGTGCTCAACAAGGTGGAGTACGCCCAGCAGCGCTGGAAGCTCCAGGTGCAGGAGCAGCGCAAGTCCGTCTTCGACCGCCACGTCGTGCTCAGCTAAGCGGGCCTCAGGGGAAAGGAGCTCCAGGCACCTGGACTGCTGGAGAGAGCTGACAGAAGTCTTCCTGATCCTGCCAATTCAGAAGGGTTTTCTTGAATGATTTGTTACTGATTTCAAAAAAAAAAAAAAACAACAAACAGAGTAAATAAGTATTTGAACTTTGAAGGAATGTGCTAGAGTGGATGCGATTTAAACAGATTAGTTAACCAAAAGCTTAAATCTTTACGTTTTCCAATGGCTTTTACTAACAAAACTGAAAAGAAAACAAACCCTGAGATACCTGGGGTTACCACTGTGGTACATTATTTACAGTTGTGACTTTATGGTGGTTTTTAACTATATATTTCTCTCTACTGTTTATGTGGTTAAAAAGTACCTGGGAACACAGTAATTACTTACAACTCACTAATCACTTTATGTAAAGACCTTTTGTAAATATACTTGGATTTTCTGCTGATTGATGCTAGGTACTGGAAATCAAAGTCTTGCAGTGTAGTTTTGGTCTCAGAATGAAACCCTGCTGGCTGTGTTCATCATTTGGTTTCTTGCACTCGTACTTTCAAGATGCTTGTATGGCAAGTGATGTCTGCAGATTTAAGGCAAAACCTTAAGTGGACACTGACTCCTGGAGCTGCATATTTCGAGTACTGTGATGTAGATAAATTCAAATGCAGTGCACATTCAAGACAGTGTTGACATTTTGTTCTATTTTGCTTTAATAGCTTAATATATTGTAGGTGTATGATAGCTCTTAAAAAATCTTTCCCTCTCTTTTCATGGGTAAAGTCTCAGGAGTTAGTATATGATGAAATATTTATTATAAAAATCTTCTTGCATTTGTCTGGATTGATGGTGTAAGGCACATACTTTCTCTAGCACCTGTCATCTTGGGAGTTGGGTGTATTTTTTTATCTGTGACTCTGTACTCATCTCTCTTCAGAGGTTATACAGTTGCTAGATGACTAACTTTCATATATCCCCTTTGGAATGTAACAATTAAAGATAAAACTGATTTTTGAAAAATGGATCTGCATTATCAGTTTGTCATCATTTTTCTCCCTCATTATGCTGCATGTAAATTCCATCTGTGAAAGTACTCCACTGAAAATGCTTCAGAGTAGAAATGCGCACTTGTTCTGTGATTAGGTAAAGAAAGGCTCATCAAATTGTTAATTGAAAGAATTTTTTAATCCCTGACTCAGATGTAGCTGTGCATATGTAGTTGCATTATTGTGTGACAGTTTTCAGTTCCAGTGTGGAAGGAAGTGGCGCATGGAAGAATAATCTGTTTCTGGGGGCAGTTTTGGCTTGCTTAGTCGATGCCTTGGGGACAGACAGATACAGAACTTTGTTTTCATGTCAGTCCTGTAGACTTCCAAAACTGAGTTAACCTGGAGTGATCTAAAGCAGGTGGTGAATTGGTGGATTCACAGGATTCTTGCTTAAAATTAAAAAAAATTGCACAAGGATTGACAGGTCAAGAAAAATAAATTCAGGCTTGGGTTCACTTTTTGTGTTCAACATCGCCCCGATGAGTGGGAAGTTGTTCAGTTGGTGCTGTTTGGTTTACTGGTTGTGACACTGATGTACTTGGGGTCCACTAAAGAAAAAGAATGCAGCCTGTTTGTGGGGTACATGCCTTGATTGTTGAATATTTCCCTGTCTGCCAGTCCTCGGAGTTGTTCTATGTTGTGGCTGCCTGTCCTGTGAGGCCTGAAGCTGGTGTGGGAAGGGGGATGTTGGATACAGCACTGTGGCCCACACAGGGGCAGCAGAAGGTGAAACTTCCTTTCCTTGATGGATGGCAGTCACAAGAAGCAGGACTCAATGTATGTACATCTTCTGCTAGGAAAAGTATTTCTGATCTCAGTGTTTTACAGTTTTAAGCTAAACTGGTTTGGATTTTTTTTGCATGGTTATACTTGGATGGATAGAAGGGCCAAACCATGAGATAGTCTGAAGTGTCAATCCTGTAAAATGTGGGAATCTTGAAGATAGGTGTCCTATTTTCTTGCACCTGTACAATTGGACTGCTATATACTTAGGTGTGTAGCATCCATGTACATGTATGCATTGCATTAAAGATTCCATACTGTTTCTCTTTTGAAGCAAAACTTGTGTTGCTACTGTTGGCTGTTTTCAAATCTTCTCTTATATATATTCACCTTTTATGTGATGTTACACTCAACACTAAAAGAATTTTCCCAAAATTCAGGTATAATGATTAAATCTAAAGGCACGAAGCTGGCTAATAATATGTGTCCTCGCCTGTAGTGGAGAGAAATCCATCACAAATTTCTAAATAAGTGCTGTTTTTCTGTGTTTAAAATGAAGCTGTGGAAATCAGTTTGCTTATGCCTTGATGGTGAATATTTACCTAAATTCTAGCCAATTGTTATATTTAGGCATTAGAGCACAAAATGCCAATAAGTGAAAATACTGTTTTGTGTTTTCCTTACTGTACTGTAGTAGTCTGCGACAGAAGGCAAACAGGAAATGCACAAACCACATTCCTGGTTACTTTTTCAGGTACTCTGGATGCGTTCAATAGCAGTTTCAAAATTTCTAGCCCTTAATGCCAAGTTTTGTTGCCATCATAGCTGTGGTGTGGGTGGAAAAGCCCAACCAGAAATGAGCAGATCTAACTGTAAGCTACTTTGCATGTTGTCAATTGACTATAAATTGCAGCAGTCATTGACTCAGTGGAACGAGCTACATAATTCAGGTAAGAGACTTGTGTGTTGCTGTATCTAGCCACAGATCTTCACTGAGTATCAATGTTCTTGTAAATCACTTCTACCAGCATTTTACTAACAGTGTTTTTGTAGCTTTTTAATGAGTCCTGTTTAATGTGATCTCTTATTTAATAAGGTGTTGGAAAAATGGAATATTAACGTCTTTTTTTTTTTTTTAAATATCATTCACATTTTTTCAGGTATTCATCACTCTTAAGACAGCACATCTTGTTTCCTTGGATTTTACTTTCATCTGAAGGTTGGTGAGTCTCTAGTCTAACAGGAAAATATTCCTAACACTTGCATTTTGCACTTTGTGCAGGTGTTGAGGCTGCAGGAAATGTTTTATGTAACATTGTTACACAGCACAAGTGTCAGTACTAAGCAGCAAATACTGCAAGTATCTCTTCTTGAGGGATTGTGTTGATTTTGCTTTCTTGCTCTGGATTAACGTTGTGCCCTCATTTTCTTTCCTTTTTTTTTTTTTTTTGCTATGTAGCAGACTTTTCTTCCTCAGTGTTTTTAAGTTGTTAGCAGCAGAAAGTTTTTAGGCAAGAACCCAAGCTGTGTAAGTAGAAAAGGGAAAGTTGACTGTCTACTATTTTCATTTTATGAAGAGTGCATCTTCACCTCTGAATTTTTTGCATGTGTATTAATGTGAAATGGATGTGTGTTCGTGCTTTTAGCCTGCCTACAGAAGTACCTGTTTAGGATGCATGGGACTCCAACTCATGCCCAACATAAATGAATTCTTCACTCACAGGATTTCTGTTGTGAAATCTACGTGCATTAGAAAAAGAGACAACTCTGCATACAGGGGCGTTTTCATAGAGTATGTTGTGAGAACAGGTCCACACCAAGTAAATATTCTCTGTAGTAAATGTGTCAGGTATGAAATCATTAGAAAACATTACATTATCCTGGTGAAGGATTTGTGTTATGGAACTGCGATTGCAACATTTGAGGCTTTGCCAGATTTCTGCGAGTATGGAATCCAGCAGTTTCTAGTAACCTACTTGAATGTTCAGGTGTGGTTTCCATTTTAGAGGATGCAATAGAACCTGAGTGCTTTAGACAGCAATGTATGGATGTACAAGTGGATGCTGAGTAAGAGCATTTTTGGATCAATTCTGTGTAGGCAAGTATTGGTTGCAATCTGTGAGGGTGGCTCATGGTGATTCTTTAAAAATTAACTGGTTATTTCAAATGTATTTAAAGAAGCTGTTAGGTAACAGTCATTACACTGTCAGCACTTAAGCTGATGTTTAGCTGTTTGAATAATGATATTGGGAAGGCACTGTAAGGCAGCTTCTTATAAACCCCTGCAAGAGTATCTGTGTAATAAGTGTATCAGGGTGATTTGAGTAGTTACGCCTGCTGTAATGCTGCTCTGAGGAGAGGAGATGAGGATAGGCCAGTCTGACATAGAGATTTCCAGCAGGGCCCAAACAACTGTGTGCCATCCCTTCTTTGTATTACTAGGACATGCATTTTTCCTTAAATTGTCTATTTCATAACCCTCTAGCAGTTGGGATTGTTTTTAGTGTTTCATGTCTGTGTTTAATCTGCAGGTGAGTAGAGAAGGAATGTGAGGACCTACAGAGATGTTAGATTTAGTAGAAATTCTCTTGTCTCTCTAAACTTCTTGTAAATCTTTGTATGAGTGGATGTAATACCTGCCAGAGGTGGAATTAAGATTGAGATCCATTCTCTGCGCAAGTTTTCCATTTTGTTAAGATGATATATTGAATGTGGCATCAAGTGACTAGAGAGAAAAATAATTTGTCTTTGAAGGCTCTTTGGTATGAACAGGGAGTCTTTTACTGGAATTGCAGATTTAGGTTTTTTTTAGGGAGGGGAAGAGGGTGGGGGGAATGCCTCAGATGTTGGCCTACTTTACTTGTTGTCTGTAGACATGTAAGTTTTAGTGGATTTGGAGCTAGACAAGCTAGACCCATGTGGAATATATATAGGTAGAGTCTCTTAATTTCTAAAGCTGAGGTTAAAGGCCACTGCTTGCTCTTTCCTTTAGGAAACTTCAGGGGCTTCCTATTAATATCTGTTGTGTATTCATTTAATCAGTGTGACTGACTTGCACTTTCTTGTACTTTTTAAATGGGATGTTGTCTTGTTCTTCCTGATCTTCCAACATCATTCTGAAATGTCACAAATGCATGAAAAAAATCTCTTCTGGGAGATGTCAGCAAGGCCAAGTGTTGGTAAGTCCAGGTGAGTTTTTTATACTGTTCAGTGTGAGTTGTTTAAAGCCTTCTGTAATTATGTTTTTCCAGGCTAAATGCAGAACCTGATGGATGGCAAAAGCTACTGTAACCTCATCTGTGCTGAGGCTCAGCACATACAGCTGGCAAGGCCTTTCTGTGCTGACCCCCTGGTGACGTTTCACGTGTACCCAGAGACACCAAACCAGGTCCCTTTGCCCGAAGATTTGTCATTCCTCCCTTTCATGTCGGAGCATCTCATCACGGAGACCTTCTACAGCGAGCCCTGCCCCTTTCCCTACCAAATGCCCCATTCCAGTCTCCACAAAAGTGAGTACTCCTATGGGTCAGCTTTCATCAGGAAGAGGAATGAGAGGGAAAGGCAGCGTGTCAAGTGTGTCAATGAAGGCTACGCCAAGCTGAGGCACCACCTGCCCAAGGAATACTTGGAGAAGCGGCTCAGCAAAGTGGAGACCCTCCGTGCTGCTATCAAATACATCCGGTACCTACAGTCTGTGCTGTGCACTGACTCTGTGGTGGCAGGAAAAGGTGTCACGGAGCCAAACCAAGCACCTAAAGCCACTCACAAACAAAGCCAGCTTTTGAAGGCTGTCTGAAGTGTTCCGTAGCCAGCCAAAGGTATCCTGTCTGGGAATGGTGGTAGCCGCCGTGTTGATGACGTGTGTGTTCCTGGCACTTGTTAGGAGCAGATCGTGGCACACGTCACTATCAGCCCACACAAGAGCTGTAACGTTGCAGATAGTAACTACACTTAGATATGAGAAAGACAACTTAGCTGAAATGACCTAAGTTAATTCATGAAAATCAGAGCGCATTTCTAAATTTGTCACCGGGCTAAAAATGTAACACCTATGTGTGTGAAGTAACTGTGTGTATCATCACAACCTGCATGCTTTAAAATAAAATCTTTCTACTTATGGGACTGAGATTTGTCTCGTTTTCTGTAATGTTATTGGTTTACTCTCATATGCACTTTCTTAAAATATTCAGTCTAATTGCCAGTGTTTCTTTTAAAATACCTTTTTAAAGGTTCCAAGGAGCGTTGTTAGGTGCCAAAAGAAAGGATGATTTAGTTTAAAATGGAATAGAAAAAATAGAGTAGGGTAGGAGCTCTCTGAAGCACAGTTACTGAACATTGGAAGAGCATAAAGTTTTGCAAGTGCTGTTCTGTTGTTTTCTTACCAGTGAATATTTTAATCACATTGAAAACTTTTGACATTGTGTAATTTCTCTTGAAAATTGGATTCTTGTACAGATGTCAGTGCCCTTAAAAATTATTAGGACTGCTTACATAATACACAGTATAAAGAGGGCTGGCAAGGTTTTGGCCATTGGCGCCAAAATAATCCTGCAATAGAAATTTTTTGGGACTTTGACTGGTGATGATTGAGGTCTGGAGTGGTCTTCCCCAACCTCCCATCCTGTTCCTCTGTACTGCTGGTGGTTTCAGTTAAGTGTTATCAAATAGAACTGTGTGAAGATGGTGAAGAGAGTTTAGCTCATAACTGATAAAAATGTCTTAACATTTACTCTGTGTAAAGGAATCACTGATACTGAATAATTCTGTTGACAGCCTGAGAGCTTGTAGGCTGGCTGTGCAGCAGAATGCACAAAAAAATGGTTACAGACTTCCCAAGGTATGTATCCTTCTCCCTGACTGCACTCATCTTGCCCTGTTATGTTGTTTTTAGAGCAGTGAATTGAAACATGCTTAAAAAAAGGCAATTAAGTATTCCAAGCACCTCCTCCCTGCAAAAAACCCACAAACAAAACCAACCAAACAAAAAAAATCAACAAATGCCAGTTCTTTGCCTTTCTTTTAAGGAGGATGTGAAAATTAGGGATCTCAGCAGAGATTAACAGGTAGATTTCTGCATTATAATATGACATATTTTTGATAGGCACTTTGTAAGAGAGGAGTAGAATTAATTAATCCTTCCCCTTTACTGTGAAAGGAGAAAGTTGTAAAGTGATTTGACCTTGGTTTCTCTCAGCTTCAACTTTTCTGTGATTATTTCCAACATATTTATTTGTCACACCCTGTGGTGGTAAGCTTTTTAAAATTTTCCTTAATCTGAACTGTAACTTTGAGGCTGTTTTTTTGCCCTGCAGTCATAGGCAGAAGCCTAGAGGACACTGAGCTCTCTTAAGATGCCTCCCCTGCCCCTGCAGTGCAGTAGGTCCATGGAGAGTTGAAAACTGAGCAAATGTGTGGCAGTCAAATGGTCCTCTCTGAAATCAGTTCCCAGTTCTGCTGGGTTTTAACCAGTAAGGTCAGGATGTCCAATCCTGGGAGTAGCAGCTGTGGCAACCTCCACAGCAACTGGGAAACACTGGCAGCAAAAGGCTCCCTTGTGTCCAACAGGCAAAAGGGTGAGATTTCTGCATTCAGATTAATCCAAATGGACCAGGTGTGTTGTTACCAATAGCTGGTAAGTCTGAACTGTTGCTGTGTCAAAGTACTTGGAGTTATCCAGAAAAAGCAACAGGATTGCCTTTGTCAATGCATAGTTTTGTGTAGAAACAGGAGTCCCTACTCTGAGCTGAATGGTGTTAAAATGTGCTTTAATGTAGAAGTGAGAGTTGCCTTTCTTTGCTAAGTATTGCTGATTCCATCTTGTTTTGGTTTATAACAGGAGTTTGTGCAGTTGTGAAATAAGTGGATATATTGTGCTGGTTTTCTGACTTAAATATGAATTTTGCTGCAGTTAATCCACTCTTCTTGCTGGATTTGCTGTGCTAGTTTTCTGAAATTATGTATCTATCTGGGAGTCTCCATAAAGAAGACTTCCAGATCATATTTCTTAGATAAGAGACAAAATATATTCTAAACATGAATGCCTAAACTGCACTTTGTAAGATAAATTAAGTACTTAAATTTTATAGGTTGTTGAATTTCCATGCAAATTTTATCCTAAGTGTTTCTAAGCAATATTTGAAAAGAAAAAAATTAATGGAAGCTTGTCTATTACATCTTTTGAAATTACCAGAGATAGCATCACATCATTGATCTTACTGTGACAGCCTCTGAATAGTTATCACTTGTCACATCTGAGCATCTCATTCTTTCTCGTTGCAAACCATAATCCTACTGTTAATAAAACATGACAGGACAGCTGAAAGATCAAAATATTTCCTCTTAATACATCACTATAAATAAATAACAGGGAAATGTAATCTAACATCAAGTTCAAAACCTGTCACATTTACTTAGCTTGTCAACTTCAGCTGTAATTTCTGTCTCAGCCTGTAAAACAGGGAAGGTTTGCCTGGGTCTGTGTACAAGAAAGCTTTAAAGGAAGAATGTAGACATAAAAAAAGAGAGCTGGGTGTTGCAGAGGGAAACAATTGTTGGAAAGAGGTGAAAGTTATTATTTTCCTGGGGATTTTCACAGCATTTATAGTTTCCTTGGGTGTTGCTGCCCTTTTTCAAGGTTAGCATTTGGGTGAGTGAAGATCACTGAAGTCAGTGATGTGGCCAAATGCCAGTCTGAATATTTTGAATTCAGTGTTTTTAAACAAAAACAATTAATGAAAATTACTGGGTTCTTGAGGTGCACTGGACAGCGTTTGCTTATGTTAGAAATGCCAGTACATTGTCTCTTTTCTTCCAACAGATCACGACTGAGTCCTGCAGGCAGCAGCTTTTCCAAGTATGGCTCGTTTGGAAGGGTCCCTGCCCAGGGGTCACAGGTATTGCAATGTAAGGCCAGCTTTGGACAAGTCTTCATGTTCCACTGTCATATCCACAGTTAGCCCCTGCTGCAGGAGCTCTTTTGTTGTGTATCCTGCCTGGATTGCTGAGCCCCTCGCCCCCCAGAGGTAAAATTCAAGTTCCTGTCTAAGTCTGATTTGTTTTTTTTTTTCCATGGTACCTAATGGGATAAACCAGGTTGGTGTGTCAGATTAATAAATTAGCAGCTTGAACATCACTTGAGCTTTCCCACCCCTGCACTGGCAGTTCTTTAGATGTGTTAACTAAAGTTATTTGCTACCTTGGAGATTATGAAGAGCAAAGCCTGAGTAAGCCTCCTATCAAAGAAACATTTCTTTAATATTATTGGGATAAATAAAAGCATCTTGCATTAGCAGTCATCTTCCGTTAAATGTTTCTAATACTGTGTGACAGGGGATTATTTCCCAGTTTTGAACTAGAACCTGTCATCAACCAGCAGCTTTGTTGTTTATTCCTCTGCTTTGCTGTTCCCTGAGTGCTTCGGTGTAAACCATCTGCCCCAGCACTCTGGAGTGCACCTACACTGTGCTCTGTGCTGCAGATGGATCTTTTCTCCTGATCCAAAGGGTTGCATTGTCTTGCCAGGTAAACAGCAGAGGGGCTGGTGCAAGTAATGCTGGCCCAGGATTCCAGCATGCTCCTGGCTCACTTCCTGTAAAGCCCAAAGCAAAGAAATCTGAGTAAAAGCAGGCACTGATGTGTTTTTCCCAAGACCAAGGAATTTATCCCAGCACAAGCAAGTTTTTTGTTTCTTCCCACACTATTTGGCCTGTGGGAGTGCGACAAAATGAGGTGGAGTGTTCCAGTTCTAAAATCTTACAAGATTTTTTTTTTTTCATGACCTACAGAATCTTATTTCCTTCAGGGCTGACCCATTTTCTTTTCTTCGAGGTGCCAGTGGATCAGCCACTGCCTCCCCTCCTCTGGCCCAGCATGGAAGAGACAGGGGGAATCAGGAGGCCCGGAGAGCAACATGCCTGTGCTGGCTAGAGGGGAACAAGATGGATTTTATTACCCTGGTACAGTAAAAGAGGAGATAGAGGTGAGTGATGGCTGCTGTGTGGGATGTGTAATGGGAAGCAGTCCTCACACATCACCTGAGTTCAGTGTGGCAGTTTCTGGTTCAGCTGATGAGATTAGAGAGCAGATCACCAGGACAGCAGGTTCTTGAGCAGCCTTGTGCTGGTGCTGGGCACTGAGCCAGGCTCAGCCAGCCCAAGTGCTGCTGCCAGCAGTGTGGGGGCTGCTGTTGTGTGCAGACACAGAACCATCAACAGCACAGGAAAAGGGTTTGTGTTTTATGTACACATGTCCAGCTTGAGTCAGCCACAGACCAATGGCTCAGGGTCTTTCCAGAAAGGTTAGTGAAAGCTTTAATTCATTGGTTTGTTAACACTTCAAACTTAAAACAAAAAAGAGCCTGTTCTTTCTCAAGAACAGGGGAGTACCTGATCTCGTGGTTGATGGAAAGCCTCTTGACAGGCCTTAATATACGAGAAAATAAAAATCCCCAAACCCCACCCCCCAAGAAGCAGAGCTAGTGTTGTATGTAATGGGGAAGGATGGGCATGACTGAAGAACAGGTCTGAACGGCTTCAGTGTCCTGTGTTCCTTGGCACTCAGAGCATGGTTTGTGAAATACACTTGTCTATAGCTTTTTCTCTTGGGAAAGAAAATACTGATCCTAGTGGCAGTGAATCTGAACATATGCTTCACTCATCTTGCTTTCAGGTGAGCCTCATGGAGGTTTTTTGGGCTGTCTCAATGTTGAACTAACACTACACACTCCTGCTGCTGTTCAGGCTTGTTTTGCCCTAGTCATGTAGGCACAGAGTGGCCTCCTAGCAAAAGTTGCATTTCCTGGCACATTATGGGCTGTTTTTCAGTGGAATTGTTATTTTGTTCCTGGTAACAGAGTGAAAGAGGCATGCTCCTGGTAGAGTTTGCCAAACCACTTGTGTCACGTGGAAGGCATCCAGTGTGTGTGCAAAAAACAGCCAGGGATGACATTGTGGAATATGTGAATGGGATGAAGCACTCCTTGCTCCCTGGAGACAGAGTGCTGGCACCCTGGGAGCCAGATAAGGCCAGGTATGGCCCAGGAACTGTCCTCAGAGGCATTGAGACAAGGGATCCCTTACGAGGTAAGGAAAGCGCTGCTCTCTTCCTCTTGTTCCTCTGGGATACCAGTGAGGCTGTCAGGATAAACTCTTGTCGGGGTGCTGCTGCCAGAGAAATTACAGAGCACAGACTACAGCTTAGTGTTGCTCCAAGCTTGCAGGAGCTGATGGATATCTGTGTGTAACCTCACCAGTGTGACCCTAAGGAAGTTGTGACTCATAAAAATGTCATCATCTGTGTCCGTGGGTGTAGCTGGGACAAGGCTGTGTCTGCCACGTGCAGGACTGTGGCCTTTTCATGACAGATACGAGTGAGACAACTTCCAGGAAGCATTCATCTGAGCTTAAATGCTCACATTTGTACCAAATGGTACATCTGGGGGTGATTTTATCACCCAGACGTAGGAGATTTCAAGAGCTCATTCATTTTTCCTGTGTCTGACAGTCAAGCTCCACTGACTTACCAAAATACTATTCTCAGAGCAGTACTGCTAACTTTGGCAGCAACAACAAAAATTACTGTCATCGTTTTCTTGTTCATCTGATGACAAATTGGGAGGAAAGATGCTGCCAAGCCTGTTGTTTTAGTGATGGTGCCCAGGCTGCCCACTCACCTCTGTGACACTGTGGTGAGGTGTTAGGGGCAAGAATTGATCCTGCCTCTTGACAGGAGTAGAAAATGCATAAAGCTGCAGATGTGATCTGTCTGTATGCACTGCCCAGGCAGGCCAGCTGCTTAAGGCTGCTTACTTTTTCTCTGAACAGCCTCAGAGGATGAAGAAATTACAGTCCAGTTCTGGAATGACAAGCAAGTGAAACTCCCCCGTGGTGTGGCTCTGTGGATCCCTCCTAGCCTGTGGGAGAGGATTGTGGAGACAATCTACATGCCCTTCACCAGCAGGGTGAAGCCCAGACCAAGCCAGGACACTGGCTCTTGTATTTTTCCCTGCAGTCCTAAGCCAGCCCTGATTCCTGTTTGTGCTGTATGTAGCCTTGCCAAGTACTGCTTGCTCTGCTCTCCCTGCTGGCCACATTTCCACCACCACTGTGCTGGTGGTATCTGCTGTTCATCAGCCTGGCTAAGGTGCACCTGCTGCTGCCATCCCTGTGCTGCTGCCTGGTGGCCTCTTCCCTCCAGGTCTCTGGCCTTTCAGGACAAAGCTGAAGAGGCAGAGTCCAGCAGTGATCCCTCTCCACACCTTCTAGAACTGAAAGGCACAAAACAAGGAGAAGCTGCAGCTGTGGCAATATCTTCTCCCTCTTCTGATTCAGAGTGGAACCTGAAGCCATCCCTCACTAAGAGTACTTTGGAGGACAGTGCTGTTAACACAAGCTCCAGTTGTCTTGAAAAGCCCAGGCTAAAGAATTCTGCAAGACCTAAGGGTGAATACTGGGAAAGAATCCACTACAAGTCCCATTCCAGTAATTCAGGTACCTTCAAACAACCCCACAGGGAAGCAGGTGTCAGAGGGGACAAAACCAGAAGTCTTCTGGGCAGGGCGGTTACTTTGCCTGCAGGTTATTGGTATTAATACTGTAAATTTTCATATCAGACTGATATAATTCTTCCCCCTCCCCAATGTTTCTGCTGTCTCATCTGGCTCTTCTTTTGGCAACTCATCCCATGGAAAACTACCAGAACAATTAATTTCATTTGGAAGCACAGATATTCCTCTCTGTTTCCTGTCATTTTCCTATGCCTTTGATGATGCTAACATCTTCATTAAACTGCATAGCTCATCCATTCAGAATAACCTGAAAGAATTCCTTTCGGGCCTAAAGTGCATATTTCTCTCTTCTGAAATGAATGTTTCTCCATTTCAGTTCTGGTTTCACTCTTAGGTACAATTTTACTCCTTCCCAGGACCTGGAAGTTGTTGCAGCACCTGTACAAAAAGCCATCTCCACTGGGGACACATCCAGGGTGGCCCCAACTCAGCTGAGGGCAATGTTTGAAACCATAGAGCAGACTCCCAGAGGGCAACTCACACTGAAAGAAATCCTAGGAGACCAAGATTTCCAGCCATCATTGAGGGTAGGGTAATCTGTGTTAACGCTGTAGTTATGTAAGCAGGAGGCTGATCTCGATGGAAAAAATGTTCTTGTAAATGGTTTGTAACCTGGCAAGAAAAATACATTGTTTGTAGCTTAACTCCTTCCTAAAGCTGTCCACCAGTTTTGTGATAGGTAGGAAAGTTCTCCACTAATGAAACCAAATATCTCCAAGCCTTAAGAAAGGGCTGAAGCTACTTGGTAAAATGGAAACAATTGTCGGTAGCCATGTGAGCATTCAATAAGGCAGATTTCAGTTCAGAAACCTGCCAAGTGCCCATTAACATCTACCCAATGATGTTCTGTGTTAAATCCACAGAAAGGTGCTGAGCTCTGCCAATCAAATGGTGAGAGTCACTATTTCTGTCTCTGAGAGATAAAAGCAGATTGTTTGGTAAACAATCTCTTTGCAACCAGTTTAAACAGCAGATTCCTACTGTGAAGCTGGGGGATACAGAGTAAGCAAACTGTGTCACAGCTAGGAACAACACCAATACCCTGGGTTTTAGGCCTGCTTTCCCTCGTGCTTTAGAAAAACTTGAAAAAAAAAATCAGAACATGAATGCTAAAAAAAGCAAACACAAAAATGAGGAAGAAAACAACTTACTTGAGGAAGAAGGTAAAGATGAAAGAGAATGTCAGGATTCTGACAGAATCAGTGCTCTGCACAAGAGCAGAAACAGTGCTCTGCACAAACACATTAGGCTACAATTAATAAATTATATACGCAAAATCAAATGAAAGCTTCTCTCTACCATCATGCTCTTGCTTGCTCACTACAAAGTAAAACTTGAAATGTTCTAAATTTGCATGTTTAGAGATGAATCCATTAATAACATGTCTTGGTGAACAGAGAATACACGGTGCCATGCACCGGGCTTCTGCCAGCTAGAATTCCGAATGGATCAGGATTTCTTCCAGGTGCAAGCAGTCTGGTTGTCCTTGGATGGTCAAAGGCCTCCTACAAACTGACATCAGGAACCTGGGGGACTGAGTTCAGTTTTCCCTGGAAACAGGCCGTCCTTGGTGCCAAGGCCCCGTGCCACGCACCGGGCACCTGCCGCCTAGAATCCCGAACGGATCAGGATTTCTTCCAGGTGCGACCGGCCACAAGTTGAGAGCCTGGCTGCCCATGGAGGGCCAAACGCCTCCTACAAACTGACATCAGGAACCTGGGCAGGTGAGCTCTGGTTCCCCTGGAAACCGGCCATTCTAGGTGCCCAAGTCCCCGTGACGTGCACCAGGCACCAGCCGGCTAGAATCCCGAACGGATCAGGATTTCTTCCAGGTGCGACCGGCCACAAGTTGAGAGCCTGGCTGCCCATGGAGGGCCAAACGCCTCCTACAAACTGACATCAGGAACCTGGGCAGGTGAGCTCTGGTTCCCCTGGAAACCGGCCATTCTAGGTGCCCAAGTCCCCGTGACGTGCACCAGGCACCAGCCGGCTAGAATCCCGAACGGATCAGGATTTCTTCCAGGTGCGACCGGCCACAAGTTGAGAGCCTGGCTGCCCATGGAGGGCCAAACGCCTCCTACAAACTGACATCAGGAACCTGGGCAGGTGAGCTCTGGTTCCCCTGGAAACCGGCCATTCTAGGTGCCCAAGTCCCCGTGACGTGCACCAGGCACCAGCCGGCTAGAATCCCGAACGGATCAGGATTTCTCCCAGATGCATGCTTCCACAGATTGCAAGCCTGGTTGTCCTTGGATGGTCAAAGGCCTCCTACAAACTGACATCAGGAACCTGGGGG
>VXBN01002541.1:399426-515343 GCA_013397395.1 Sinosuthora webbiana | reverse complement strand
CCTTTTAATTGCAAATTTATAGTAATCTGGAAAAGGGGGGAGGGGATTACATTTCAAGAGAGACTCCAACCCTCCCTGGCAGATACCTGTCTATCTAAACCAAGACACCTCCCATTCATTAGCTAAAACAAAAAATTTTTGCCAGAACTATAACTTCTTCTTTTAAAACTATTCAGCTTCAATCCAAAAACCAAACTACCACCAAAAAACCCCATGCCACAGCCCAAAAAGCCCCATGCCACACCCCAACTCCAAAAAAGCCCAAGCCACACCTGCAAAAACTCTCTACATCTACCGATTTTTTCTCCTCAACAAAAAAAAAAAAAAAAAAAAATCTAACATTATTAATTTTTTCCTTTTGCCTAAGTACACCCTACTTATTAAAAAAACCAAATGTTTTCACTTTTCCTCTAAAACAATTTCCTTTAAAACCTATTTAAATAAATGCCTTCTATTACAAACCACATTCATTTCAACACATTTCCTCCCAGTTTGTCTCAAACAGACACTTTCTAAGGTTTGGGTCCTGTTGTAGTGCACCAGAACCAAATGAATCTGCTCTGACTCTGAAAACATCAGCGACGCCAGCACGAAGCACCTCGCCGCTCCTAACCCCTGTCCCTCACCCCTTGCTCTGTTACATGGAAATATTAAATAGCATTACTCCTTTCTGCGCTCTAACATTAAATCTTACTTGTTTGTAGTCATTAGAATCCAGGTCCTTGAAAAAAAAATAATTGAGAGGATCTGCCCTGAAGAAAGAAAATAAGGCATAATCCAATAAATAGGTTTGAATTCCTTCTTTTAAGACATTACTTCCTCTTTTATTGGATTTTTCATCTTGCTCCACTTTCTTCTTACATCTACAGCATCAAAAGAAAGAATATGTGGATTTATCCCTTGGACAGAATATTAGGAGCACAGCTGAAAGTGTGATACAAAGTCACTCATCACAATTGCCTTCTCACATTGATGTGTAGCTGGGCCCAGGTAAAATATTGTCCTTCAGCTGATAAGCAAGTATGTGAAATTGCATGTGTTTATTATTCTTATCTAGGGGAAAAAAGGTAATTCATATATTCATGTAATTTTATTTCAATTTTTCTTACAGATGCTGGGAACTGCTATTTGTCCCTGGTATATCCTATATGATTTTGAATCAAAATATCATAATGGGGAATCTGTCTTTTATTTCTGTCTTGCGAGATGAATACGACCCTGTACCCCCTTTAAAAACTGTCTTATTTAGCAGGAAGCCTCTTCTTAGTGACTGTCAACGTGGAGAAAGACAACTCTGGGGTCTGTAGCAGACTGCACAATGAGCTATAAAACTGGCTCAAAGGAAAGTATTTGCTTCTAGAACGTTTCTGACATGTTGCCATTAGTAGGACATAAAATTTTCCTGCTGCACTGTGTGTCTCACAGTGATTATTACACTGGTTGCCATCTTATTCCCTAAGCCTAAACTAGTATAGAAAAACAACTTGAAAATTGTGATAGATAATAGAGCGAATTGAAGGGTAGCATGTCTGCTCTTCTCATGTTTCAGTCTTCTTATTTGATTTCTGTGATAACCTTCTCCACTGGTGACAGGTAAATCCCCAAACTAATTTCCTTACTTTTTCTTCACCTACATCATTGAAAACTCATCTTGTCTGGGTTTAATTTTTGTTCAGGGCTCCCCCTCCCCCATGAACTTTGGCTCAAGTAAATATTACATTGGTGGTTTCAATCTTGGACCTTTGTAATATTCTGCAAGAGAACAGTTTCTTAACAACAACAAAAAATTACCTATGGGAATTCTACAAGCAAAATATGTTCGTTTTACACATTGACAATTCACATCTTAGAAGAAAAAAGTGTGTGTTTTAATTGTGCTTTGGCTTTTTAACTAAATCAGTATAGATTTAGATCGCTTGCATCCTACTGCTGAAAGAAAAAGAAAGATGCAAAAACATCTATGAAAGGAGGTTATTTCTGAATTTATTCAAATTCAGAGAAGGAGATAGGAATAAAATCCTGAATGTTTTAGGAAGTTCACTTAACTGATGGGTGTGTTTTTAATTTTACATTTTTAGATTTTACATTTTCGTCAGTGCTTTTGGTTGGTTTAATTGTGACCCTGGAAAAGCAATTGACAATTATTTGAAGGGGGGGGTTTCTACATTTTAAATTGGATCTAGATTCTGCTGTTCTCAGAAAACACTGTGGGTTTTTTAATATTTAAAATTAAAAAAAAAACAAAAAACTGATTCGATTATCCTCACGTTCAGTCAAAAAAGATCCAAGCCCAGCTGAAAGAGCTTTGTTATGGGAAAAAGGATTTGATTTTTAAGGTAAATTTTATTTCCCTATAGTTAGCTAAAGTATTAGGGTTAATATAGCATTGGAGTAAAGTAGGAATATGATAGCTGCCTTTATTATTGCAGTTCTAAGGAATAAGTTTTTTCTGAAAAGAGCTGAAAACACCAAGACAGACTTAATACCATAATGCATTTTCAGAAATATACTATACTTATATATATATTTTTGTGCTCACAAAAAAGCAAAATTGTAGGTTACTGCTGATGAATAAAACCTGTTGCCCTATTCCAGACATTCTGTAACATGTCTTTCATCTTTCTAACTGAAAGATACAATATTTTACAGATGCTTGTTGTTTTTCCTTTAATTAACACTCCTCCATGACAAAGTCAAGTATTGTTAACATTTAAAGCAATGTTTTATTAAACCTCTGTGTTTATGATAAGCTTGAGCAATGTAATGTTCCTTAGGTCTGAAGATTTAAGAAAAAGAAACGTCTGTCGCTTAAACAATCCAAATGAATAGTCTGTTCTAGCTGGCAGATTTCAAAAATAATAAAAAAAAATTAAAATAAAGGAGGGGAGGACAAAACATAAAGACATTGCTGAAGGTCACTGAAGTCCCTGTTAACACAGGGAGAAGTGAAACCCTGTTAAAGGAAGAGGAGAGAGATGCAGGTCACCTGACTGAAGACTGTTAATGGATTAGTCCTTTTATATATTCCCAGCATAAAGGGGGTGAAGATTAAGTACTCATCTTCAAAGTGACTAGACCTAGAATTACTTACAAAGTCATTCATGTCAATATGAGTTCCAAATTGTCTTTTGGAAGTGTTTAACTCTCTCTACTGTCTCTCTGTTGTATATACAGTGCTGTAAATATGTGATGTAGGCCATTTAAAAGACACAGTGTGATTTCTGTGCTGCCGCCTTCTTTTGTTTGTTTTCTTGCTTTTAAGGCAAATTAAAAATTATTCCAGGTTTTATCAGGGACATTTATTTCTCATCTTCGTAAGATCAAAACCAAGGAAACAGATGTAGAGATAAAAATTAGGTAGATTATAGATCTAGGCATTTAACTTCTAACGCCATCTAGCATTAACAAAAATAACACATCTTTCTTCAAAATCAGTATAATGGAGAGCTTGAACAGAGGTAAAGATCAAAAATTCTAATCTTGCCTTGCTGTGAAAGTTTGTTTTCTTTGGCTGAAGCAGTAGGATTGTTCAGCACTATTATCTACTTGTTGTTTTCATTGTGCTAATACACAGTGATCCCAAAAAAAGGATCTGAGTTATGCTAGGGTATATATTAATGCTTCGCAAGGGAGGCACTTGATGCCAGTAACCCTCCTTTTTTATTATATTAGTTCTGAATTTTGGTTCTTTGGGGGTTTTTTTTTAACTTTTAATTATATTCTGTAGGTGGGGAAACAATAATCTCAATGACTTTATTCTCCAATGAAACAGGTAAACATATTTCACCACTTTCTTCGCTGTAAAGTTTGAGGCAAAAGCCCACAAAATAATGAGCATGAGTTTATTGTGAAGCTATGAAAATACTTAACAGTGGAAGGATTATGGGCAAATTGAGGTTCAGTGATTCAGATTAACAGCTGCATTACATTATTGATAGAGTATGCATGTTCTATCTTTGCTAAGCTCTCTGAAGAGATCTTCAGAGAGAAATGGAGGGAAAATATCCTCTGTAAATTTTTATTATAGAAGCCTGTTAATATTTGGTTATGGTAGAAGTTGCCATTAGCTGACTGTATCAGTTTGTGCTAGGAGCAGATGTGTATTATCTTTTGGCTGCTATTCTGTTCTGCTTAACAGGAACACAGTGACTTTTATCTGTTTATTAACTCAAGGATTTCAAGTGGATGTGCTCAGAAAAGCAGAAAGTATGTGAAGAGAATTACAGGTGATATCAGTAATGATATTGAATCTAGCGGTTATATACTGATAAATTGTATCTCTTACAAAAATTCCTGTCCTAAATTCTGTCTTAAAATGTCTGGTTTTGATTTGATTGTTATGGCACTAACTTTTTGCTTGGCTGCTTGATGTTGGCCTTTTGTGTTTCTCCTGGTATGGTTTTACAAGGAGCCTAGTTTTGCTTTTGTTTGTGGCATCGTTTTAGTCTCTTGTAAGGCGCCAGTACCTTTTAGCAACAATGGGAACTGCTTTCTGATGCAAACGAAATCTTGTTTTTTTTAAACAAACAAACAAACCAAAACAAAAACACAAACAAAAACCCAAACAAACAAACAAAAAACCCCACAAAAAATAGTTTCAACAGGGTTCATGCAATAGGATTCTATTTTGGTTTTTAGGTGAGGATCTGCGACCGTAGGTTGTCTTGGTTAGCTCTGGAATAGCGTCCTGATGGTGTCCTGCTCTCTCTGTGCTCCTCTGCCTGGGGAGATAACACATTCCGTGCCTTTCCTGACTCTGCTCCCTCTGTGGGTCTGCCCAAAAGGACACGACGATCCCATTCTTATTGAATCTTCCCTGTTTTCTTTTACCCTCGCTTTGTTTCCCTTGCACTTTTTGAGAAGCGGCACGAGGGCAGGTTTATTTCTCATTTAGGAATCCATTTATTGCCATGCGTTGGGTGCACAGAAATACTGCTATTTGTTCATCTGAAGTTATTAATTCGACTTTTCTGGCTCCTCCTTTTCTTCTTCTTCGCAGAAAGAATTGTTAAGCACTGGAAGGGGCAGCCCAGGGAGCCGCTGGGGTCACTGGCCCTGGACGTGTTTAAGGAAAGGCTGGACACGGCGCTCAGTGCCATGGTCTGCTTGACACGGTGGTGTCCGGTCACAAGTTGGCCTCGGTGATCTCAAAGGTCTTTCCCAACCTCATCCATTCCGTGAAATCAAGAATTTGGCTCCCGGGACAGCCTCACCTGCCCGGGCTGAGGGCGGAGTGGGGCTCCCGGTACACGCCCTGGTCCACCCCCGCCCTGCCCCAGGCGGGAGGAGGAACGGGAGGAGGACCGGGAGGAGGAACCAGGAGGAGAACCGGGAGGAGGAACGGGAGGAGGACCGGGAGGAGGAATCAGGAGGAGGACCGGGAGGAGGAACGCGAGGCGGGAGCTGCGCGGCCGGGGCAGAGCCGGCCCGGTGCGGCGGGAGCTGCGGGCGAGAGGCCGCCATGGAGGCCCTTGCGGTGAGGAGCCGGGGCCGGGCTGGGGCCGAGGCTGGGCTGTGGCCGTGCCCTCACCGCAGCCCTGCCCTCACCGCCTGCCCTTCTCCTCCTCCTCACAGGGAGCGCCTGTGGCCATCGCCGTGGCCGTGGCGGCGGCATCCACCCTGCTGCTGCTGCTGCTCCGAGGGACGGCGCGGAGGCCGAGTGGCCCCGTCACGCTGCAGGACCCGCTCGCCAAGTACCCGCTGCGGCTGCTGGGCAAGGAGGTGTACGGGGCTCTGGGGACGTGGGGCGTCGGGGATCCGAGGCAGTAGGTCCGCAGGCCTGCGGGGGCTCTTGGGCCGTGGGCTACCGCAGGGATCGAATCCGCGGAGCAGGGTGCAGAACCCTCCAAGGATGGCTGTGACCCCCGCAGCCGCCCCGTGGTGCTCCCGGGGTAGAGCAGGGTGTGTAAAAAGCGTTTAAGCCGCCCTGCGATCTGTTGTCTCCCGATGCTTTGCGTGTTTGAGTGCTGGCTGTGTTCCTCCCTGGCTTGCTGTCCTGGGTGCACCGTGAGAAGCAAGCGCGGCAGCCTGAGCTTCTGCATGCCCTGTGTTGCCTGGTCTTTGGCCGCAAGCATGGAATGTGCTCGCTGGCCTTGGGCACAAGGTTTCCTGACTTCTGTGTAAAGGTGCTGTAGGGATTGTGCGGGCAGGCAAAAGTCACTCCTTGTGGAAGTAAAGAGGAGAAAACTGCTTCTGGAACTCCTGGTTATTTCAACTTCATTTTTCAAAGCCGTTTCTGTGTCCTTTCCCAGCATTTGGCTTGCATGCTAACAAAGAGCGGGCTTGCTAAAGCATATTGTATTGAGTAATTTGAAATTCAAATACTGTAGTGATGGTGCTGACCTCATTCGAACTTTGGTTTTTTAGGAAATCAGTCACGATACTAAGAAATTCAGATTCGGGCTACCTTCAGCGAGTCATGTATTAGGATTACCTGTAGGTAAGTACTGTAAACACTTAATTGCTTATATTTCTGGTTTCTCACAGTTCTTGGACTTCTGACTGTGAATTTAAGGCTCAGAAAAGCAAGGAGTTGAAAGCTGCATCTGAATGCTGCTGTCTCAGAGAGAAATGTCAGGTTTCCCAGAGGGTTGTATTTCTGATCTTTTGTGAGTGCTTTGTCCAGTTGTGTGGTGTAGGGTTAGAAATGGAGCAGTGAAAGTGAACTGAACCTGATGGAATTTGTCAACAGTCAGGGTGTAAGCCAGAGTGGTATCTGTCAAAGCTTTTTCATATTTCTTATTTGCATTCTACTTCCATCTGGTCCCCTCAGTCTATTGGCTATTGCCCTTGTGGTTTTGGCAAATACAGTCACACTTGTAAAGGAGAAAGGGGACAATTCTGCTGCCTGGGAAGACACTGAAATATTCAGAGCCTTTTCTGTGCGTGCACTTACGTTTGAATTACACACATTTCCATGAAACTTTATCTGGAGTTCTGTAGCACGAATTTCAGCCTAGGATTGGCCTTCTTTCCTGTACCCTGGAACACTGATAGCACTGAACCTTGGACCTTGAATCAATTATAAAAGCCTCTCTCTCTGATCTGCAGATGTGGCTCTGCACTTTTTGGCACTTCCCTGTGCTGTATGACAGGTGTCAGGGTCATCCCATTCCATGTGAGCATGTCCTTGCATGCTGCTTGTTTTTCTCCAAACTCTCTTCTGGGTTGTATGGGAAAGATTAATGGAATTAACTAGACCAATGGTAAACCAACTGAGACGTGCTCTGCAGTGCTTGTGTTTATCCAGATTAATAGTTAAGAATTTAGTAATAAGATCTTGAAACTATACTACTTCCTGGGAGATTCCTGCTCTGTGCTCAAAAAAGAGAAGGAACTGAGTGTTTCATACAGCATTTATATGGCAAAGATTTTCTCTGTCATTGCATGCATAGCAGGTTACAATACCTGTCTTTCTCTCTTGTCCTCCAGGGATGAAAAAAAAAAAAATCAGATTATAATCCTTTCTCCCCAGGCCAACATGTTTACCTTTCTGCAAAAATCGATGGGAATCTGGTGATTCGAGCCTATACCCCAGTTTCCAGTGACGAGACAAAAGGTTATGTTGATTTAATTATAAAGGTAAATTTTGTTTTCCTTTAATATGGATAAGTTGCTGATTGGAAGGAGGGCAAGTACTTCATTTTACTGAAATGATTTGTTTTGATTTAGTTGTCAAATTTCAGCCTCTTTCATTCAAATTTCATTTTTATCAGCTCTCATCTTTTTCAAATAGGGTGACTGCATGGCAAACAACTCATTTCCCATTGCCCTTGAGTAGTGAGTTGTATCCTGTGTATCTGCTGTGTGGCAATGAGGGGAGGGAGAGTAGAGGGAGAGGAGAATCATTTCTCTGGCAATACTTCAGGAATTTCCCTAATATCTTTTATTTGGCAGTGCATTTGTAGAAGTCGAGGCAGACACTGCGTTCAGAGTGCTTCATTAAAAACTCACGGGGGCTCCAAGTATCAGCTCCTTTGTATCTAAAAGTCCTCATACTTTCTCTCTGTAGCAATCCCACAGGCAGCTCCACACAGCTCTCAGGGTCTGTCCATCTGTGCCAGCAGCTAGCCTGTAGACTCAATGCCTCAGCTCTTCACACACTGATGAGGGAAGTATGCCTCGCTCATCCAGAATGACCTGGGACTCTGCTGTCCCTAGTATACAGCTCCAGCTCTTTCTCTGCTGCAGTCCTCTCTCTTTTTTATGCAGTTCTGGCTCGCTCCTTCCCGTCCCTAGCACGGCCACATAACCCTGTCTGTCCCTCATACAATGTCTGACCCTTTCTGTCCCTCCTGTCCCTTCTCACAGCACAGCCAGCAGACTCCAGCTGACTCTACCAGCTAACTCACTCTCTGTCACACCCACAGCTGGGAGGACAAGGCTGTTCCCACATAATAATGTGGCTATAATGTGGATAATTAACACAGCTGCAACATGCCAAAGTCAAGGCTGCTCTCAGCACTATCTCTTGTCTGTCTCCCTGCATGCATGGATACTGATCTCTCTCCCTCTAGATGCCTCTGCTGCTGCTAATGCTTACTGCAAACAGCTCTAAACAAGTCAAACAAGTGAAATCCTTTAAGCTGGGGGATGCAGGATTATCTGATCCTAGGATTTGAGATTTCCTAATACTTTTCAATGATAGAGTTTGTCCTTAGGCAAAAATCCAGGCCTTTTTTTTTTTTTCTCCTTCATGTCACAAGGATGGTGAATCATTATGAGCTACTTAATGCTTCTTACATGCTGTGAAAGCTGAAAAAGCTGTTGTGTGGTTCAGTGGGAAGGTTTTAGAAGGAAAAGATGCAGCAATGCTGTTTGCAGAAAGAGCAGCTACCAAAGTGGGGTGACATAAGGCAATAGTGAAATGAGGGCAGCGGCCACATAATCTGCTTGCCACCCATCCCTGTTACCCTGGCTGTTTGCAGGGAGCAGAGGGACATGTGCCCAACAGCACTTTTTACTTACTTTGGCTGCTTCCTGTTGCAAGAGAGCAAAGAATTGCCTCGATTTCTTTCTCAGGTGCTGAATTTCAGGATTGTATTCTACAGTTTGTGATACTGTCTGCAGGAAGGTTAGTGGTTGATAATGTGCAAATAATTGTTCTTACAGGTCTACCACAAAAATGTGAACCCCAAGTTTCCAGAAGGTGGGAAGATGTCCCAGTATCTAGATAACATGAAGATTGGAGATACCATTGATTTCAGAGGGCCAAATGGACTCCTGGTCTATAAGGGAACAGGTACTGTGACACAAAGGTGGGAGAGCAAAAGGGAGGTATTGGTTATTTTCAGAGGTGTTTTATAAAACTTGACAACAGCAGAGAATCTTTTTTTTTTTTTAAGTGGAAAAGAGGAAAAACCGCCTTTTTTAGGCTTGATCATGAGCCTGTCAGAGCTGATATGATGGGAAAGAGTACTTTGTGTAAGGAGTGAGTGATGAGCGTCTCACTCCTGGGATTATAAATCTGAAAAAATTGCTGTTGTATTATATGACTCAGAACTCTGCACTGGAAATAAAACATCTCAGCTATACATATGGAGGGGGATGCTCCAGATGCTTCTTAAGCAAGTGAGATTGTGGCTTAAAATGGCCTCTGAGAATCTCAGTGCTATTACTGGATAACCAGCTGAGTGAGGGCCAGGTCCATTTCATAATCAAACCAGGTCTGAATGGACTGTGAGGAAATAAGCTCAGAGGAGTAATCCTCTTGTAGGATACAAGTGAAAGATTTTGCACTGATCTCCACTGAGAGGAGTTGTGCACTTAAGTCTCACCTCAGAGTGCTCAGCATTTCTCTGGATGCTGACCTCCTGTAATCAGCAATCTCCTGATGAATCTATCTCAGCAGAAGGGAGGGATTTCCAGAAGATTTGTATTTATGAATTGATCATCAGTAGTAATTTCTTCCCATGGAATTTGTATCCGTGTTTATTTGGAAGCTAATGTACCTACAGGTTTGGAATATTTCTTCTAGGTACCTTTCTTATCAAGCCTAATAAGAAGTCTGAAGCAGAGAAAAAGTTTGCAAAGCACCTGGGCATGATAGCTGGAGGAACAGGTAAAACTAACGCCATAATTTGGAGTGTCTAGAGAGTGAAAATGTCTTTGTGCATATATGTGAGGACTTTAGATCACTGTACTTTAGTAGCAGGGTACTTACACCCGCATTTCTTTTCATTAATTTCTTTTCGTGGTGGCAACACTGAGGCCTTCCAGTGGTTTGAGCTCAGTCCTGGGGAGTAGCAACCTGAAGCTTTGAATCCTAATTTACCTTGCGACCTCAGAGAACTCAGTTCATCAGTGACAAAAAGTATTTTAAGAGAGCAGAGAATCGGTCAAATTATGCGATGGAGAATCGTGAAGAGAAAAGCCCTGCATACAAGAATTGTGGGTTTGTTTTGGAACCGTGTGTCATGATAGAAACCCCCAGTCTCTGCACTTCAAGTGGATCAGAAATCCAGAGATGTGTAGCCCTGTGCAAACTGAGATCCCATTGAAGACTGCAGGGAGGCAGCATTAGTACTGAAATTGTAGCCATGGAAAGAAATAACCACTTTATAACCATTTTGGTTTTTAACAGGAATAACTCCTATGTTGCAGCTGATCCGTCAGATCACAAATGATCCTAAGGACTCCACAAAATGTTACCTCCTTTTTGCTAATCAGGTGAGTGTTCTGACCCATCTCTTTTTTCTTCTTTAATAGCCCACTTGTTTTAGCTGGCTTCTGAGCATTTTAAACTGATGGCACCTGCTTCATACTCTTTCACACTTAAATGTTTCCTCACAGTTTCACTGAATTCCTACATTAGGGAATAAACACTGTGACCAGATCCTGATCCCTCTGCTCATCTTAGTCCTTCACTGATTTCAAGGAAACAGGATTTGTTTCCACTAATCTGTTTGTACAGTTAACCTTCACCATGCTGGCCCAGGGACATTTGCCAGGGCCAGGGACAAATTTGCCACAGTCAGGGACAAATCCAGCTGATTGTGATTTTAGCCTGGATTAAAAAGTTGTTCTAATTGCCATCTTTAGGACTGTATTTAGGTGGCTGCTAAGTCTCACAGTTTGTTTTTCTTAATCTCAATTTACAGAAGGCTGTAGTGATAATAGCTATCATGGAAGGGGCAAAATACCAAATTACTTTCCTGATTTGCATAATTTTTATCATTGTATTTGTTGTGAATGGCATATGAGTTCCCATCACAGGGCTCCTGGGGTGGTTTGGAGCTAAACAGCACTGTCATTTTGCAGACAGAAAATGATATATTGCTGAGAGCTGAGCTAGAAGACATTGCCAAGAGGCATCCTGATCAGTTTGTGCTGTGGTACACACTGGACAGACCTCCAAAAGGTATGGACACATGGAAATGGCTTTGCTCATCCCTGTGCAACAGTCAGAGCTTCACTCTTGCTCATGGGGACATCGGAGTAATGTCAAGTGTTCTTGTTCTTACACTTCAGAACACCTGAGAAACAAACCTTACCCCACACCCTGTTTTAAAAAGGGATCTAAGCTGGGTGGGCTTTAAAATGTGGGAGCTCATAATTAACCTCATTTGTGTCAGACGTGTTACTCAGTGCATCTCTTCGTGTATTTCAGTTTTTGGGAATTTTCATCAAAAGTTCAGCTCTGTTTTGGGCTATTTCCCAAATCAGGTTATGTTAGCATGGTGTTGGCATTAAATCATGTAATATGAGTAAGTGTTGTGTGCACATCCATCTTTGCTTTGCAGCAGTTCCACGTTAGGTTCTGGTGAAACAGAGCTGCCGTGTGTATGGATTAAGGCATCATTTTCCTACTTGGCTCACTTCAAGTGGCAGATGCATTCAGTAATAGTACTGCTTGAAATAGTTTAGCATTTCTTTCCTCTTTTAATTAGTTTTCTCTTATCACTAAACAGAGCTTTTGTTATCACCGAACTTTGTCACCTCAGTGCTCCGTCTGAAAAAAAAAAAGTACAGGTCTCAATACCTCTCCCTGCCACTGGGTGACCCCTCTTCACTGGAAAAGCTGATTCACTCTTCCTTTTTATTCCTACCTGCTTATTTCTTTTAAATTTTATAATTTATTGTTTTAAGATCTCCATGTCTTATCAGCCAGATCCTTGTTACCTACACGCTTCTTGTCACTGTGGAAGGGGATCACCAGGTTGGAGCTGAGTGAGAAATTTAACCCTCTCCTGGCTTGCAGTGATGGTGCCATAACTTGATTCTTCAGCTGCTTAATGAGGTTTAAAATGGCTTTAGCCTGTACAGAGATTCAAAGTAATTGAATTAATTTCTTTGTTGCAGACTGGAAGTACAGCTCTGGTTTTGTCACTGCAGACATGCTGAAAGCCCACCTGCCTGCCCCTGGCAGTGAGACCCTCATCCTCATGTGTGGGCCACCTCCAATGATTCAGTTTGCCTGTCAGCCCAACCTGGACAAGCTTGGCTATCCCAAGAGCAGTACATTTGCTTATTAACATTGATGTTACCTGATCCCTTTTCTTGGAAGGAGGGCATATTTTTCTACAGGAACAGCTGATGTGCAACTCTGTAGCATTTGTGTGTATGTGTTTCTTAACCCCTTGATGCAATTTCTGTGGTTTATAAGTTCCTAATTACCTTGTGTGTTTTAATACTAAGAAGTTGAGAAATCCTTTTTAATTGTGTGGGAGTTAGTCTGACCTCTGAAATTAGTATAAAAAATTAATTCTGAGGGGAAAAAAATGAAGATGAGAGGTTATCCACATGAATTTGTGTTAAATCATTCCACAGTCAGCAAGTGAGAGGGGAACATTCAGAATTTATTTATAACAGTCAAAAAATAAGCATTTATACCAGTGTTATGCTAATCAGGATTTCTTACTACATATATTTAAAAGAAGAATCAATTGTTTTGTGGATTGACTATTCACAGCCAAGTTAGCACAACAACACACTGAGTTGTAAATACAGCATTGAAAGAAATAGGAAATGTGTTTGGAATATCCCAGGGCTGCTGGAGCAGCCAGTCCCATTTGCAGTGCTGTAGTAAGTCTGTTGGCTAATTGACCTGACAAAGTATTTCAAATACCTGTGGTACCTGAGCTGGTCACTAGCACTGACTGCACTGCCAGACTGGTACATTTAATACCTTTTATTAAACATTAAACAGTAGTAGTTTGCTGATGCATAGACTTGGTTCTCATTCTTCTGAGTTACTCTTTTTTTGCAGTTTGCAGTGATTGAAAAGAGCCTGTGTTGGATTTTACCACTATGGACAATCAAATCATGTGTTTTATCTTCTTAACACCTGGCCATACAGTGCAAGGTCTGTCATGAGACTGGTGAAGTGAGGACCAGGATAGATCACCTGTAAAATGCACCCCAAGTAGTTCTCAAAGAGCCCTTGCTGCATCCTGTGGCCAGTCCTGGAGTTTCCCTCTTTATTTGGGAGGGTTGTGGCTGGCAATGACCTGCCCTCAGGCTGTATTAGAATCTAAAGCAACACCTGCAGCCAGCAAGGAGAGAGTAATGCAAACCAGACCTATACAAAGTACTTTTCCTTGCAATTAAGGAGATTTTTTTTTCTGGCATTTATCTGTTTACTAAGAAAGCTTCTTAATAGCTCACTAATACAGGAGATGCACATGTAAACAGATGTAATTGTAATTGCTGCTGTAAAGGTGACAGCTTCACCCCCAACCCCTCAAAAAGTGAGAGGCCATATTTTCCCTCTGATGCAGTCCTGTCTATCCCAGTACAACAGCAACAGATTTATTTTGTCAGCTGTTTTAAAGAAACAAATCTTTGTTTTATTCTGGTACTTTCCTGGTAGTCTCAGAGTTACAATTTCCTGCTGCAGTTGTTTTTGCCTTAGGTGAAGATTTGTGAACATGGCCACTTGTCATCCTAATAAAAAGCAAGGGCTTGGTGGACAGTATTATGTTCCATTCTTCCCATCCTGCAGTGCACTGACATGGATAAAAAGGGGGCAGGACAGGTGCCAGTGAAAGGGAGGAGAGTTTGAAATCCTTTCTGGGGACCAGTCTGGCAAGACCACAGGAGAGGTGAGTGAGCCATTACTGCTGCTCTCACCAGCATCCAGCTGAATTCCAGGTAGCTCTGATTAACCCCCATGATACAATTATGTATTAGTGATTCCTGCATTACTAATTAATTATAAAAATAAAAAAAAAAAATTACAAAAGGTCTTTCATGTCACAGTACATCAACATAGCACTTAAAAGACAACTGAATAAAAGGACAAGTCTTGCCAGTCTCGCTTTCCAGACTGGATGAGTCCCACTCCTCTCCCAACACTGTTTCCTATTACATCACGTGGGAAACCAGCACAGAGGAGAGTTACCTGAAACATGTGGCTGCACTGACAACAGGAAATGCTACACGGGAGGTTGGCAGTGGCAGGAAAGAGGTAAAGCTTTCCTGCTGCACGGCATCCAGCTGCTCCTGGCCACTCCTGCAGGCATGAGGTATGAGTCGTGTTCTTGGTCACGCTGAAGCATCATCTCCCGTCCTCAAAGGTCGGTGTTAAAAACCTGCTGTCATTCAGCATTTCATCCTGGCTCAGCAGTGTCTGAAAGAACAAGATGGGGAGGACTAAGCGTGTTTGGTGAGGGGCCTGTGCTCCCAGAGACCCAGCTGCAGTGGGATCAGGCTCACAACACGGGGTGAGCGCCGCACACAGCCCAGATGAACTTCTTTAATACAGAAGAAATATTTACTTCTTTAAATAACTTTTTTTGCTTGAGGAAATTCTTAGAGATTTTGTGTCTGGCGTGCAACTCAACTATGTTTCATAATTCTTCATTATGTCTTCCGGTCACTAATTTTTGTTTTTTAATAAATTAGCTTCTATGGAATGAAGTAGCAAAAGTGAGGCGTTTTGTTTTGCACAGAGTTTTAGCTCACGTAAATTTTCAAAAGTCTGTTCCTCGTTCCTAGCTGCTGTGACTGAGGTGGTGGTTACCTTCAAAAATCTTTGAAGAATTGTTTTCATTTTGTCAAAGAGACAGCAGAGTTCATGAAAACTTAAGAGAGGCCTAAATGCAGCTTAATTTCTAGAGCAATTTAAAAGCAAGGGGTTTTTCTGACCGGATGTCCCACCAGGCTGTAAAGAGATACTTAACAAGACCAGAGACCCACTTACTCTTCATTACCACCAGCAATGACCAACTTTCAGTGAGTTTTAGCAGAACACATTTGTGACTTTAGAACAAAGAGAGGAAAGAGTACGTACCGTGAGGTGGGTTATGCCTTGGGAAAGAGCCCCTATTTGCATTACTGTGCCTTCTGAGTGTTCCATCTGTAAAAGCAGTCAGCAACTAGTTCAAATCAGACAGCATGTGCAATTTTATTCACCCTGCATGCAGCTTTGGGAGGGATCTGTGCCTGGACAAATGAATTTGGGGTAAGTTTAAAAGCTCCTTAACAAAAATGCCTCCGTGCTACGAGGTATGTGAAAATGCATTTAATGGCAGGAAAAGTGGATCCTGATTAAGAGAGCTTGATTCCATGAAATTTGGCCTCTAGTTCACAGAAAAACAGAAAAAAGCTTGACTGATATTACCAATGAAAAAAAATATTTTCCAAATGGTCTAATACTACTTGTATTTCTGGTACTACTTGTATTTCTTTCACAGGCCAGAAGTCCTTGATACAGTCCTACCTCTTTTTACATAGAAATGTCACCAGTTCTGGGCGTTGGGATATCCTGCATGGGCCACATGCTCAGAAGTCATGCTTAGTAGACAGACCATGCTCCTAGAGAAAAATCCAGTCATGCTTGAATAACTGCACAGTGCAACTTGTTGGCTCAAAGTTAAGGCATTCCCTCACAACTCTTAGTTGAGCAAGTCAGGGTTTGGTATTCTCCCTGTTTAGGAGCAGTACATTGAAAAAGACCACAGTCAGCCAATGAACACGAGTGAGATGTTAGATGCACTAAACCATGCAAATGAAAAAATTACCTTCACAGTTAGTCTTTTCAATGTTGTGACCATTCTCTTATGAGGCTTAAACTGTTTTTATGCCACTGGAGAAAGGCCAGTTTACTCCAGCTGCCTCTGTGTGGCTCTTGTGTGTTGCCAAAGTTCACACAAGGCTCCAGGAGCGCTCAGTTTTTCAGGGTTTACATCCCTTTACACAACAGCAAAGTTGAAATAAAATGTGATGATTTTTAGTCTTCATCACTTCTTCGTATGCTGTCTAGGCAGTTTCATTCACAAGTTCACTACTACATTACAAAAGTGAATTAACTATTGGTTTATTAATAATTTGTTCATTGATGCATTGTTCTTCACATATATTGTCTAAGCAGAACTACTCCCCACTGTACACCATGAAAGAAAAAATTCAGTTGGATTCTCTGATAACTGTCAGTTAAAAAATACAATCCAGTTGTACTTTAATATACTTGGTAGCTTTGTATAAGTTTGTCCAAATGAATTTATTACATTAAAAACCACCCATAAAGATAATGAAAAAAATAGTGTGCCATACTAAAATTATAAAAGCTAGAAGTACAAAAGTCTTGTGTTTACTGCAACCACACCCTTGACTGACAAAATACCTCGATCTTCAGAGTGTAAAGGTGTCATAGTCCTGAAAAAGGGCTTGAGGATGGATGAGTTTATTATGATGTTGATTAAAAAAAAAACCCAACATTCTTAGTCTGGAACTCTTTCCAGTGTCCACAGCCAATACTTTTCTCAGTGAGTTCATGCGGATGTAGCAAAGAGTTTGTTATGGGGGAACATTTGGTTATTTGCAAGCTTTGGAATGCATGGAGAAGATGAGATGAGCATGGCATCAGTCTGTTGGTCCCACCTGATCCAGTTCCCTGTCAGTGAAAGGACTAAGTCCTTTGTAGCCACCATAGTTTTTCGAAGTACCATTCATAGCAGCTGGGCTTGTATCCATAGGACAAATGTAGTCTGTTGATTCGTCAAACTTCTTTTTCCTTAAGTTTCCAAAATGCGAAAATCCAAGTTTCTTTGGCTAAAATAAGGAGTCAACAGAAGTAGCTTTGAGTAAGACAAGTAAGGTTGTTCTTTAAACATTCAAAATCCTCCCCTTTTTCATTTACCTGGGTCATTCATTTTTCATACCCTGGTCATTCAAGTACATAGATTCTGAATTAACTACATTTGTTCTCAAATTGGAGTTACAGTGGATGATAAATGCATTTATATGATATTCCTTCTAAGAAGAGACTGAACAGATTGCATGCTTATTTTCAGGACGTGATTGAAACAGATAAAAAGTAAAAAGTCTGGTATCCAGAATTAAGGTAGCACTCCTAGAATTCACCTCAACCTGCCCGTGTTTGACAGCAGTGCCTACCCGAACTTTGGCAGTGGTGGTCAGAGGTGTGTATGCTGCTGACTCCATGATTTCTCTTTTTTCTTGTTGCGCCTCTGGCCCAATTAACACGTTAAAATTGGTGGTGAGGTGGCGGCGCAGCAGGGTCTTTTGGGGTGGGATATTCAGGAGCATGGCCAGCGTGTCACCATTGAAGCGAGGTTCGAGAATCTGGAAAAAGGGCAGGATGTTTATTTTTTTATATAAATATTTGCAAGAGTAAACTACTACAGCGCTTAGCAGAGGATTTCTCACTAAGTACCTGTTCACATAGCTCACTCATGATACTGGGGTTTGAATGGGAAATACCTGAAAGGAGCCAAGAAAAAAAGGCTGAGCATGATCAGGCAAATATGTGTTTATATTATCAAACCATAGGTTTGGGTTGAATAAGCTTCCTTTCAGAGTTTTCTGCTCTAGTCAGAGTACAAGCTTAATCTTAATACAATTTTTACCACTGCATTTTTGCAAAAATTCTGCAGCAGTAGAATCATGGTGTTTCAGAACTCTGACATTACTGGGCTGCAAATAGTTCTGAATGTTTTGAATTTAAAAAATGTAATTCCTGACTGCTGGGATTTCAGGGTGGTTATTTAGCAAGGCTCAGAGTTCTGGTAAATCACTCAAAGAAGCACTCAGTGATGCCTAGTCAAAAAGCAACTTTTGCACAGCACAGTTCAGGTTTCATTTTATGTTCTGCTGTCATACACTTATGCACAGCTCAGCTTTGATTATAGAAAGTGTTTTAGCTGTTCCTTTGTTATTTTAGTTTTCATTTGTAACGTGAAGATGCGTGGGTCAGATAAAGAGGCATCTTAGAAGGCCTGATCACACTGTCATATTGCAGATGTGTTTGTTTCTTTCTGCTTGATGAACATCAGGTAAAAGATGGTTTATATTACAGCCTGTCCATTTTTAATCGTGAAATGGTAAATCCTTACGATCAGGCCCCCGTGCACTCCACTGCCTCGAAGGTTGGGCGCGTACTCTGCCAGATCCACCGATCGGAGCCATTCCATCACCCTGTGGTTGGACCACTGCACCACGTCGGAAGGAGAGACGTTGTTCTGTTGGAGGGACCACAAAAGGTGATGACACCACAGCCTGCGCTGTCTGAGAGTGCACAACTCATATCTCAGTTCAAAACAGCCTCCCTCCTCCTCCTCCAAGGGCACTTGTTCTTCCCTGACTGAGGGACTGCTTCTCTTCAAGGCCCCTTTCAAGGAGTCTTTGATGAGATGGCAGGCCTGGTCTAGTACTGATGAAATCCCATGTGTTGCATCAAGAAGTGCAACAGCAGAGATTACAGATCACAGGGATACAAAGGAAACGTTTTGACAATGGGGTTATTAACAGTGTTTAATGTTAAGACAAAACTATGCTGATCAGGTAAGGCAAAAAACCTTACAGATTTTAAAAATAAGGTCAGGCAAAGACAATTCTTTTCAAATTATTCTCCTGGAAGATGAATTAACTTTTTTTCCCACTATGCAAATAACTTCTGAAGAGAAATGCATGAGATTTGACTAATAACTAGCATAACTACTGCTTTAGATGCAAGTCCCTAGAAGCATGGATTCTGTTGTATCACTGTACACTGCTGACTTTCTATCCCCTTTGGCTGGGACCAGGAAATTCATGCTTACTTAATTTATTTCAACATCCTTTTACCTCCTCAACTGGCCTCCTGCGTAGACAGTGGGGGTTGAAGCCGTTGATGTACAGCATGTGAATGGCACATTTAATACTCAGGTGATGCAGCTGACTGGTGACTTTCAGGAAGAGAAGGTCATTCTGTGAAGGAGAGAGACTTCTAGGTGGCACAGTACACACACCAAAAGAGATACTCTCCTCAAGAAGAAAGAGTTTAAATTTGCTGTGTAGTTTTATATAACACTACGGTAACCATGGTTTAGGAAAGATGAAAGTTTATATTTTAAAGAGGGTTTGGGTTTTGTTAGGGTGGAGATTTGGGGATGGGGGGTTCTGCTGTTGGTTTGTTGGGGTTTTTTTAACGTTGTACCATAGCAAGACCTGGCTAAAAAAATGAAGGAGTGTAGCCTGTTAAGGCAAATCCAGACTTGGACAGGAGAATGGGAAGAAGACACAGTGGCTGTATGTGGTTCATGGTATGCTGTGGATGTGGTCAGAGCTATACAAATTACTGGATTTTCTGCTGTTACTTTGCTGAATGTTGTTGCTAACTTGGTGTGGAGAACAACGAGCTCCAGAGGTTACCCGTAAAGCAGGTAATTTTACTTTTAATTGTGGTGTGTTACATGATATTGAAAGAAGGACTTTGCAGAAGTTAGCCCTAACAGATGGCTTTTTTTATGGACCTTAGGAACAGATTCCATGCACTAGGCAGTATGAAGGAGTTATTATTGGCACTATTTCTGTCTTGCAAGAATTAACTGCTCACATTCAAAGGAAAATTTTAGAAGTTTTTGCTTATTCTGAAGTTAAAATTGATAAAACTGAGGAAAAAGGATTGTACTTACCACAGTTAAGTACTGCAACATCCTCCCATCTACTCTGGATTCATGAAACTGGTCTTTGTACTGAGGCAAGCCAATGTCATCAAGCCACCCTGCAGATGCGAGAGCAATGGGGAACCAAATCCAGATCAGTGAGAATGAAGCCCTTCTCCCCTCTTGCCTGGCTTCTTTTGAGGCTTTCAGGTGGCTCATTCTGCCTATTCCCCTTTCCTGGGGATAGCCTCTTGCCAGCAGCCTGAAAGCCATTCCCACCAACCAGCTTTGCCCACACCAGCTTTGTGATATTTGACATACAACATGTGAGGGAGCACATCTTCTGCAGCATAATGGAGCTGTTCCTAGATTGAGCCTCCCCCTTTAATTGCCTGCTGTCTGACAGTGTTCTGTTCTCCATGTTTGGATGTCAAGAAAAACACAAAAATCCTCAATTCTTCTATGGTGAAAATTAGTGCTTTTAAAAAGATGTTTGGTAATTGCTTAAACACAAATCAGGCTGCCCTTTCATGGAGGTGGGAGAAATTCCTTCCCAAACAATTCCGTGAGAGCCCAAACACTTACGTGTCACCCAGATATGATCAAGTTGTGCAGACTTCTCATCTTGTTTTGCATTTATAGCTTTAATGGCCAAAACCAATTTCTTCCTGTGCAGCGGATGCTTTATTCCGATTTCCTGCAACAAAAAACCATCAACAAAGAGTTTGCCCTGATAACTATGACAATGGATACTGTGGATTTCAGAAAGGTAGAGCCAATGGTTTGGAGGGACCATGTTCAGGATCAGCATGTAGAGAGGAGCAGTGATTACCTTTTCCATGTCCTGAGGTGTGGCAGTTAACAGCGTGTGGCCTGACGTCACCCACTGCCGGGCAAAAATCACGTACTGGCCCAGGCCAAAGTCCTCAAGCCAGTTACAAACTCTTTCAGTGCTCCACTGAGCAAATGGGGCGTTGTGGTCGCTGAAAAGCACAAGAAACATTGGGAAAATCTTAAAAGAGAATGAATGTCCACGTTGGAAAGCTTATCGTGTGCCAGAGGCAGCACCTCAGAGCATCTGTTGCTGTGCTGTTTTCTGGGGTGTCCTGGAAATTTGGCAGCCCAGCCGCAACCTTTGGCTGAACGTGTTCAGGGCAGATAAGAATTTCCCATTTTCTATTTGAAAAGAGGGAAAAGGGAATTGCTGAATCCTCATCATTATGCAGATGATGAGGTAATTACCCTCCTTGTACTTTAGCAAGGTGAAATTTCTGACATTCCACCAAGCAGCTGGTGGAGTGCAGGCAGGGGAGATCTTCAGGATGGTTTTTGCTACCAGGGAAATTCTTTCCAGCCATTGTGGAATCCCATGTGGACCAAAGTGCTTGGGCAAACTCCCCAAGAGGAGGGTTTGGCTGTTGGGCACATTTAGCAGCAGCAGGCTGTGCCAGGGAGAGGAGGAGCCCTTACCTCTTCTGGCCTTTGGTGTCCTTGGATCGGGATAAGCGAGGTCCAGCTGTTGCCCGGAGACCACCCCTCCGAAACTCTGCCAGGCCCAGGTCGTCTGCAGGGAAGTTACCTGACTGAGTTCTTCGTATTCTTGCAAGACAAGAGTGCCATGACAGGACTGTTAGCTGGTGACAGAGGGTGTTTGCTCTGCATGGAAACTATGCTGACAACTAACAGCTCTGTTAACCTCCCTGGAAACCGCAAATGCCACATTCCAGAGGCAGCTGAAGGAGTTCTAGGAAATTCAGTCTGGATCTAACTCCGAAGGAAAAAAAATACAGAGCTCCAGAGAGCAGCAGTACCACTTTGCTCCAGTTAATAATCCAGACTTTGAAATGGATGCTGTTGCTGAAGCAGATCGAGTGGACACAGCACAAGTGTGCCCTGCTTTCTGTTCTTTTTCCCTCATTTTTTTTACCCAGCGTCTTTTGTAATGAACAACTTGCTACAATCTAATTTTTCATGGCTAATAGAACTGCTGGCATGCTAAATTAATAGCACTAAGATGACGGCAGTGCCTTATTTCTTTCACCAGCATGATGCTGTGAACACTCCCAACAATTTTTCCACCCCACTGTGTCCGTAAGGACACACCCAGGCAATCCAAGAGCTGCTACTCTGAACACCAAATTTTAGGTTTATTCTTGCTTTAGATAATTGTAGATTTTGCTGGGAATTGGTTTCATGCTCAGCTGAAATGCTTTGACAGTGAATTAAAAAAAAAATGACCTTACTTTCCCCAGATTTTCTTGATCCCTTTTGGACTCTTTCTGTTTTCTGGAGACCATGGAGATTGTGGACCTGAATCCGTTCCCGAAGAGAGAGGTGAAAGGTCATCTGAGACCACTGTACCATCCATGTTCTCTGTTTCTCCTGGGTTAAGAACAGTATTACAGTCACATTTTATACTCATTTTTGATAAAGTTGTCATCTGGGAGGCTGATGTTTAAATGCAGGACATGATACAAAAGTACAGATACCTCTAAAATTGTTCTTGATATTAAGAAAAAAAAACAACACATGCTCAGAAGGAGAAAAGATAGCTGGACATTTGATACAAAAAAAGTAAAATAATAAAACACTGGGTAAAATAGTTTTGTTATTTCAGTCTTTTCTATTTAACTACGTGATTTGAATTCACTTAAGGTCTTCTTGCCTGCTCTTAATACCTCAACTCCCCCGTCAAAATCAGTGGAATGTTTTCTAAATTCAGTGAAAACAGAATGAAATCAGGAATAAGTGTCATAAAAAGAAACTCCATGTGAATGCCACACAGCAGGAGCTATTACTTCATTTCAGTACTGCATGTAAGGAGCTCAGTCTAGAGGGCCCAGCTGGGATTAGTATTTCATAGGGAAAGGGAGGGGGAAAGGAAAGAAACGAAGGAAGCAGCAAAATGAGTGTTAAAATTGCATCTTGTTGGGATACAGTACCTAGCACAGGTGCACTGACACTCCTGACGCGATCTTCAGTCATCCCAAGAAGCAGAAAGCCAGATGGAGAAGCAAAGAAGATACAAAACACCAGCAAAATAAAGTTACAGAAAGGCAAAGTAGTTTAGCTAAGCATTAAAAGCAGAAACAAAAAGAAAAAGAAGCAGTTATGCTCGACATGGAAGTGAATGTGCACTGGTGTGCACACGCCCCAAGAACCCTGTGCAGATCATCTTAAACAGGTAGGGATGAAAATGGATATGTTTGGGCTTTCCTAACTATTCTTGGAAAGTTTTAGCTCTTTAAGCAGAGACTACAGAGTTCTACGAAGCCTGCAGAGTATCTGAAATGAAGCAGTGGATAAGAGTACATCAAATTGCGCTGAAATACAGAATTAGAGGTGGAATGAATTTACTGCACATGCAAGAAACAAACCAACCTGCAGAAAAAAGTTCTCTTAAATCAGTCTATTTAAGAAGCCATTGCTTGTTTCTAGAAAAAGAACATTTGACTTTACAAGCTCACCCACCCTTGGATAATCCTTTTTGAAAAAAGCTCTTTCAAAACCCCTAAACAACCACAACCTACTGCAACCTTGAAATTGCAGTGTGCTAGCAGCTTTAGGGACCAGGAGGCTTTAAAAAAAACCGACTCCCACCAGAGGAAAAAAACTACAGCCAAAGCAAAAAAAAACCCACTGTAACTTTTAAAGAGCAGGAAGACTTCAGAATTACAATCTCTTGTGCCTGAGATCCCAAGCCCTTCAGTTCTAAAAAAAAAAACCCTGCTCCTATGCCTCACTCTTAACACCTTTTTGTCAACAAGTCTGTGTTTAAGGTGCCACTGAAAAGAAATTAATACAGGCCTCCACAGGCCTCTAGAATAGAAATTCCACAGAAATTATTACAGGGCTGTGGTTGTGGAATGGAAATATATTTGCAGGTCCAAAATCCACGGATGTTTTCTGCATGCAGTAAATCAAATTTTCACTAGAGGGCCCCCAACGCCTAAACAACCAACAGTGCTGATAGAGATTTTTTACCCAAAATGTTCTTGGTTTTGATAGTTGTACCATAAAAGTTTCAAATGGTATTGTCAGGTGCAACAGGAAAAAAAAACACCCCTCTAAATTTAACTCATACTTCATTCTGCCATGAACTATGGCAATATTTCTGGTATTTCTTAAAGAAAAGAAAAAAAAGTAGTAGGACATTGCCTAAGTGAACCATCACAGTGCATTGTTCTAGCACAGCAGATTCTATCCCACGCTATGTCCCAACCTCTCAAACAATTTGGATTTTCCCTCTGGGAGAGGCACAGGTACATACTCAGGCCCAGGATGCCGTTGTCATCGTTGTCACTCATGCCACATCCATCAGGGGAGTTGTACATTCCCTGCTCTCCATTCTGCAGGGCTCGGGGCAGCTTTCCTGGCAGCGTCTGGTACTTGCTGCCTTTCCCCACTGGCTTACTCTGTTGTTTTTTAAAAGAGGGAAAGATAAAATAAATACAAAATCGAATCGCACCCCCCAGCATCTGCAACCTGGTACACAATGTTCTTAAAGCTGAAAAAAAAGTGGGGCTCAAAAATGACTCCACTCCCTGCACTTTCCTGCTGGCAGATAACTCGATTTAAATCCATCCATCAGCTGACAGTTTCCTAGCTAAGACACAGCCTTGCTTATCCTCATCTGCTCCTCCCACTTCATCCACTCTGCATTACTTAATTATGTTACTTTAATATTACTTTAATATTACTAACATATGTTAAATATTACGTGGGTTTGCCACAAGAATTTTTCTAGCTGTCTCTCTTCCCTCCAGGACAGTGTGCTCCTATTCAGTAACCCCATTCCAACAAAATTGTTTCAAAACATTGTCTGTCGCAGGACGATACATTAAAAATTCAATGAGATAACCACTGCTTTATCTGTTCTTATTCCAAGGCCTAGAGGATTCTTTGGATACTCCAACTGCAGCCCAGATTGCCCAGTTCCTCAACTCCTGCTCCTTTTTTGTCAACTGCAGGAGTTGACATCCTGACTTGCACCAAAAATATTGTAAGAGTAGAGAAATTGTGTCTTACATCAGTAGTGTGTATTCTGAGACTGACTGACCTCAGTTTAATGTAACAAACTTTTAGATAAAAAGTAAAAACCCCAAAGATTTCCCTCTCAAATCTCTACCCTGTGTTTTGTTTGTCAGCACTGGAACTATTCAAACGCTTTGAAGAGAAAATGAATATAAAATGCAAACCAGCCATACCATCACAGCACATCACATATCACACCAGAGAATTGTTAGGGAAGGTTGCAGTTAATATACCTCTTGTTCTACAACAGGCTGTGCTGGTTTTCCTTCTACATACTATGGAGTTTCAGGGAGGGCAGTTTCAAAGGTTTATGGAAAAAAGCAACAGACAAATGTTAGTATTAACATACATACATGGAACATCAAATATAGTCTTATTGCTACAGAGATGGTGCTTAATGTATGGATAAAATATTACAAGGACTGTTACCTCTTAACTTCATCTCAATCCAATATTTAATACTAATTGTGTTTGTTCATTCCCCACTCTATAAAATTCCTGTGTAAGTTCTGTTCTGATCAAAGGAATTTGCTATTTTCAGGTTCCCGGGTGGTCCCTTTAGACTTACTTTGAGCTGGGAACATAACAGCTGTTTAACAGACCAATATGAAAACAACTAACATAAAATAACACAATCCAGTATGGATCCAGCTGAAACCATAAAGAGCTCTGATAGAAACCGAGTGATAAAAATTCCACCACGGTTAGGTCAGGAATACCAATGTGGCTTATTATTTTATCATCATTATTATTATTATTGCTGGAAGCAATGGGAATTGAAGTTTTGAGCAAGGTAGAATAACTCCAGCACAGATGTGTAGGCATAGCCTTTAGACAGCATATCATGACATATTATGACAGAGACAAATTCAGGTTTTTGATTTAAGACAAGAAAATAGCTAAAAGTTATGACGAGAAAACCTTCATCAGTTCTTCATGGAACAAAATGTTAGTTCTGATTTGTCATAGGTGTGTGACTACGATCAAACAAATGCAGCACCAATTTCACACATTCTATTTGGTCACTATCATCTCCAGCAATTTAAGAAAAATAATAAATTTTTAAGAAAACATTTTAAAAATTTAAGAACTGGAGCAATCATATTACTGGTATCTGGTTTAAGTGGCATTACTCGGTGCAGGTAATCTGGTATTAAGCCTCATTTGAGTACAGAAAACAACAACAGTCTCACAAAGCAGAATTACAAAAGAGTAGAAAAACGTCAGTGTACGTAATGACAAAACAAGACTGTGGACCACAATGTAACAAGACTTTGCAAACTGGGAAGTTTTATTCTGGAATCAAATGAAAGCCTTTGGAGTGCTCCTGCTGCGTTAACTAAGGCATCATCCCTGCCATCTTCAGGAATGCCATTTGTATCAGAAAGCTAAGGGAAAACACAGTTACCTGCAAACACCCAAAAAGGAATCCTATGTGGAAATACGCAGTCCCAACATTTAGCTACTTTCAGGATTAGCTGGCTTAATATGTTTTGGTGATTTGGAAGCAAAAAAAGTATTTTAAAAACACCCATAAACAAAATAACACTGCAGTTTAACAAAATGACTCCTCATTATTTCTTGTATTTCGCTTAAATACTTTTGTTTCTCTCAGGGCAAAAACTGAATTTGAAGGTGTGTCCACACGGGTCTGTCAGCCAGCTTGGAAATGAGCTGTTTTAGGGCTCTTTCCCCACATACAAAGTTAGTGGTGGTTAAAGTTACTGTATGTATAACAAAAAGAATATTTATACTTGATCTTTGTCTTTTAGTTGTGACATTAACACCAGAAGCTGTGATGACAAATAAACCAACCTTTTCCAAGCATTCGCTCTGCAAGTCTTCTAAACTACTTGACTTTTTTTTCTGTGGAACCCTTAAGAAGGGACAGGCAAAAAAAGCAGCAGTTAATCCAACATGGCTTGTTTGCACATCACCAGTGTCTCATGCACAACAGCTGTATATGTCAAATAATGGCTGCATGAAACATAGCTCAGCATTAAGAGATTCAGTTATTTTATTGTGTTTTCAGTCTGAAAAATCACGGCATGGAGAACTGAAGATGAAGGCAGAAACAGCAGCAAGGCAACTTCTGACCAGCAGTGAAAGGCAGCCAGGCCCAGTGGGCAACTTTAGCCTTGTATCTGTAGATGATTTTAGAAGCTCTTAAAAAGCACAGCAATAACTCTCTGTGAGCAATGTGCAACACTTAGGGATTTTAGAAAGGAAAATTGTTTTGCACTTCGAAGAAAGTTACTCTTTCTTACCTATTTGTGATTTCCAAAGTTTCTTCCTGCTGAGAGGTTAAATTACTTGAAGATACTGGAACGCTTCCACTTTAAATAGAAAGAAATTTTATGGTTTTAAAGGACTGCAGTGCATATATCTCGTGATATATACAAATGCTGATTTATTCCTATAATTCAAACCTTAAACATCTAAGCCCTGCAAACCTCCATGACAAGCAGTCTGTTCACAAGTGCCCAAAACTGCAGCAAAGCCAAGTACAGTCAAGACAAGATGCCAACAGTTAAACAGTCTAAATAATACAATTTAGCAACACCCACATGAAATATGAGGAAGAAAGGTCTTGCCTGATTTCCATGGTTTTGTGTGGCACTGGAGGGAGCACAGCTGGTGACAGTTCTCCTGCAGAGGCCTGGGTAAGAGACAAGAGTTTCAAGTCTTGTGACTCTGGTGTCTGCTGCTGAATCTACTGTGCCCATACCAAGAAATACAAAAATTCAGCCAGGGCCGAACCCTCATCTACATTACTACAGAGAAACCAACAGCAAAAAATCATCTACACAGCAGAACCTGCATCTAGAACATCTGTACCTCTGTTTTCAGTAATTCTCCTTGAGAGTTATTCAAAAGATTCCACTTTCTTAAAGTTGCCTCAAGTTCCTCTTCACTGCCACCAGAGACAGAAGAGCCTGAAAGCATTAGAGAGCAGAAGTAGAAAGGGAGAGAAACAGACAAAGTTTGCTCTCTGCAGTATCAACTCAATAATCCAGAGCATCATGGCTTGTTCCTTGCCTCTTTTTGTTTATTTACCAAATGAACATTCAGAGAGAGATTTACTCCCATTCCCTATTTTGTGTGCTAAATACATTTACTCTCATTCCGTATTTTAGGTGTGTTAAACACAAGTTTCCATTCTGCCATGCAAGGCCTCAAAATATTATTATTGCTTGTTAATGTGATGGTGTGTGGAACAAAACTGTCCTTTCAGAAGGTCAAGTTTCCCAGATAGAATTCAGCTCTTAAAATTATGGTGGCGACTTAAAATGAGATTGTCCTAAAACCCACTCCACTTCCTACAGTGCAAATGAGAAATGGGACAAAGATTTGTTTCTTCCCCCCAGATTTCAAAGTCAAATACACGGGATTGTGTGCAGCGAAACAACGTGGGTTTTCAGTTGTTCCTTCCAAATGAAACTTGTCCAGGCAGCTGTCAGGCTTTTCCTTAGAGGAAGGGAAATGAGTTCTCCTGTTATCATTTTATGCTGTAAAACATGGCTGAAGGTCACAGGTCATAATGGTCACAGGAAACACCCCATAAACTTAAAATAAAACCAGGAAATAATTCACAAGACATTTTACCATGAGCTGCAATCATTATGTCCTTGACCCTCCTGTACTGGCTTAGCAGCAGTGTCAGCTCCTCTATCCGACGGTCCTGTGGAAAACATTGAATAAATAAAATTACATTTGAAATCCTTCATTTTTAACTGCAGAAACGCTGTACTACATCTCTGTGATTTTCACAAAAACAGGCTCAGTCTTCCACAAGTCTTGTAAGGAATGTTACTTGCCTTTGTACACAATATTTGCTGGACAATGTGAAATTACAGAGATAAAGAAACCACAGGAGTTGGACATTAGGGCTATTCTGAGAAATAAATGTTATGAGCCACATTAATGTTCTCCAGAATTAATGTTGCTTTGTCTAGATTCTCCACTTGCTAAAGGAAGTTTTTAGGGATGCATATTATTGTCCATGTAATAATAAATGAGTGTGCAACCATCCAGGAAAATCCCATGGCATGGCTTGATTTATTATCACAAAAATTACTGCCTCATGAAGAATGAATCCCCTTTCACATTTAGTCCTTACAGAAAGTGTGTTATTTGAAACATTTCAGAGATTCAAAACCATAATTTCATTCTCAATATATAGAACAAGGATTATTTTCTCACCTTTTCTTCATTTGCAGCCAATAATGTCTCCATTCCTATCTTCAACCGCTGAACTTCTTGGTCTAAAAATGTTTTAAAATGTTGTAAGAGAGATAAGACTTGCTGTGTTTACTGTAAATAGATGTTTTGTGGTACTCTCCCTATGTTCTTATTAATAACCAAAACCATGTCAGTGGCATGGCCAGTGCACTACTAAACTACATTTAATGTAGATTTTTTCAGAAGCTGAACTATTAAAAGTACTGCACAACACAAACATCCTGGTTTTGCTTACAAAAAACTGCATAACACTATTTTAAACTATGAAAGTCAAGCAATGGAAAAGAAAATAAACACTGAAAGCTCATTTTGCAAAAGATGAGAGTGTGTTTGCTGTTATATACTTAAGGAAATAATTTAAAGTAGGATTGAAAATATATTCCATCTGAGAAGTAGTTAATGTACATCCATGAACTTGGGAATGAAAAATAACAAAAACCTGTTTTGATACAAGGAAATCCTGTAAAATGTTATTTAATTAAATGTTTTAGTAAGAGCAACTTGGTTAAAATCCACGTCATGGGCTAATGGAGAATTTTCTCACACACAATTTAGTGACAGAGATTATCCAGTAATGTTATAGTCAAGTCAGTTAAAACACACTCTCAAAATGTGTGAGGTTGTTAATCACGTCCTAACTTTGCTAAAAAAAACAATCTTTCATTTTTCTCTGCATAATAGTCCCAGCAAATCCTCCTGACTAAACCAAGTGTAATGGAGGCAGAAGCTGAAATAGTTCCTCTGTTGTCACTACCACTAAAGCAAGTCATGCTTTGACATTAAACCAGACACAACTGTTCCCAAAAAACCATGAAAACAGATATGGCAGCAGGCACAAAGGGAGAGAGAGGGGAAAGAAAATCAACATTGCCAAAGAGCATCTGTGAAAAAAGGTTTTACAACTGGATGTTGAACACACAGTGTCATAGCTAAACTGTTTGAAAAAGCTGTGATTAGTTTTTTATTGCAGGGATTCTGGAAAGTGCACACCTTGCAATTATTAAGTTTCAAAACATGTAAATGAGCCTCACAGGGATTTTCTCAAAGAAGAGACACAGGACATGCACAGGTACAGCCAAATCAAAAACTAAAGCCAACAGGCAGTGGGCAAGCAATTGTGAGACTTTTTAAAAAATCACAGTCCTACTAATTTCTCTTTATAAATATTAGACTTCAAAAAGGACTGGTGTCAAGGTAGATTTAAGCACACTAAAGCAAATCCTTACTATATTCATTAACATTATCAAGTATGGGGACATTTATTCAGACTTTTTTTAAATTTAACACAGCGATTTAAAAAAATAAAATAAATAAAGCCTAAATCATCCCCTCCAAAGAGAAAGGCTTTCAATTAAAGCTGTCTTTCACAATATTGAATGGGGTTTACATATGTGCAAATAGAAGGTGGGTAATTGTTAAGTTTTGGCTCTGCTAACCTTGACAACATCCCTTTGAAATCCAACAATTTGATTTATGAACCTCTGACCTTTATTTCTGCAGCGAAATGGGGCAAGGAGCTGTCTGCTTTCTGCAAGCAGTGAAAGCAGCGTCTCATGTGAATTACAATTAGACAGCCAAATCTAAACAAACATGGAATTATTGCTGCAGAATGCACCTGAGTGAACGTTGGTGTGAAAGGAGCAGTGAGATAAAAGCCAAAAGGGAATTGCAAGGCTTACGTTTTTCTTTTAGCCTTCTCCTATAAACTTCCTCTACGATGGTAAGTGGTGAGAGTCAAATAAAGTATGTAGAAAAAGCACAATTAGATCAATTTTGCAATTTAACTAGGATATGCATTCTAGCATACTACAAGTACATTGACATCAGTTTTCAACTTTATTTGAGAACAGCACCTAAAATTCTGATAAATCAGTATTTTTTTCCTTTTTTTTTTTTTTTAGAAGGATTGTTATGGTTTCCATTCAAATACAGTCTAAGTGCTTTCCTTGAATACAGCCCACGGATTCTGTAGAGGGTTTGATCCTTCTGCCACTGGAATCAAGGACATTTTCACCACACTTCTAGAAGCTGAACGCTGCTGAGCTCTAGATTTACTGTCATGCCCCTATCTTTCCTTGGAAACACCATCAGTGATTTGGGAATCTCCACAGAAGATAAAAAATTCTATTAGTAGAAGGGTTCCACTACCAAGCACCGCTGTCAGCCAAACAAACTTTCTCATTAGACATGCAGTTTTCTCCATGCACAAGCTCTGCAGCTGAGTGAGGTCAGCACAAGGAGGAGTTAAGTCACTGCGTTGGAACGAGCTACAGGAGGCTCTTGGGGAGCCCTGGGAAGGAGGAAGCACAGCACATGGAAATTCACATCCCAGCCAGAGCAGTCTTGGGGAGCCTCAGTGAACACCCACAGAAGCTGTTAGAGCAGCAAAGCTGATGCCCTGTGGTGACCTGCACAAAAATACTCCTGTGTGGATGAGTGCCGGTGCTGCAGAGGGAAAAGGTCCCTAATTCCTGTTCCAATTCCAATTCCTGGCCCAGCAATTGGCAGGAGCCCCAGGGAGAGAATATTTCAGAGAACTGCGGCACCACTGGTTGAGACCAAAGGCTAAACAAACTGGTTTGTTTGCCACTGTGTCAACAGTGCAGGCTTAAAACAGAAACCTGCAATATCAGAGAACTCTAAGCCAGGCTGGCAGGGACACTGAAAGTCCATCTGGTGCAAATTTTTATGGGGCAGGGAGCCTGAATGAGACACAGTCATGAAGAAAGGAAACAATGACTGTTTTAGGACATTTGGACCTTGAAACATTAGGCTTAGCTACTACCATGATCCTTTCTTCCCTGAAAAAACCAGAAACTGTCAAGATTTTTCAAAGAAATTTTCAAGGTGTACCTGAAAAATAAATTCCCACTGAACTACAATGAGTCTTCACAATTATAAATAAAACACCGGCAGAAAAAGTTTCAGGGCCTTGAGGATACTTATTTCAATTTGTGCTGCCTCTAGACTGGAATAGAATTTCACACATTAAAGGCCTCCACTCTACCAGAACACAGAATTAGCTGACACCACTTTTCCTTCCAAAATAAATGTTAAGTCCATTCTTGTGTTTCTTTGTACCACTTTGCAATCCAAAGCAAAGCTAAAGTAGGGTTTTAAATTTTTAACTGTTTGAACTGTTCAATTCAAAAAACAATTTTTTGAACTGTTTTCCCTCCTCTTACCTCTTTCTGCCACTTCAGTGTACGAGGAGGTCCTGGAGAGCTGACTTTGCAAGCGTTCTATCTCTGCGTCTTTGAGAGCCAGTTGCTCCTGGAGCTGAGCTATCTCAGCCTGAAAAAGAGCACAGCAAAGCCAGAATAACTTCCCCACCCATTGTCTGTGAGTCTTTCCCAGGGACTAGAACATGTCCGAGTGTAACACTGTGGTTGAGGTCAGTTACCAACTCAGGGTATTTCACAAACACTAGAACAACTATACATATTTATGCTCCTATTGCTGTTAGAGAAGCTCATTTTCCCCCATGTAATGAGCTCTTGGAGAAGACAGATGTAGAGAAAGGCAACATTTTCAAGGATTTATGTCGGTAAGGAAACTCTGGAAAACTCTCAATGCTACAAAGTTGGCAATTATTATAATAATTATATATTATAATAGTCATATAATAATAATAATGACTATTATAGGCAACTCAAACTTTGCATGAAGACCTCTGAAAGATATAAAAGGATTTTTAAACAGATATTAGTTATTTTTAATCCTAGTTACTACTCATTAGTATAACTGAGAATCTATTAATGCTGAGCCTTCTCAGCAAGACAGCAAAACTGTTTTTCCTCACAACAGCAAATAGGATAGAAGGAAAGCACGACCTGGAAAACGATCTTACACATGCAAAAAAATACCAGTGTTCATTTACATTTACTGGAAATTTAGGGCTGCCACTAGATTTGGAGATTTGGATAGGAAATCCCACATGAACGAGCTCAAAAAGACAGAGGAAAAAGGATTCTGATTGTTCAGCTTGAAATGCAATGATTCTAATCTGGTTTTTGTATTGATGAGAAAAATGGCTATCAGCATATTTTTGTAAGTCAGCAGTTGGATAAGTTTTTCTACAGAGGTCTAAAAACCTCTGTCTGTCAGCATTCTGCATTTCCCCTGTAAAAGCACATCAAGCCCCTTTTCAGGTAAAGAACCAAAAAGAGAGAGAGAGAGTTCTCAAAATACTAAAATGAAGCAGGAAAGATGCAAAACACCAAACAACATTATCCAAATAGGGAGAAACACAGATTAATTAACACACAAACTTATTTTCACCAGGAAGCAAGCGGCTGGATTGCAGAATAATGTCACTGCTCTGCCTAAAATTCCATGTGGAATAGAAGAATCTGCCCTGTTGCATCTCTTAGGGCTCCTGCACTTCCCACTGACTAACATGCTTTTTTATATCCAGCCATGGATATATTCCAATTTCTCATCTAAGAAGCTGGAACAAAAGGAAGACCAAAGCTTGCAGACCTCTTAATACCAGATCTGGATTTGCCTCCCTGGTCTACTCAATCTCAGAGCTCTTTTAAAAGCTCTCTTTTCCCTTAATGTCTAATTCCTGTCATCTCTGATCATTTTTCTGCTTCCTCTCTCTTTCCTTGTACTTTTCTTCCTTCCCACTCCTGTATCTTGTCTCCCTCAGTGGGTTTTATGATTCTTCTTCCCTATTTTCCTTCTGCTCCCACATTTTCCATAATTTCTATCTGTCTTGGCAGCAGGCCACACACCACTTGAGAAAATATTTTCAAAGACTGTTCATCTCCACCACGTCAGAGAAAACATGTATTGAGGAATTATTATCTTTATGAGAAAAAAGACATGACAGCAACATTCTGTTATCCATCCAAGAAGTCTCAAAAGAAAGAAATGCTAATACAAATAATAGCTGTTTGTCATATCTGGATCAAGCTGTCAAGCATTAAATCGAAAATTCAGTTTAATAGTTTGAAATGTTTCTCCAAGATTCAACCACAACTCGAGAGCCAGTCCTTCATATCAACAGGGATTATTACACTAATGAAAGGAGATGTGATTACAGCACAAGAAGGAAAAATCGTACGGTGCTTTTTAATCTGGTGAGAAAGGGCTGAAAATTCAAACTAAGAATAACAGCGAGAATGTTCCACTAGAAAAATTAATTACTGGGGAAAACGATTAAATGTTTCACATGTCAAGTTTCTCCAGATTATGATCCACCAGCTTTGCAGGACTGAAAGTCAACAGAAGTGTAAGGCAGCCGTGCAGTGTGATATACACAAAGTCAAAGCAGATGATCTAATGGTGTACTTTGGGCTTAATGTCCGTGAAAACAAATTCCATAGTAAGAAAACACCCAACAAGCTTTGCATGTCTCTGCAGGCTGGAAAGTATATCCCACAGAGGCTTGTCACCATTACACAAATCAAGGCCAGGAAGCCTTCAAAGAGGCCTTCACACTTTGCAAGTCAAAATGCCTTTTGCGGTTTCCTAAAATAAGAATTGCAAGAACCACCAGACTGAAAACTGCATGAAGGGAGCAAAAGGCACAAAGAAAGATACACCATTTTCAAACCAAGACCTTTATTCCAAAGGTGGTTGAAGAAAACTTGACTTCACAGCTACCCTGCCACTAGGTAAATGTCAGAAAAGTAAATACTGATGAGGGGGGGAGCATATCTCTTCCCAGCTGATAGAAGCCTGTCCTTAGAAAATGCCAAGGATTCTGCTTACTTTAGTTGCTTTCAATTTCCACTCGTACTGACTTCTTTCGTTTTCCAGTTCGTCCACTTTAATTTTGAGGTGTCTGAGTTCCTGTAACAAACCCTGCAGAGAAAGAAGGAAATTATAGGTAGAGTTTTTCTGGCATATATTGGTTTTTCACAGTCCTGAGTTACAGATCATGCATGAATCACACAGTATTCAGCTTGAACCATCACACTGAAAACTGTGACCTACTCTAAGCAGCTGTCCCTTCTCCCATTCCTTGATAGAACTGTATCTTGCTCATTCTAAAGGACAATATTATTAAAGCCTCAATGAAGCTCTGACAAGACAAAATGTCTGAAAATGAACTGAGGAAGGAGAAGTTTGGAGGAGTAACCCAATTTTGGACTCTTGTGCAGTATATACATTAAGCACCACACTAGCATCTTGGGTTACCTTAAGTTTTATTTAGAATGACTCCCAGATTCAACTCTCAGATTATTTCTCCAAACTATAGCTTGTAGTTCTAACAGTCCATTAAGCAGTTCTGCATGAACACAAGTCCAGAAACAACAGCACTATTCTCAAAATAGATGTAACACACAGAATAGTTATTCTTACAATATAAACCAGTGAGAGAAATTACTGAAAAACTCTCTCACAAGACAAGCTGATTACTTATGAGTTCTAGGCATGAAAATTTTAACTGAAGAGATGTGGCAAAAATCTCTGATATGAAATAAAGTATTAAAATGGTTTTATCTAGGCATACAGGTATCATTCCACCTTCAGTGAAATGAAGCCATTTAAGCAAAGTAGCTCTTGTTTTGCCATGTGACGCGTTTTTGATCAAATACAACCAGGACCTGCATAACTTCTGGTACCTGCTGATGTCAGGGAATAAACAAAACCGTGTTGGATTTGCTATTTTTAAAGTACAAGCAGATTATTCTTATTATGGCTGTTTTCGTTAGGAAAAGAAAGGGTTCGTGTCAGACAGTCTTAGCTGAAATTATCTTACACCTGTGTTAAGCTTTTAAGATACACAGGAATCAATAATCTGTGTTCAGAGGACTGCTTAGGCCACACCATCAAGCACAGCTAGGGTGGCACTATCATGAGGAAAAGCTGCAAACTATCAAACCATGCCAGCATGCTGCACATCAGACAAATCTCAACCCCCAAAAACCCCACACCCCACCAGCACTGCAGACTTACAAGTGAAATGGAAACTGGGAAAAATCTGAAAGGGGTGATTGGGTTTTACAGATTTCTGTGCTTTAGTGGACAGCCATCAATGGTGACCAAATTTGTCCCAGTAATTGGGGTGGAGAGTCTGGGGTGGGATTTTTTTTTTTTCTGGTCATTTTTTCTGGCACTCCCACTCTTTGCTACTGAAAGCCACAAAGACTAATGCCAAAACATCCCCAAGGCAGCTCTGGTTAGTGGAATTTAGTTTCTGCAAGAGAGAGAAGAGGCAATGCAAAGGCTTCTGCCTTGGGGTGCTTCTCATACTTCACACTGTGAACAATTCTTCTGGCCCAGAGGCTCTACTGATCTTGCACCAGATTGAGGACCATTAGGTGTCAAGTCTGGTTTCCTATCTTGAGACTTTCTTTCTTGGATCCTACTATTAATTTCCAGCTGCAGTCTACACATCTGCTCCTGTAGGTCACTGATCAGGTTCACTACTGACTGAAAACAACCCAGGAAAGAGAAAAAAAAAGAAAAAAAAGACAAAAAAAAGACAGGTAAGAAAAAAAAATGATGCAAAGAATATATTTCTATAGTTTCAGCACAAAGAACTACATGAAGCACATAAAAGGCAAACTAAAAAAAGACAGATTATGTGTTTCCTGTCTGATAAAGTAGACACAAATGAGTATAAACCTGGAACACCACACAAAGCCAAGTTTACATAGAACAGAATCTACATTCCAGACTAACTCATGATTCCGACTCTGAAGCTAAGATCAGAAACCCTTTTTGGAAAGTTTCGCAGTCATGTGAGGAATAATTTGGAACATATTTTAATATGCTGGCTCAGAGGTACACTTTTGCTGAAATGGCACTTGATTGCATTCATTTACACTTCCAAATCATCCAGTAGGAAGAAACTGCAAAGTGCTCAGCTGGGGCCATAGCCTCCTCTTCCACAATTCATACACAGAATCTACTAGCAAAGCAATCCTGTTTCCAGGTCTAGCACGGGGCAGAGAAATAACTCCATTACCTCTCTCTATCTGGGCAGGATCTTGACGTGGAGGAGGAGTTAAGCAACAGATGCAGGAGAAATCAGGAGGATAACACAAAAGAAAAAGTAATTATCTTAAAGCACACCAGTTTGCTGGTCAGCTTCTTGGATTTGTGTGTCTCAGTGATAAAAGCACACACAAAATCCATCTTAGAAAGCAACCCAAATTAAAGTATGAAAATCTGTATGATATTTCACCTCAATTCCCCAACTCTGCAGCAAATAGCACTGAGTATTTTTTCAGGTATCACAAGTTTGAAGTGCCTTTCTCTAAGCTTTCATGTACATTAATAACATAAGTTTCGTGGTTTCTCAATCTTCTCAAGTGGAACAAATTTGAGGAGCTTAGTCCATATTCCAAAGGAGAGAGAAAAAGATTTCAGTGGACAGGAAAACAGATGACATGGCAAATAATTTTTTTATTATTTTCTTCATTAATTTCCAACAATCATCCTGTAACCTCGACTCTGCAGTAAAATCAGGAGCCTTAGAGCTAGGGAACAGCCAGGACAGGGCAGTAACAGCATCCACAGTCAAATTAAGGTCTCCACAAAGATTCACCTAACTCATACAAGAGTTTCACACATTTGAGTATTTTTCTAGGTCACTGTGCTTAAGACGAAATTCAGAAAAGCCATTACAGACATTTTACTCTATACATATTACGCTCAAACAGGATCACAATGTCTGATGCTCATCCTCTGTCACCCAGGAAACCTTTAATGGACAGAAATGAGGATTAGGTTTGTTTTTTTACCATCCTCTCCACAATTGAATTTTACCATCCTCTCCACAAACCTCCCAGCACAGCACCAGCTGGGGAGGGAACTGGCAGGACACACACATCCATCTCCCTTGCTTTATTCGAAGCACCAAGGCTTGGTCTGTGCTCCTCTTTGGCAAGAGCTCTGTTTAACCCCCATGAGGTGCTGGAGAAGGGCAGCTCCAACAGCATGCACAGATTTCTGAGCACAAACTGGCAGCTGCTTCACTTGTGGTGACGTGGGGGAGTCCAGAAACACTTCTGCTGCCGCCTTGCAATTCTCTTTTGCCTTGCCATTAAAAAAGGAAAAAAGGGAAGCACTCTGCATCCACAGACTCCCCACAGCTTGACAGTGCAGAAATGGCAGAGACCCTTATCCCAGTGGAACTCCAGCTGGTGCCTTCACATTTGTTTCCAGTTTCAAGGTAGAACAGGTCTTTTTGACGTTCTGTCACAGCATGAACATTTACTAACACTAACTGCAACACCTTGATTCAGATGGGACAGGGCACCAGACTCCCCAGAGGGAGTCAGTGGCTCACTGACTCAGGTTTCTTTGGAATTGCAAGTAGCTTTACACTAGATATTTAATCCAAAAGTTCCAAGAGCCACAAAATACTCACCAGCAGCTTATAGCCAAACCCACAGACTTATCCCATATCACAAAAGGAAAAGGCAGGACAGACAGAAAGTCTCTTTTGTCTGTGTTCAGATAGAGCAGACATCTAGGCAGCCATAAATCTTTTGACAATGCTGCTTCCCCATACCTTGCTACATTAAGAAAAACACATTTTCAAAATTTCTGAGGCTTCTCAGGTAAGAAAAAAGCTATACAAGCCCCTCAGGTGAGACTCCAGAAACCTTCATAGCATTACTGTGTCAGAAGTAGGACATTATTCCACAGAAAAGGAATTAAAATGACAAAGCCAGGAGTGAGATAGCCCAGGTACAAGCAGCTCTTCTGGCCTATCTGTAATATATATAAATAAATGGCACTTTATATTTAGCATGTGCTTTGGAAGAGCCAGAGACAAGTGGCATTCAGTGAGAAATCAATACCTTTGAGAGGAGGTTAGAGATGCCTGATGAACTCTGCTGTTAACTAAAACCAAACCTACATGACAGCTGCACAAGATAAAGTGAAACCAACCTCACACATTAAAACTTGCTCGTGCTTAGAAGGATGTCTTAATTTGCTTTCTTTCCTCCCAGCCCAACCAGAAAAATAATTCCATAGATAAATTCCAAATGACTGCAAACAGCTGCTGTGAAATAAGCTGGCACAAAATTAGAATCGAGGGAAAACATGGTTTAGCTGAATGATCCTGCAATGCCAGTTAATTTTAAACTTTTTAAGTCCCATTATTGTATTTAGAAATAGCAGGATCAGCCATGAAGTAGCATGAACAAGCTGTTTGAAATGGTTTAACTACTGGATGCCAAAACCAAGAGCAAAACTACAGGTAGACTGTTTTTGTCAAAGTAGATTCTTCATTAGAAAGATGTAGTTGGGCAGTGGAGGCAAAGACTTCAGGAAAACATTCAAAATATTACCAAGTTTAAGCAGCTGTAGTCTGATAGAGTAAAGAAAATTAATTATAACATTTCATTCTGATGTTTGAAATTGCGTCTGTATTGAAAAATCAACATAATTTACAGGAAAAGGAGCAGAAATAGGATTAAAGCATTAGAATTCAACTAAGCATCCAATTTGATTGAAAGCAGCTCCTGATAAATGGGATTAATGCTTATTCAGGAGAATCTGAAATAAATGCACAAATAACTCAACAAGCAAATCAAAAATGCTGCTTGTTTCCCACAGCTTTACTTACAACACCCATTTCCCTTGCTTTGCACACGCAAAGGTTTGCGACTTTCAACATGCCAGAAACCTAATCACACCTTGGGGTAGTTAATAATTCAGCACACACTCAACGCAACAATTCTCAGCTTTTCCATCAGATTAGAATCCTTTTCCATCTCAGCAGGAACGTGTCCTATCATTTAAGCAACACCACCAGGGCATCCAGGCCGTTAAAAGCTCAACTTTTCCACCCAAGGAACACTGGAGCAGCAACAGAATTTCACAGCTCACAGGACCAGACCTCCCAGGCACTCAGAAGTCCTGTCCATAAAAATGCACCCAGTATCTTTGCTGCTTTCCAGGAGCCGGCTGTGCATGCCTTGCAATAATTTAGGCGTCCTCATCCCTGCATTCCACATGTCATGGGGAGCACTGGGAGCAGGCTGCCATCTGTAGCCATCAGGTGCTGCTCAGACCTGTTCAGGTTTTCAGGGAGTTTGAGAGTGCTCTGTACACAATGCCCGCAAGAGCAGGAGAAAGGCCACAGGTGGTGAAAACAACAGCTGGTGCCTCTCTGGCTTGCAAGCTCTGCCAGAAACTGCTCTCTTCATGTTATCTTGGAATCTCTGAAGAAAACTTCAGAGAATAAAGAAGTTGAAAGCAAACACACCTCAAATGAGCCACGTCACTGCAGGCGAAGTTCTGATGCACAGTTATCACCTATTCCACTAGCAGAGTTATGGAGAGCAAACAGTCCCTAATGCTGCCTGGATTTCACATTCTCCTAAGTCAATAGGGAACAAAGTTTGGGGTTGTTTGGCTTTTTTTTTTCTTTTTCAGTCAGCAGTGTATAAACCTCAGACTCAGTAATCCTTCCTTTCCAGGCAGTCCTCTCCTGGTAGCTGGTCCCCTGACAGGGTCACTGAGTAGGGTAACACACGGCCATTTGTATGAATTTCTCTCTTCCACGATTGCTTTCCTTCCCAGCTCCCACCTGCTGCTCAGCACCATGATGTGGGTGTTGCTCAGATGAATTCCCTGTTTCATACTCTCCTTCTGAACCTATATAGCAAAACCCAGAGCTCCTTTGATGTCCAGAACTCTCTACATCTGAAAGGGAGTAGAGATGGAACTGCCTCCAGCCCAGGGTATTCTTTTGCACTATTTATTATGTAGCCACAAGGGGAAAGACACATTTGAAACAAATGCCCTCCCAAGTGCCACAAAGACATAAAAATCCCCGATCTCAGTGCTTGTGGCACCCCTGGCACTACTGAGCTGACAGTCTTTTCTGCCACAAAACCGAGGGAAGAGCTCTGGTAAGCCATGCCACTCCAGCTCTCGGGGAAAGGAAAGGGTTAAGTGAACACCCACTGCAATAAATGCTTCTGGAAGGGACTCTGCCTTGATGAAAGCCAAACAGCAACCTCTGAAGTATAATGAGAGAGAGGAAAAGAAACCGCATCCCAAAAATGCATAATCATACTCCTCAGTGAATTTGTAAGATCAGTGACATAGGCTGTGCTGCCAGCATGGAAAATCCTATTCCGTGCTGATTTCAGCCCAAAAGCTCAGGTGTGTGACAGCACACCACAGACACGTGATGGAAAAAAAAAAAAATGAACACAAGGTAACGAAAAAGCTCACCTCAGCTTTGTTCTGTTTCTCTTCATATTCGCTCTGCTCCTTTTCCATACCAACCAGCTTAATCTTCAGGTCTGAAACTTCAGCCATCAGATCTAATTTCTGAGTCTCGAGCGATGTGCGACTTAGCAGCTCCTGAAAGCAGAGCAGAATATCCTCCCCAGTTATTTATGTGACCACGGACAGACTGCTGTGTATTTTATTGGCAGGCCTGCATTAAACTCTCAGTTTGAACCTCAGCCTGTTTCTCAAGTGCTGCAGTTATTTTCATCTAAATGTTCTGTGTTAATCACCAAACCACTGTGTCCCGCTCCTTATTTCAAGCAAATGTGTGGCAAAGTTAATCCCTGGGCTAGACATGAAATCAAAAACAATACTGAGGCTGGACAGATACAAACCTACATAATGGCACATTACAAAAGAGTTGGCGTCTTCCTAAAACACTCATCAGCCAAAGTCATGTCTTAGGACTGTCATGTGCTATCCAATAAAGGATGTATTGCAGAATGAGCACCTTAACCCCAAACTGAGTAGCAGAGGCAAGCAACACCTCTGCAGTCATGCCAATAAATAGTAACTTACACCATGTAGTACACCTCAATCAATTAATTCTGTGATGGGGACAAAAAAATTGATTCATTCTGTGATGGTTTTTGATGGAAGGAACTGCAGCAAATGGAATGTCCTAACTGTAGCCTAAAAGGCAATATCCAAACTAAGAAAACTGTAAAGGAGAAACAAGTGGTCGTGGCTTCTGCTTATGTGCTCCAAGTTTGTTTTCCAGATTGCAGAGCAGGCATGCTTTGGATGGAGTCATATCAGCGTGTTTGGAGAACTGTCAGCAGTCACATCCACATTGAATCTTTCATTTTTCAGGAAAGCCAAGGCAAGAAAGCATCCAAAATTTAACAGAGTGTATTACATATGTCAAATGCCTCTGTCACCTCTGTTTTCAAAAAGAATGAAGTCCCATCAGGAGTTTAAGGCTTACTGAAAAAAATTCATACTTAGTTTTCCAAGTGCCGAATCAATTTTTAACAATAGAATGTAGGCTGCCAAACGGTTAAAAGATTTCAGGATAACTCACAAATCCCATTAGTGTGTTGATCATATGAACCATGCTGAGGAATCACAGCAGACTGTGCCATGAATTACATGGCAGTGATTTAAGTGAAGTTGGCATAGTTAATCTGGATCTATGCTGATGTTATTGAGGGATCAGAAATCACCACATCCAGTAGCCTTTGCTCATCTCCTCCTCTGCCCCAAACTTAAGAGTACATTGTAGACCAAGGCTTGGAGAAGCCACAAAGTTATTTCAAAGATTACAGAGTTAAAGTTTATTTCAAAATCTGCTCTACATGTAAGTTATTTTAGTCTGGTGGGGAATATTGCACAAATTAAAAATAGTACCAAACTTGCATCTGTATTGCAACACCAATTATCTAAGCCATGCACTGTTCCCAATGCCATGCCCATTCCTGCTGACATTGGCAATGATATTTGTGGATGGATGGGAAAATAAAGAGAAATGTGGCCTCATGATTTCGGCTTTTTCTTTCTTTTCTTCTCCAAATGAAATAAATCAAGCACTAATCAGGAAAAGATATTGCACTAACTTTTTTTTCTTGAGAAACTCTAAGAGGCACTCACTTAATGAAATCCCTGGAGGAGCTGCTTTCTACACAGGTGATTACAAATTACAATTATAATTAAAAATAACTCCTCTGTCTTCCAGAAAAACACTAATTTGCAGGAGATTCAGAGGCACATCCCAGTCCAGACTGGAACAGGCTCTGCAGAGCTGTTAACATAGCAGGTTGCTGCAGGTTAAGACAGAGTTAAAAATGAGAACTTTGATATGAAATAAGGCCACTGAACACCAGAAAGAAGAGCAGGATGAGGCAACACTGGCTCCATGGACAGATTCTATTCACTCTTGAGCTAAAACAACATTTAGAATTTTTTTTGGACACCAACATGGTGTTCCATGGTATGGGAAGAAGATTTCTTAATAAGGCAAGGAGCCACAGCATCCCTCTAGGGATTTTAAACAAAAGATCTATCCTTTGAGTGCACCATCTGGCATTACTCCTTATTTTTCCTACAGACCCCTAAATTACCCTTAGTTGTGGAGTGGAGAGCAATCCACACTCACATCTCTCATCCCAAGTTCAGGAGCTCTGTGTGAGCATGCAGGCACTACCTGGTCCAAGCGAGCATGAAGGCAGTTGTTTGGGTTTGTTTTGTTTTTAATCAGCTCAAACCAAATTTTACAATTTGCTCTGAAGCTGGGGAATCAGATTCTCAGCTGGAGCAAACTGGCATAAACCTCCTGACTTAAAATAGGCAAAACAACTAACTACCCCTAGTTTGTTTTCAGTGGAGCTCCACTGATTTAAAACAGCTGACAATTCCTCTTGCATGCAGAGGACCTAACTTTTGCTTTGAAAGCAAGTGCCGTTTAAAGTAAATGTCTCCTCTTGAAACGGGAACATCTGGAAGCAATTATTTTCATCTTCAAGCAGATGCTCACAGTGAACAGCTCATTAAGAATGTGAACCATTTTTGTTACAGAGAAATTATAGTGCGTTTCAGCGGTATGATGCAACTTGAATTCAGCCAGAATAAATATGCAATTGTAAGAAAAGAAAATACAGATTTATGTTATTGGTTTGAAAGCAAAAAAAAAAAAAAAAAAATATATATATATATAAGACAGGCAGAACGGTAATTTAGGCTGCAGCAGCTTTAGGAGGGTCTTAGCTGAAAAATAGAACAGATAAAGAACATATCCTAGGGAGTCTTCTTTAGAAAAAAGACACTTATTTTTAGTTTTAACATGTACTATACATCATAGTATGCAAGTGTAATTTACCTTCTTAAAGTTCTTTTGCTAAGCTCAACTTTTAACTTCCAAAATTGAGGAGGCATGCAGAAGCGATGATATACATGCACCAGACAGATAAAGGAACAGCAAACTATTTCCAAACACAGCACACTTTTTAAAACTCACACTGTATATTTCTAAAACACTTAATCAACTTTTCCAGTATTCCCAGTGAAGCTGTTGCACATACTGTATATCTCACACTCACACTTAGTTGTCTTGGAAATATATAATTCTTATAAAACTGTTTATAAAATGTAATCTGACAAAAATAGCACGAAAAGAGGACACTACAGTTTTTTAGGCTCTCAGCTGCAAGCACAGAAAATTCCAGGATATTTAGCTCTCCACAAAACAGAAGAAACAATCATGCCATACACTGATTGAGAAACCAGAAGTAAGATTTTAGTCAAGTGAGGAGGGGAGAAAAAACTACCCCAAAGATCCCATTTTGCACTTGTGCACTCCACAAAACACAACATTTGAAAAATTCCTTGCTTCTCACCCTTATTAAAAGCCTTGAGAGAGACAGACAGACCAAGCCACCTACCTGGGAAGCAAAATCCAGCCAGAAGCACACCCCTAATGAGGACTGCACTTCTGCTGCGTGTCAGCTGTGGCAGAAATAAGATATTTGCTTAGCTGGAAACACAGCTGAGAGCGATGTACGTGTGCCATCACCATGAAATGGTGCAAGGCAGCAGCAGGCAGGGAATTACAGCTCTCCAATTCATCATTTGCCCATTACATGGTTAAGGCAGGGAAAGGACAGAGCTTCCCACAGCCCTGCCAACTTGACCAGCCCTTGGATCCGCCTGAGGAGCAGATTCCTGCCCATGGTAACTGCAAAAGAGCAGAGCAGTGGAATGCTCACCTGGAGAGATAAAGCTGCACAGCCTGAGAGCACGCTCTGAATACCCTAGAGTCAACCAGAGCAGCACAGAGCACGCTTCAAAATCTGAAATACTAAGCCAGCTGCTGGCAAGAAGCTCCAGCATGATATAAACAAGTGCTGAAATTCATCTAAGATCAGATAACTCAGGCAACTGAAAGTTGAAGGAATGGTCTTTGCCAGCCAGCAAAGTTCCTGAGGAACAAACAGATTCAAACCAGATTTATACCCTGCAACCAAGACAGGATTCTGGCTCCCCTGAGCATGAGACAACTGCAAAACCAGAGCAGGTACACACTGAACAGTGCTGGATTCAAGTTCCTACTCAGACATAGCTCCTCTCTGCATTCTTTTAATCCAGTTTTGTAAAAGGTTCTCCACTGTCTGGCACACCTTCCTCTGGGCCATAAACTGATATGAGAGCAGAGATCCATTCCTGTTTACACCTGAACACTTCAGGTTTTATGTGTATTGTTTTAAGACACAAAGAATTCAAAGCCCAAGTCCTTCATACTTTTCAAGAGAATTCGCTTGATTGAAGACACAATCGTGTTCACACAACAAAACTACCCGACAAGAGTCCCCTAAATTTTTTCAGAAATTATTTGGAAGGCACAAAGACATGATCAGACCACATCTAGGATTTGGTTCAGGTCAGGTACAGGAATGACCCTGCCACCCAGACCAGAATTGTCCTTGACAAAGCAAACTGCCTGTCCCTTACACCCGAGAGCTTCAATGGAAATTACGATTTGTTAAACAAATAAAATGCAGCTCTGGAACAGCAAGGGGGTAACAAACTAGAATTACTCATGATAATTACCAAGAAATGCACATAAAGGAACTGTAGAGGTGAAATGTGTATGTGCAGAAGGTTCACTTTTCAGATGGACGTGACACAGCTGGCAAGCCTGACAGCACAGATTCCACAGCACTGATGTGTTTACGTGTGTTTTACCAGCCATGTGAGTACATGGCTGGTGCTCTGCTATGGGACAGTTCAGGCAACTTTACAGAGCAAAAATTACTTCTGCTTTTCAACTCAACAGCATGTTGATAGGAGATTCCCCCAAGACCCTCTCTCCTCTCAAGAAAAAAAAAAAAAAAGAAAAAAAAATCCTTCTTAAAACTGACTGGTAGAAAGTACTTAGTAATGCCACAAAATAACTTAGAACAAGACACACACACACACACACATCATTGCTCTCTAGAACTGGCTGTAACTTTACAATTTAAAGGCATTGGTATACTGGAAATGGACTGTCACAGCATAAATTGTTTTCCTAGGGTAATTCTAGGAAGCTTTTTTTAAATTTTACTTCTAGCCATCTCCATTACGATGTGCTAAGGGGAAAGGCAGGTAGCTATTCACACGGCCAGCCTTTCCATATCCTTTACACATTCAATAGCAGGTCAGACACCCCACTGCAAGGTAAATCCATGAGATTAAACTTGTGTCTTGCTCCCTGTCATGTTCCAGAAAATTTGCTGTTATCATTTAGTATGAAGGATGGCCTTGTTTTTTCTCAGCCCAAACATGAATTATGCTTCAGGACTGAATTAAAGTTTTGCCATTGACTTTCATGTCTCAAGAAAAAAAAAATTTTGGGGTTTTTTTGGTGTTGTTGTTGTTGTTTTTTTTTTTTTAGGAAGAAAATACAGACACCTTCAAGGTGGAAAAATACTTTTCTTCATGACAGTCTGCGGTGGAAAAAGTGTCCTTACAAAAGTAAGACATTGGGTTTGATGCTGTAAGCATCACATTATCTGTAACTGTGCACACCAGGGCATCTCTGCTTCTCTCACACAGGATTCCTCTCCTTGCTCAAACACTGCTGAGCTGTATTCTCCTTGGCTGTGCTCCCACAAACAGTGAGGTCAAAGCACATCTCTCCACTGCCCTTCTGCCACACCTGGACCTTTCCTGTGAGCTCTTTGACTAGGCCATCACAAAAACACCTCCCTCCTTCTAAAGCCCAGGTTAGTTTTCTCCCAGTCATTGAGGAGAAGGTTTGCTGAGTGTGCCAGTCTCAAATCAGTTGCAGAAGCAACATGGTCAGGAAGGAGGAAAGGAGAATGAGGCCTTCTCCTCTGTTGCTGTTCCTCCACGTTCAAGATGCCCACCCAAAATGCTGAACAGCCACTTTATGTTATTTGTATAACTTTTATTACAGGTTATGTTTCAGAAGTGGTTCCATGATCACTTTGTAGCAGGGTTCAAAACAACTGTGCATAAATCATAAGCCAGAAGGATTTTTGCCAGTAACCCCACCCTGACAAGTCTCTGCTAGCACAGATTCAGCAAAAACTGCTTTTCAGGGTAGTGTTAAATACCCTTTCTGCTGTGGAACTTCCAGATACTGTCATTAGGTTATCCTAAAGTTTATGATTTTTTTTTTAATGGAAGCCCTTTTTTTTTCACAGAATCAATTATGAGTGACTCTTTTTATAGTTCTTGGAATTAAAAAGACAGGGCTTTATCTTTATGGTTCCATTTTCCACTTAGAGGAAGCAGCTGACTTAAGTTCACAGAGGCAAAAACCAGTTGAGTTCAATATATTGTAAATAAGAAGAACAACAAAATAAACCTGAATTTACATTACATCCCCCCCTAAGAGGGTAACAGAAGTCATTGTGAAAAGCAGGACACCAGCAGCAGCTGCTGGATGAGAAGATCTGAACCCAAATCTCCCCAAAACCTGACTGATCCACCTGTTGAAATCCCTGAAGGGGTTTCAACACACTCACTCTACTTTTGACAAATTATCTGCAGGAAAGTCCACTGGCCACAAATCTTACATGAATGTCATAATCACCACATGATCAGATCAATCTCTTCTGCCCAAATCTCAACTCATCCTCCATGGAGGATAATCTTTTCAACAAGATGTACTGAGAAGAGAACCTTCAAAAGAAATGATATTAAATAGGATCCTCTGCTGAGACAATAAATGTACAACTTCTCCGCTGAGAGATAGAACTTGGGTTTCCCATATCCCACTGTCTACTGGCAGAAACAACTACAGCTGCTCAAAGCTACCCCAAAATTTAGATTTAAGGCTTATTTTAGACATATCTGGAAATTCTCTGACTTCTTTAGCTTTGGTACAGCCTTTGTAGCTTATCACTTTAGGATCAGCTTTGTAAGCAATTCGTGCATGTGCCAGACGAGCAGATGCAAACATTTTCACTGAAATGGCAACGTTCATGCAACATTATATTCTATTTTCAGATGCCTCAGTGTTCTGGTAAATAAGGCTTTAAGTTCACAGTTTCCTCAGAAGATTATCTGGGCAAAAATTTTAAGTCAGAGAAAGAATAAACAGTTTTAACAGAAGTCACAGAATAACTATCTAGCTTTAGACTGGAACAGGAAGCTTCTGCACTCTGTTGTGAATGCCTCCCTGGAGTCTGGAAAGAGATTTCCACAACTTCAGTAATCCCTGTTCTTTGAGTTTCCCTTCAGATCTCACTGGAAAACTACATGCACTCACTGTTTGCATTTTTAAAGACATCCCCTCAGAATACAACCTTCCCCAGCTAGAAGTGTTTTGGAATGTGTGAGATGGAAGGTTTTTTTTTCAAGAGCCTCTGAGAATTATAATTTAAAATGTTTAGGATACAATTTTATCTTACAGAAACTGCTGCTGTTTACATACATGCACAAGGATCCTTATCATAATTTAAACCTTGGATCAGTTCATAAAAAGGCTTGTGTGTCTCACATGCACTAAAACAGCAAATACATCACACAACATATTCGTGTGGGGAGAAGAACTAAGTTCATCAAGAACAGTATCTATCCAAAAAATTTCTGGCATAGATTTTTGAGGCTTATTTACAGTTTCAAATCTATTTTGGTATTTATGTACTGCATTAACAGTGGACGATCTACATCTGTAATAACAGAAAATTGCACAGGCAAAGAACTTTGGCATCAACAGACCTGCAAGTTCTGTAAGGTTTTTAATTTATCATTTGCTCTGCTCCCTCATTCACAGAATCGAAAGAACAAAACTTGAATCACATAGGCTGAAACTGTTGATTGAAATAAAGAAAAAATGTCTTTATATAGTGATTTTCTCATATCAAATTAAGGGGAAAGCTCTGAAGTTAAGCAAAAATGCTTCTAGAACAGAACTTCATACAGTAATTCATTTCAAATTGCTGCTTGTTCAGCTTCAAAGCCATAGGAAAACAGAAGGCATTTTAGTAAAACTTCTTAATTCTATAACTCCTACATGTATTAGATACATTTAACCTGTCTAACCAGTTACTCAGCCATGTGCAAATAAGCACAGCTCAAATAAGACGCAATAGTTTCATTTTACATGCTGCCACGTACAGCATTATGCAACCAGCCAGTAAAACTTTTCTGCAACAAGAAAACAAAGAAACATTTATTGGGGGGGGGGAGTGCAAAGCAGGAGGAGAACAATAAAAGAAGCTTTTTTTTTTTTTTTTTCCTCCCTGTTTTATGCTGCTGCCAAAGGCAGTCACACATGCAGACAAGCTGACCATGTGTGCTCACCCCACCGCTGGAGAAGGTTGTGCAGGAAGCTCTGTAATCCAGATTTTTTTACCTGTTGGAGCATTTCTTCTGTAGCATTCAGCTTCAACTGATGCCCCTCAAGACAGATTTCTAAGTCCCGGATTTTCTCTCCTTGAGCTTCCACCTGGTCTGTGAGAACGCTCACCTGTAATTTGAGAGAAGCACAGTGCTACTGAACTGACTGTAAATAAGTTTCAATTACCTTATGCATATAACATCCAAACACACGTTTTGACAAGAAGTTCCCTTTTAAAGCCCTCAATGCTTTAATATTCTTGTGCTCTGCAGCAACCTGCTCTACCAACACTGACAGTTTTGCAGTCTTACCTCTATTTTGCTCCAACCCCGCCCTCTCATCTCCCCTCCCCTGCAACTGTTTTGTTTCGATATAAAAAAAGAAAGGGCATTTCAAGAAGAGGTGGAATGCTAACTAAAGGTAGCCTGGGTCCCCTCATGCAGAAGTCTGGAAAACTGGAAAGGAGCAAGCAAGAACAGAGGACACTGGAAATATTTTATGTGGTTTTGGAGCAAGCATCGCCATTTCGGGTTCTGTTGGCATTTCACTCCCTAAAACAGATAAGTAGGAAAACTGCTCATTCCCAATCCAACCAATTACTTTACTCCTTACAGGAACAAAACTTTATTCAAAACTTACTTATCAATAAAGAGTTCTGAAGCTATAAAGAATGCAATGTGTTAAAAGGCAAGTTTTGGCTGTGGCAGAGTTCTATTCCAACAAGAATTCCCAGGTTTTGGCAAGCCAAAACATGAAAGCAAAAGCAGGGAGATACAGACAATGAACCCCAGGAAAAGAAACAATAAGCAGTCCTGGTAAAGAACTGTGGGAATGGTGGTACAGAGAAATGAGTGTGTAATAAAAAAATCCCAGCAGCTGAACCCAAATCTTGCCAAGCAGAAAAAACTGCACCCACAATAACATTAGAAAGATATGGAAAAAAACCTGGTGATAATTCTAATGTTAAGAAGAACATACACTCTGTATATTCATTTTGATTATTTATTTATATAAAGCCTTGATTATTCTAGAAAAATATTATCTAAACCAAACAAAGGAGCCTAAGGTATTTAAACTCCATTTTGAAGTAAATGCATTAACAAAAACTCATACATGCTCTCACATCCAACCCTGCAACACCTTCATTAATAAAACAAAATAAAAATGTGTAGTATGTGGAAGTGAAACTTTTAAGATATATCCACTACGCAGCATGTCCAAAGCCCAATGAACAATTGAGTTCGCTTCAGGGAAGCTGCAGAGGGAGAGATCTGTATTTCTTTAACCTGCAGACATAATGCCAAGCATGCCTGGGAAAGAATCACAGAAAAAAATGAAAAGGGGAAAAGGGACTATTTAATTTTTTTTTCCATTCAAGTAGTTGGCTGTAGGTTAGAGTACAGCTGGACTCGGGATGAGAGGTGATAGGAAGGAGTGGGTGGAGGCAGATGGCAGGGGTTCACATCCAAGCTGGGGCAGGAGAACTCCCTGCTGTTGCTTGTCTACTTTGTTTTGTTCCCATTAAATGAGGGATGATACACAAAAAACCCCACATGAGGTCAAGAGGCATGAAGAAACAAACTGAATTCTCTCCTTCTTCAGTGTGAGGCAAGTTCCAGAGAAAGAAAACCAGCTTTATTTAGGTGACCAGGTTAGATTTGAATACCATTTAAAGTACTGTAACTTGGAAGGAAAACTCTGGATGTTAAATAGGACCTGCAAAGGAATTTAGTGAAAGCTTAGCAGCTTTAGAAGCATTTGTTGGGTGTTCCAGCAGCTGGGCTGAGAGGCACATCAACCACTTGGAGCTCATATTTTCCCCTCTGTACAGGATCACATCGGCCAGACTCTTCAAGGAATCTGTAGGCAGCACCCAGAACAAAATCCCCAGGTTACACTGGCAATTCCATCTTGCCTTAGGAGTGCAACACGTGCAAGGCTCAGCCTGTTGTCTGCAAAAGTGAGAGGTGTTGAGCACTTAGCTAAAAATCGAGTGTCAGAAAGGTGTAAAAGTCTGAGGCAAGCCTGGAGGGGTCCCAGCCTCATATTCCCTGCAGACTGCAGCTATGGGCCAGTCAGTGGTGCAATTCAGCATGAGCCACAGGACAGAGGTGCTCAGTTCCCATTCCTTTCTCATCCTTCCTGCCAAAGGCTCTGCACCAGCAGAGTCCCTCAGGCCATGGAACCTCAGCTTGGGGCTTGCCTGTGCTCCTCAGATTTGTCTGCCTGTACAGAAGAACTGGTGTAAACCAGGTCCTAAACCCAGCTCCACCTTGGCATCTTTATTGTTGCTGATGTTCATCTTCCAGGCTGAGGTTTTAGTCTATCTTATTCGCCTGGGGTTTTTGCAGCTCCACAGTGATGCTGTGCAGTGGGAAAGGAAAAGGCATAAATATTGACTAAGTCTTTGGATTTGATGAGGGGTGGAAGTGAGGGGAGTAAAATGCAAGAGAGACATTTTATAGTTCTGGTTTTACTCTATTCCTTCTAAGAAAAACCCTAGGCAGGTCCCAAAACGTGTCACAACCCCCCGTGTTTTGTGCACTTGGCTGGCTGCATTCCTGGGCACCTGTTTGTGTGGATGGAGAAATAGTTACTGACAATCTGCAGGACAAAGAGAGGAAAATGACAGGACTTCACAGATAAATTTAAGGAATAAGGGAGAACCCCACAGCCAAAGCCACAGGTGTGCCAGTTCCACCCTCAGCTTTGGAGGGAACAGCTGGATTTGGCCATCCAATTGTCTCTCCATTCATGAGTTGCTCAGGCATGCAAGGCATGAATGTACAGGGTGAAAAGCTGTTTTCTATTACTAATAGAATCAAGTTTTTAGCATAAATGACCACTTGATTAAAGATGTTCTAATAAATATCAGTTGTAAAGGGAATTTGTAGCACACACTTAAATTCCAACCAGAAGATTTTTTTTTTCAGTCAGGTAGGTTTTTTTTTTTCCTAAATTTGGTAATAGCAATTTAGTTTAACAGCAATGAAAAAAAAAAATCCAACCAAGCCAAAGCTTGTGTCTCAAAACATTTATTGTTTATTTAACAACAGCAGTGAGGCTTCTGCTCAGTAAATGAACACAAGTGTGAGCAGAACATACAGGACAAGACATGTTTACAGAAACTTGTGACTGAAAGCAGGGAGAACACCAACCCAACACACTCCAGTTTTGTTTGATATAAGTATATGTGCTCATATTATGCATGTGAAAGCATGAAGGGAAAGAATATGCAAAGACTATTTAAATAATCTCTGGCTTCAGTTTTTAAAAAGCATGGAATGTGCGAACTAGTACTAGCAAAAATATATAGACAAAAATATTTTTTTTAAAGTTGTGCAACATGTGTTTTCTCCAGGAGAAGAACTTACAGGGGACATGGGATCTGTTTGAAAAAGGCTTGGTAAACTGAGAAACAGGAAACCTGGAAGAGTTTAGGCATGCATTTTACTGTCAAATTTTCTCTATCCCTCCTTCCCTCCCCCTTGAGCTTTTCAATGATGTAAACAATTTTGGTACAGTGTATAAACAGGAAAAACTTTTACTGCTGTTACACCCCTCTCCTCTACCAGGTTACCCCACCACAAAATCATTTAGAGAGATTATACAGATTACAAATCAATTCCTGGTTAATTATCAGTTACATTTGGTGACCTCCTAACATTTGTTTAACAGAAAATACTCTGCCACTTCAGCTTTTTTGCACTGAATATCAACTACACAGACAAAATTCTTGTCTCTTTTGGACATACCTGCAGGATGAGTGACTCTTTATCACCTTCTAATCGTGCCAACCTTTCCTGACAAGTTTCATTATTGGACGGATGATGGTTCACCTGTGACTGGGAGGGAAAAAAAGTGCAGTGAGAATTTTTACAGTTAAAGTTTCAAGCAATAGTTAATAAAAGTTTTGTATATTAAGCGGTTTTTACAAGATAAAAAAAAAAAAAAAAAAAAAAAAAAGAAAAAAAAAAAGTGTATAGACCAGAACTGTTTATTTCAGATATATTAAGCCTGTACCTGATGTACATTAAAAATTAATGTACATTAAGAATGCACCTTTTTTAGCTGTGTTTTGAATACTCCCTCGTTTCCAGCATTCAAGAGTGGTAAGTGAACAGACTGATATTTTACAGAATATTATAATTTCAGTGGAAAACACCATCTTAACAAAACAAAATCCATTTAATTTGAAATATCTAGTCTCCACAGTCTTTTGCCAAAGTCAGTGAATCTTGTATCTACTTTCAAGTGGTAAAAATTGCTGTAGACATATTATCCCTAGAAATTACTGAAAGAAAACTTGAAATTTTTTTTGTTAGCAATTAAAAATTTATTTAAATGATCAAATTCTTATCAGGAGATACTCTAGCCACCCAATCACTTATGGATTTCTAGATGGCCCTAGGGAGCAAAAACTTCTAAAACATGGCCTGTCCTTAACTACTATGCCCCATTTCGTATGACTTTTAATACTNGTAAAACAGGTGCTGAAAATAAACATGGTGCCAATTCACTCAGATCAAGAAATAAAATTTTTATCCAATCAAAAGACACTTTTCAAGCCATAAAATTGCTGAACTAGATGTANAAAAAAAGTCTGCAGATTTAATTAAGTTTGTGCCAGGGAACACAACACTCAGCCTGGCTTTGCAGCCAACACAAGAATCCAAGGAGCTCCCTTCAACTGCAGCTGACTACTCATTTATAGTTACTTGCACAACGGCACCAATAGAACTATAATCCTCCTCCCCAACTGCCCTTTCTTTTTCAACTGAACATTTGTGAACAGATTTTTTTTTTTAAATATTATTAATATTATTAATATTAAATATAAAAAAATATTATTTTTTATATTTATGGCCTCTTGATCTATATTGAGGCCTACAGGTCAAAACATAAAACAGGTGCTGAAAATAAACATGGTGCCGATTCACTCAAATCAAGAAATAAAATTTTTATCCAATCAAAAGACACTTTTCAAGCCATAAAATTGCTGAACTAGATGTAAGTGTGGCACTAGATAAAAGTGTGGCACTAGATAAAAGTGTGGCACCTTTATAAGCTGAGAGAAACCGAGCACCCTCGCCTCTGGTTATTTTGAAAGAAATTGAGAAAATCACAATGGCACCAACAAACAGGGCTGAAAGATGTCTGGAGAGATCATCTGGTTCCCTGTTGCATCCTAGGACCAATGATTATTTGCAATATTTTTGTTTTGTCTTCCTCTAAAGGCCTCCAGAAATGGAATTAATTCACAGCTTCTCCATCATCTTCTTACCTATCCACCATTAGAGCATTTTTCTTAATGCCTAATCAGAATCAGCTACTCAACTTCATGGTTATTGTAGCACCACAAATTAAAAAATAGGTCCTTCTGTTCACTTCAGAGATTTTCTACGTATTTGAAGTTTATCTCTACATCTCTAATTAGCAGGTCCCTCTGCATGCTGTGAAAGAAAATACAAGTTTTTCTGTCTTTTCCTCACTAGGTTGATTTTTCAAGATTTGTTCAAGGTTCCTCTTTACCAACTATTTCCCAACTTCTTCTGAAATTAAGTGCCTAAGAGGATACACAGGACTCCAGCTGAAACTGGCTTGAGTGGTAAAACCTTTTCACAGACTCTCAGGCCATATTTCTTTCCATATTAGACATACAGTAAAATTAGTATATTTTCAGCCTAGGACCCATAACTTCCAGATCCTTTACAAAATGCTTTTACTTAGCTGCCAGTCTGCTCTTCATTCTGCTTTTACTCTTTGTTTCTGATTAAATGTATAATTCTGAGAAAATCTGCACTGACTTGCATTCTATTATTTATACTCTTTTCCTGTGCATCTGGCTGTTATTTTTAATCATGTCCTTTAGCATAGCTGCAAGGCCCTTAACTAGAATCACCTCCAAATTCAATGCTTTTGATCTTTTGTCCCTGTTTAAGGGGTCAACAGGAACACTGAGAACAGAACGTGCAGGCGCTCACTCCACACCTCACTTACCGGCGTTCATCATCAAAAGATGAACGTGTTAACCCTACTCAAAATATGATTTTGCCACAAGTTTTTGATCAGTTCATAATAAGCCCAACTAAGGTTCAAGACCTCACAGAAATGGCTCCAAATATGCAGGTGAGAGGTCAGCCAGAAAGGCCTCAGATAAGCACGTGGAAATGCAGTAGACAGAAAAATGACCTGCTAAATGAGAGCGTCTGATTGACTCACAGCAGTTGTTTGAGACCCGGTAATTCTTTGTGGCATGTATAAAGACAAGATAAAACAGTGTAACGTGAATCAAGGCCATCTGTGCATGGTTGGAGTGCATTCTGCAGTTGTGAGAGCCAGGACTGAGAAGAAACTGAGCAAGATGTCACAGGTACAGGCTGCAATTGAATAGAGGACCTATAGCACAAAAGACACGAGACCACAGATGATGCCAGTTGCTCTAAGAACTCACAAACAGTAAATAAACACTGGTCATGTGGTAACACAGGTCTAAAAGGCTGAATCTGCAGGATTTCCTATAAAGCTCTTATTCCAGAAGGTCCAGCATTAAAGACCAAAAATTGTTACCTAGGCTCAACAAATTATAAGCCAAATATGTTAACTATGCCTCTTACAATGAAAAAATGAGAGAGATTGCACAAAACATGTAAAAAAGTATGATAACACATGATAACAAAGGAGAAGGAATGATATGCTAAGGCAAGGTAGCTGAAAATATGCTGATGGCAGTACGACTGCAGATAAAAAATCCAACGGCATGCCAAAAATACTTTGCCTACAGGAATCATAGAATTCTTAAGACTGGAAAAGAGTTTTAAGATCATCGAGTCCAACCAGCACGACCACCACTTTTGTCATTAAATCACGTCCTCAAGTACCACATCTACACATTTTTGAACTCTTCCAGGGACAGTGTCTCCACCATTTCCCTGGGCAGTCTGTTCCCATGTTTTACAACCCTTTCTGTGATGAAACTTTTTCTAACATCCAATCTAAACATCTCATGGCACAACTTTGGCCATATCTCTTGTCCTGTCACTGTTTCCTGTGAGAGGAGGCCAATCCCCATCTGATTCCCTCCTCCTGTCAGGCAGTTCTAGAGAGTGATGAAGTCTCCCCTGAGCCTCCTTTTCTCCAGGCTGAACACCCCCAGCTCCCTGAGTCACTCCTCAAAGGACTCTCCAGACCCTCCCTGCTCTATTGCCCTTCTCTGGACTCACTCCAGCCCCTCAATGTCCTTCCTGAGGGGCCCAGAACTGGACACAACACTCGAGGTGTGGGCTCACCAGTGCCCAGCACAGGGGGACAGTCCCTGACCTGCTCCTGCTGGCCACACTCTTGCTGACACAGGCCAGGGTGTCACTGCCCACCTGGGCACACCCTGGCTCATGTTTAGGCACTCTCAACCAGCTCCTCCAGGTCCTTTTCTCTGGCCACTGTCCAGCTACTCTGTCTCCAGTCTGTAGTGCACCATGGGTTTGTTGTGACCCAAGGACAGGATCCAGAACTTGGCCTTGTTGAATCTCACACCGTTGGCCTCAGCCCATCCCTCCAGCCTGTCCAGATCCCTCTACAGTGCCTTCCTCCCTCCAACAGATCAACACTCCCACCCAGCTTGGTGTTATCTTTGCTGCGTGTGCACTCAATCCCCTCATCTAGATCATCAATAAAGACACCAAACAGGACTAGGTCCAACACTGATCCCTGGGGTACACCACTGGTGACGGTCCCCAGCTGGATGTAACATCCAGCCAGGTTTTACCCACTGAAGAGTGCACCTGTGCAAGCCATGGGAAGCCAGGAGCTGCAAAGCAATTCCTTGGAGCACCTGTATTACAGTCTCCTTAGTGCTTTGGGATATAGTTTACTGCCCACCAGATGGCAAAAGATATTAACATAAAAAGTTTTTCTGGAACAATCCCAAAGCAGCTGTTACTCCCAGTTCTAGAGAAAGAAAAAAAAAAAAAAAGAAAGCTTTCTATATTTGGTTTTTTTTTTTTTCAAAAAGCATTCCGTTGCTTGCTTTAGCTTCTTCATTTTTATTTTCCAAATCTCTGGAATATGCTCACTGATTTACTATGAAAATAATATTGGAAGGTTGGTGGGACATTCTAAGTATCTAAGTATCACTTGCATGATCCAGTCATTACCGAGTCCTCTTCCAAGAAAAGGGCTTGAATTTTCCTTCTTATGTGACACACAAAACAATCAGGACTTTGGAGAACAATTCAATGGCTTTGATTTAAAATGGGGATAATCAGCAAAAGTATCAAAGGATATGGCAAGAAACGTTGGTCAGTTGATGTTCTCCTCGTGTGTGCCTTTTCAGTGCCAAGAATCTCCAACACAGCCAATTTCAATCCAAACCCCACCAACTTCTGAAGCTGGTCAGCAAGCTGTGACTCAGAAATTTGTCACAAACACCACGGATCTCACCCTGGGATGTGGAACAGGGAGGAGCTGGGAAAAGAAACCTGGCAGTCAGTTAAAGTGGTGATTTGTGAGCTTTTTCAACAAGTCCCCCGCCTCTTTGAGGAGACAGATTATGCCATAAGCCTTCTCTCTTTCCTTAGCCACATGAATCACCTTCAGCTCCACTGATAATTGAACAGGATGCCCGTGGCAACCACAACACTTGTATTAATGGGGAAGACTTGGGATGTGCTTGATGTATTGCATTTTGCTGTAGTTTAGAAGCTGAAAACAAGGAGTATGGCTGGCAGAATCCAGCCAGGCAGCTTTAGCACCAACTACCAGCAGCACCCAGAACTCAGCATTGCATTCCAACACAAGAAAATGTAACTGCAGACTCTTTCCAGCCTATTTGAGTTGACAATATTTTGAAGTGTATGGTCTTTCCACCTCCTTCTGATCACTAGAATTGTGTTCTGAGTCACAAGGAGTTATTTATTATGATGAGTATTATAAGAGTGATGAGTGAGCAGCTTACCCAGTAAACATCTTTATTTGCATCTGACTATGGATGCAATACAAATTCAATCTCTTGACATGTTAGTGCTACCTCAGACACACACACACACCCATCTCAATATATGTGCACTCCCTCAGTTACCTGAGAGGAGGAGGAGAAGGCTGGAACACAGTTTCTGGATCTATAATTCTTGCCTTTCATCTGCAGGCAATTAGTAAATCAACAGCAGGATTTTTTATTTGCCATTGTTACTGGTTGGTTAAAGGAAAGCAGCAGTCACTTGGAAAAAGCTGACAGTGCATAGTCTGAAACTAAGAAAAGACAGAGCTAGGTAAATTTTGGTAGTCCTGCAACCAAATGAACTTTAAACAAATATTTTATTATATCCAGCTAATTTTTCTGAAAACTAATACTTGTTTTTTGCTCCAGACAGTCACATGTCTTAAGAGAAAATATCCTTACAGAAGTCATAAGATTCACCTTCAACATCTTGAATTCAATGGCTACATCATGGGTTTGATCACTCCACCTCTTGCTGATACAGGTTAAGAATCTCCTCCAGAAAAAAAGGATGGCCTAAAACCAATGCATATCAATTTCAGGCCAGCCATCAGCTCTGTGCCACACAGTTTGCAGTGAATATTAGCATTTCTATTAATAATTTTTGGCCGTAACTACACGTCTACATACCAAAATGTGGGTTGTACTGTTTTTATTTGGAATGGTGTCATCCAATTAAGAGTGGGTAGAAAGAAAAGAATAAAGCAACAGGATGACACAAAATTGTATGTGAACCCTCTAACCCAAATCCCTTGGGAGAACAAAGGGATGTTTGTTAAAAACGAGACATTTTCAGGTAATGAGGGTATCTCAGGTCTCTTAGTTTGCAAGAGAAACTTTTAACAGATCCACACTCCGGCCCTGTGAAAGAACCCAGTATTAATTACCTGCAAAACACTTCTATTGTTACAATTCAGGACGGCTCATGTAACGACACACAGAACTCCAATTTCTTCAGAGAGCTTATAACACAGTTTATTGAAAGACAGATTCTTTTATACAGTGTTTCAGTACAATGAATAAGACTGGTCCTCTAGGGCACCACCTTTTTGTGAACATCTCTACCGTTAACCAAGTTGGAAGAACACCAGGTGTCAGGAGGAGGCTATCTACAGGGATTGCTTATAGGGATTGTTTTGGGTTCCTCCTCACAATTTCCCAGGCCAGACTGAGAGAGTTTTGTCCTTGGCTTTCCCACAGGCTTCAAGGCACTGCCTGGAGCCCAAGAATCCATGTGCTGACCATTGTCAGTTCCCACACACTTCCCCCAAACTGCCCAGCACTGCTTTATGACTGTGCTGCTGGCGAAGCTGTGAATTTAAAAGCACCATGTTTATACGCAAGGAATTTCCCTGTCCTCCTTCCTTGGCTCTGCTCACAAGCTCTCAGGTCTTGTTGCCCACTTTGTCCATCCCTCCGGCCATTCTTGGCCCAGCATTTCCACAGGTCTTGTTGGCACCAATAAAGTCCAATGGAAAGATCTGAAGTGTGGTGACAGATTCTTTCAGTTTGATCTAAATATTACTTCTTCCCCTGCTGCTGTTGCGAGGTGCCATTGTACATATTACGTTACAAGACTTCTGCTTAAAAACAGCAGCTGTATCTGTTGTTTTGCCTGCCTGGATCTCATGATTTTTGTTTTTGTTTGCTGCCCTAACCCAGTCCAAGCCACAGATACCACACAAATACACAGTCTAGCCAACCCCTGCAACATCAAAACCCATCTGGGTCTCTGAAGTTATTTCTGCTAATGATGAAATTTGAGCCAGCCCTGGCATACTTCACTTTATGGGAGTCTGTTGCAGTTATTCTCGGTTAAAATGCCATGTGTTACTCTGAAAGCAACTCATGATTTTATTATCAAGCCAAAGAGCAACAGTTTATGACTGCAGGAACTGAAATCTTTACATGCTGTAACAGTCAGCGCCAGACGTGAGACACTGGGATTCTTGGACGGGAGAATCGAACAAGGAACTTAGATTGTTTCAACTTTTTTTGGTTTCTAGATCACTTGTCAAAGGAATCTGGGAGCAGACTGCTTAAGTTCTCCTGGGAACAATGCAAGATCGCTTTCAGTCCTCCTCCCTTCCCCCACATGCTCACCCCTCTAAAGAGCTTGCAAGGAAAAGCAGCAGTACTGATATTCTCCTTTATGTACCTGACATAAAGAGAATTACATGCAACATCAGGAGGATTACTAATTCCTGTAAAATCTCGTGCTACATTTGAACACTTCATAACACAGTCCACAAGCTGATGGCAGCAGACCTTATTAACCTTTTTGTTAGCAAACCTGTCTTTAAAGAAATGAAATTTCTGGAAGCAGGAGTGTCAGACACACTGCATCTACAACCTCATTTAAATAGCAAATTAATATGTGAGCTCTAAACATAGTTTTTAAAAGAGGTAGTTAGCTGTAACTGCACAGAACACAGGTTAAACTAATAATATAATGTTACCAGCAGCTACTTCCTGTTGCCTCTTCACTATCTGCTCACTTTCCATGTAATCCCCTCCACAGACACACTCCAGAAATGTGAAACTTTCCAGAGTATTTGGTAAATTAACTCCAGGACTTTCAAGCTCTTATTAAAGACTGACACATCATTAATTTTTTACACTTATTCAAGAAATTACCCAAAATAAGTGCTCCTGATCACATTTCACGTTAGAATTGATGGATATTTTGTGTTTATACAGCTAATAAAAACCCAAGAGACCATTTGCATATGTATCCATGTGTGTATACATATAGACAAGCAAGAATTTGCTGGAAAAACACACAGATGTTAAAACAGATTTTAAAAGAATAAGGAGACAATGTGCTTCTTTTATGACATACAATTAAATCCATATTCTAATTTTAAAAGCAGCCTATTCTGAGGGATCTAGTCACATCCCATTCAAGGATTTTTCTAACACTGAAAAATAAATACTCAGAACATAAAACCTTAAAGCTGAGAAAAACAAAGTGATTTTTTCAAGATGATAAGAGAACTGCACAAACCTACTTTTTTTTTAAAAAAAAAAAAGGAAGACAGAAAATTCATGCAGTTGATCTATGCCTGGGCAGTTCATCAACAAAATTAACAAAGTTAATAGTCCTGCCTAAAAAAAAAAAGAAAAAAAAAAAGCTAACACAAAACAAACAAAAAAACCCCCAAAAAAACCTTTTTAGCAGAGTAACAGGCACAGAAGGAAACCACCACTGTTTTTACCCGAGACAAAGGCATCCTGAAAGGATTCAACTGTTACCCCGTTGAAGAATCACTTAAGGGAAGAGCTGGTGCAGAAAACTTCTCCCTTTAAAGCACAACATGGTAAACAAGAGCCTCTCCTTTCTTTTGCTATACGTTACCAGGCAGGATTTGTTTTGTTGCATTGCAATCCCCGGAAGGCACAAGCACTTGCCAGAATCTATTGCCATTTGCTCAAAGTTTGATCCTAGAGTTTCATTTTTAAAGACAAAGACAGCTGATTTTCTCCCCCCTCCCTGAGCCGCCTCCTCCTCCTCCAAGGCACGTCTTTAATTCACTTCTCATGAAGAAACTCACACCATTTCAAGTGTGAGGCGCTGAATGAGTTTCCTTCTGCAAAGCAGAGAATCCTCTTTAAGATTTCGCTAAATGTGCATTTAGAAAGAGAAAACAAAGCCTAGCAAATCACTTACCCTCTTCAGCCACGTGAAGTGCTTATAAATATCAATCTCACCATCCATGCTTTGGGTCCATCTCAGCAGTCACATTCCCAGGCTTAAAAGAAACTTTTGGAAGCAAGCGCTCTGCTTTGTTCTACAGGATGTAGCCGTGATTTCTCCTCCTTTCAACCCTCAGCTTCTGAAATCTTCAATGCCTGGCCATATTTTAAGTCGAATCCCTGTCCCCCAGTCTTATCCCAAAGGCTCCTCACAGATGTATATATAACACGCAACTGTATAAACTTCAGGCTCCCCCCCAAACATCTGTTTTTTTTAAACAGCAGATCAGTTAGCAGCAAGAATAATGCAACTCTAAAAACACTGAAAAGAGAACTTGCTAAATGATCTTTAAAAAAGGATCTTTCCAGAACGGCATAAATCTGCAGGAACCGTTCCCCTTTAATGCTGAATAACAAGCTAAAAATTATTAAGCTGTCACTGAGAAACTATTCTCAAGTAATGCTTTCTCTGGCTTTCTGTTTCAAGAGTGGCTGGAACTCATTACCAAAGACCCCCTATTTCCTGTCTCTGTTCTACTCCCTGTTTATTGTAACACTACACAGCCTTCTCAATTTATTTCAGGCTCAGACTAAACCTAAAAATAAGTTCTGCTCTTTGAATTACTTGCCTGTCCTCTCAAAAGACATTATAAAAGGGGAGGAATTCATGGACAATCCTGTGAATGAGATAATTATACCATAAACCGCTCTATTGCCGAAGAGGTGATTTTCCAGCCCAACAGAAGATGATGATACCCTTCCAAGATATTTGTCTGCTCCCACTGAAGCTGAAATCTCACAGCATGGCAGCTTTTCAAACTTGCAACACCAAGATAAATGCACGTGCAACGCAATGCTCTGGCAAGAAGGGAAGTCTAAAGTGTTGCCTGTTATTGTGGTGTCCTCTAGTGCCTCCACACAGAACTTATCCATAACTTCTAATTTTCCCAATAAACTCCAGTTTCCTGTGTTGTTTCCCCCCCTAGTTCAGAGCGGCTTTGGCCTTAAACCAGGCAGCTGCTTGTTACACACACAAGGACAACTGCTTGGGCAATGCCTCTCAAGACCCAAAGGCAGCTGCCCCCATGGAATCTTTGTGACCACCTCAGAACATTTGCTTATCTTGTCACTGCCTTCAGATTCTATAGCCAAACTGTCCCCTGGGCTTAGGGAGCAGTAAACCAGCAGTTTGGAAGAGCCAGAGTCCAAGCTGCCCATGGTCCTATCATTAGACACAAAGGACTCAAAGTCTGAAGCTGTACAAAGCCTTTCCTACAGGGACCTGCCTCACTCACACACCCACCCACATTTCAGACTGGGCAAGTCACAGACATGTGACAAAATTTCTACAAGGGGATGCGGGGTTATAATATTTCAAACATTCTTGGTCCTTTTGACCTGATGGAGCTCTGTTGAGAACCTCCCACAACCCAAAATAAGAGGGAAGGATATAAACCTGGACTTTCAGTTCCCTTCACGTATTTATTATCTGCTCTTACTTAAAGTCACATGACAAGAAAAATATGACAATTTTTAGAAAGTCAGTGCTACAAGTCTCCTAAAGGTGCTGGATACCTAAAATCACCAGTAAATGTGAGGAGAAAAGAACTGTCCATTTCTAAAAGCAATGCTACAAGACAGATCTGACTTAGGTTGCCCTGAGCATAGTATATACTTATTTTATGCTGTCTCAAAGTGGATGAGAGCAGTTATTTCTTGAATAGCTCATACTATCTGGCAAAAATGTTAATACATTATCAACAGCACACGACAAAAAAATTTAATACTTATTAGAGTACATTTCCCTGTGCATGACAGCCTCCATCATGGCTGACAAGCTGGAGACTGAATGGGGGTTGTCTTGACGTTAAACATGAATGCCCAACAGTATAAAGCTTTATTTTTTCCCCAAATAAACTTGTTATCTAATTATGGAGATTAGCAAATACATCAAACTTTATCTCTCAGCATTGCATATCCCACAGCACCACCACCATGGAGCCATAAGTCCCATATTTCATCCATTTCAAAACATGACTCCCATTTCAGTCTTATTCAGGGAAGAAGGAAATACCTCTCTTAAAACACTCCACCACAGTTTATGAGCTAATGATTGTGTTTTTAATTTTAAAAACTACGGGAAAACTGTGTTACTAAACTTCCTAGTGCCCCAGTGCATCATTTGCACTTGGGGAAGTTATCCATTTCTCCTTTTAAAAGTATCAAAAATTACAACATACCTTACACCTCTGCCTTGTCACTTGTGCTGGATTTCATGCAAAGGCACCTTGATTTCTCTTAAGTCGTTCTTCCTGATTAAAAGGTGAGTGTCTGAATTTTCTGCGTCTTATCAGCCAGAATGTCGACAGCATACATTCCAGACAGTCACATGCTCACTGGGAGCCTGTCACCTGCATACTGAACTTTACATCCTGCTTGAGCTTTGGCCTGAAACTTTCAGAAACCAGCTGAACGCAAATCACTTGCCCCAGATTTGCTTAGAATGCTCTTCCATTTCACTGGGGAAGCAGGTTAGCTTCTCTGGGCAGTATGAAAATAAGGAAAATACGTTGCACTCCCAGGATTGCTTCATCAGGTTACCACTGTATGTTTTTCTTATTTTCAGGAAATTCACGTCTGTGTGTAGCTCTTCACTGAGCACCAGTTTCTGGGTCAGCGGAGAGCTAAAAAAACAAAGAAGCAAAAGCCCCCCTAACCCTCCACTGCAGAACCACCATCCTCAAGTGTTACCCCAGAGAGAGACTGATCCAGCTTTTGTTCTCTTGCCCCCATCAAATTATCTGCTGTCGCCTGTGCTGTCCCCAAAAATAAAAGAACACACACGTTATGGCAACACAAATGCATTTCAAATTAGCAAAGTTTATATATCCATAAGCTGTATGATAACCCATTAGGGTTTATTTGCCAGTTCCATACTTCCACAGAAAACTGCTGACTACTGCCAGACTTGATTGGACTAAAAACTCTGTTTGCAGAACACCAAAGGTGCCAGCCCAAGAATTTAATGCTGATACACAACCAACAAAACCCACTCAGCTAAGTGAGCCATTACTTTTAGTCAGCGCCTCAAATACTTCAAACAAGGCTTGAAGTCTCTTTTAAATAGTAAATGAACATGCTGCAAGAGCTTTGAAACTGAAAGCAACAATACTTTAAATGATCAGCTACACTTCTCATGTCCCTCCATTCCAGACTATGAAGAGGCAAGAAAACATCCAGAAATCTTCTTAGAACTGTGGAGGGAAAGGCACTGTCTCGTGTTTTCCCTCTTCTACCAACACTGAGCTGAAGAAGCACAGAGCTGTTTGCTTTTTCACCACTTTCTCCCCTTTTTTCTCCCACCCAGCTAGGGCCCTATGGACACTAAAAAATTCTATTTATTAGCATTGTTTTAGTAATTTTACTTTTTATTTGTGATAAATGCAAATGCAAATGGTCAGTCGTGTTCTTCTGTTGCCTCTGAATCTCCTGGCAAACTAAAGGCCAAAGGAATAGAAGGAATCACAGCAGTCCTCCAGGTCTTCCTTTTCATCGATAACTTATAGATTGTTCTGGTTACAAATCCCATCAGCCCTTGAAAACACTAAAAGAACTTACACTTGCTCTCTTAGGCCAAGAAAGAAAGTGTCCAGGTTTGCATCCTCCCAGCCCCCTCAGGGAAGCCCAGCAAGGATGGACATGCTACAGAAATTTACTCATTCCCAAGAATTATTATCAACTTTTCCTACACGTCTTCCTCTACTCCCCCCCCCCGCCCCAATCCTAGTGTCTGGACTGCTTTGGAAACAAAGGGATTATGACCAGATTTTAAAAGGGAAAATGTTTTCAGCATGCCAATTCACACATATCATTCTCATGGTGCAGAAAAATATGAGAGCTTCAGAGTGAAAAAAAGAGAGAAAGCATGGGGATACTTGTGTATAAAGTAGACCATTTCTGTAGAAGACAATGGAGAAAGTAATCCCTTTTTCATGGCAAAAATGGCTTCAGGAATCTAGATTAAGTATTTCCAGCAAGAAAATTTGTCTTAGAAACTTAATTGTGACTGACTGATAATGCCTACGTGACAGAGAAAGAAGAAACTCTTGGAACAAAATTTAAAAAATACACTGCATTCTGTAGTTGAGCATGTTTGCTTTGCTTGTGATAGTTTAGGAAAAAATAAACAATATCCTGGGAAACAGACAAGAAAAAACATTTTGCAGGTACACAAATAATCCTTTCCCAGCATAAGACACACTTAATCCTAATGCTTTAATTCTTTGGTTGAAAGCAAGGATCAGACTTGGAACTAAACAGACTTAGAACTTGGCCATTAGCTCCATGTGGTGGTTAACCCTCGCCATTATTTCATGTTAGTAATTCTTGGAGCAGGTGCTGCCACCTCTGGAGCCATTCCCATATGAGATATCCCCAGCACTGCCACGTCCTCTCTGGCCACCCCTCCTCAAGCACTGAGCAGCTCCCTTCCCTTGGCTGGCATAAAGAATGTATGGCTGGTTCTGAGATGAAGTTACTGTCTGTTAACTCATCCACAGATATTTGCACATTCTTGGCAGTTTCACACATTCCTCACCATATGCTGAAATACTTTGTCCAGCCCAAGTTCTACAAGAACTGTGCCTTTTTATGTTTTTATTTTATTTTATTTTTTTTCATGAAACTTACTTGGAAAACAAGTAAGAAACCTGAGTTCTCTGTTTTCACAGAGAATCTGAAAAACATTTTCTACTTAACAGACCATCAACATCACTGTGAACACTTTCCCCAGTTATATGCAGAGCATACTGATACATAAAGAAAACAATTAAAGATACTTATTTTCATCCTACCACACAGCACATTGCAATATCAGGTTTAGCTTCCTGTCTCAAATGCTTCAAAGCACTGCTGAAACTACTAAGCCTGCAATAAATCAGGATATGAGACATTTGAAACAATATATTTACCAAATACTTGCATACACACCAATAACATTACCAGGGAACAGTTTGCCTCTCCTCGCTATGATGCACATCATATTTTTTCTTCTAAATTTCAGAATGGAAAACATATTAAAAAAAAAAACAAAAACAAAACAGAACAAGCTGCAGATACACCTTTACAAGTCTTTATTTCTGATAAGGAATATACAAATATTCTTTTCAATTTTTTTTTCTTAAGCATTTCATTACTGAGGAAAATTAAGCCCATTGTTTCCAAGTTCTGGAAAAGAATAGGATGCCAACATGTTTAGACAATATATCCAAAATAAGTGGGGCTTTTTCCCATTTTTGAATGGTCACAAAATCTTAGAAAATAATTAGTTTTGTGTTATTAGCATATTAATCCAAAAGATAATGAAATAGTTTTGTTGTGGATACAATATTGCTATGTTTGTCATAACTAATAAGATTAAGCAAATTTCAATAGGTTAACCTGTCCATCCAAATTGGGAAATGTGAATAGGTGTTATATAAAGAAATACTTCAAAGTTATGTCCTTCTTCTATTATTCACATAATGCCTCCAAATCAATACAGGGACCTTTTAAAACTAAATTTTGTCTCCAGTTTCTCTATGTAACCTCTACACATTTTCTGTCAGCACCATTGTTTAAGGAAACAATTCTCTCTTACCCATATCTCTGTTAATTACTTTACAGAAAACATTTTCCAATGTTTCCTGTAGCTCCACTTGAAAAATACATTTATGCACTAATGTTTGTTAAATGAATACAGTGTATTTAAATCAGTGAAAAGTAATGCAGTTGGAGATTCTAGTGAGAGATCAGTAGGTGAGATGGAAAAGGGACTCCGTGCATAACATCAGACACAAAAGGAAAGATGAACTAATGGGATATTCAGCCACTTAGTGCAAAGGAAGGCACTGAACCCAAAAGCTGAGTGAGACTTGTACAAATGAAACTGAATAAATCACCTTTCTGAAAGATAACATGCAATTTCTGTTTAAAATCATGGCTTCCTACAGATTATTTCAGTGACAGCATCAAGGTGTGGATAGGCCATATAGCTGAGGATTGCACCTGAGGGCAAACTGCATATAAGTCAGTAGAGTAACCTTGAAATCTTGGAAATCTTACATAAAATACAGCCCCTGCTGTTATAGCAGGAATATCACCTGTCTTCCATGAGTACTCTAAGCCTCAGGCCATAACTCAATCCTGTTTAAGCACTTCTGGTCACTGTAGTTTAAGTCAGCTCTGTTAAACATTACTGATCATTACAAGGGTGAAGGAAAATGACATCTTTAGAAAGACATCTAAATCTGAAACATCCACTACAAAACTGTTTTAAACTTTTAGTTCCTCTAATAACATAACTAAGACGACCTTCTTATTTCTTCTGAGAGCTACTCCAGTGAGCAATCATAGTCAGAGGTGATGGGGCTGGTTCCCAGACAAAGCAACCACAGAACACTGGAAAAATTAGGCCTGGTTCAGAAAAGTTTTGTGCAAGCTCTGTACACCAGCAGTTTCACTGTCTCCAAGGCATTCTCTAGTATTCATACATGGCTGAACACATGAAGGGCACTTCTCTGCTGTCTCTGGTGTCCTGTGAATTGCTCTGAACCACTTGGGGAACTCTGAGAGCACCAGATTTTCCAGTTCAGGCCTTCCTCGCATCATCAATTCACCAAAAAGGAGCTGGAGCACAGAAGAGGTCTGGGATATTCAACTTTCAGCTCTTGAGTCCTTCTCAGAAAACAGAACCCATCTAATATTTCAAGCTGGCAAAAATAAACATGAATGCTTATGGAATGACTGCTTTTCTACACTGCCCCAAGCAGGCTCTGCTGCTCCCTTTTCATCTGACATGTGTTAATATCCCTTGGCAGTGGGGAGATCCAGCTATAAATATCTCTATCAGGACTTCCAGCAGCTGAGTTCCACAGTCAGATCTACCAGCAGTTAAATACACTGGCTTTAATTGGTGGTGCTCAGAATACATTCCCTTCCCTCTCAGCTGTTGCTGAAAAATGCTATTGATATTTTTATAAAAGCATGTTTTCAAGTAGATGGAAGTGCCCTGGACTCAGTAATTTTCTGCCTCTCTTCTGGACAGATAACTCTGTGAAATGAATCTTGGACAAAAGTGAAACAGAGAGGCCAGTGATTAGGTTTCAGCAGAGCACTTTAACACATGCTTCAAATAAAACTTTGAAGCGATTTCAAAACTCCACGAGCTCCATCAAGTCACAGTTCTGAACTGAGCTTTAATTCAAGTCTTTGTGAAGATACTGGGGAAAAATATCCCTTGATTTTAACCCACAGTGGAAACAATCTTTTTTGAACATTAATTATGAGCAAATAGCAACCAAGACTATATGGAATGCATGCTGTTTCTGCTAAAAGGTCTCTGGTTTTACTACTTAAGAACAGATCTTCAAAAGAAACAAAGTACAGCACATATCATAAGGCAAATCACACTCTATTATAAATTGTCTCTACCACATGTTCCTTTACTATTTCTTCTGCTCTTCCCTCCATTTCCTCAAATTGAGAATATTTATAAAGATTTTCAGAGTCAAGCTTCCAAAAAACCTCTGAATAATCAGGAAAATACGAATGAATTTTCAAGAATTGGCATTTTAAAGCTCATTATATAAAGCTACACGATGGAGTGGTTTGCTTTAAATATATATGTTCCCCTAGGCGGAAGATCACATTTTGCAATCCTGAAAATGAGGCTTAAGGTCCACTGTAATAACACAAGTGTTCCTCTTCACTCAAAAAAGGATTCCATAAAGGTGGATAGAATAAAACCCAGAATGAACAGTGTGGAAATTCATTTAGAGTTATGAAACTGTAACTAAATACATTCTCTTGTAGCTCACAAAGCCAAATTGTCATTGCAGCAGTTAATTTTTAATGCTGAAATTACTATCTGCTTTGTGATAGGTCACGTGGTCACTGGCAATACTGAAATATTTAACAAGGAACATGGACACTATCCACAAATTTGTTTTGCATGAAGTGTCCCAGATAATCCCTAGGTCTGTGTGTTGTTTTTAAGGCCAAAGAATTTACAAACATAAAGCCATGTAAAACAGTTCTTTTCAAGGCAAAAGCTTTTAATACAATTCTAAAGTAGTTAAAAGTCTATATTTAATCATGTTTTCTTCTGGTTTAGGTTTGTAAAAAAATTTGTGCAACTACAGCAACTATAAAATCTTTGTTCTACGTGACATAGAGTCTTTCTAAATTCAGTGCTAATTCTGTCAAATCTGTTTCATCTATCTCAAAGCAGGGACAGCACAGTTACTGCATCCAGTTACACTGTAAACTCAGGAACCTGAATTGTTCATAGATCCTAGACCACAGAAACAAACAAACAAACAAACAGGCCTTTTCAAAAGAAACACCTTTAGTTCAACAGATGCTCTGCCTCGATCTTAGAGGAAACACCAAATCACCAATGGCTCCATAAGAAAAAGGAATTAGGCAGCTCCTCTCCAAAGATTTAACAGGGGAGGTAATACCAGGTATGAAACATGACACATAAAGCTTTCCAATTCTAACCACGTCTAAATTTTTCCACATCTTTGGTATTCACACCTAGAGCAGATGGGACAAAGAATATAAAAGTTACTACTGGTTGAAAATAAAAAAAAAATTAAATTGATCAGACCACCAAACATCACTTGGTGAGTTTCATGCCTGATAAATTCTCTAGTATTATCACCATAGTTGGGTGCTATGGACCTGAAGGAAGGTAAGACCAGCTCTAGTATCTATAATCACCACAGAAGCTTCCTGACTGAGCAGTGATAATCCCATAGGCCCCAAAGCTGACCAAAGGCTGAACTCCACAGCTTTTATTTCTTTATTTGAAGGTGCAGTTCAGCACATTAAGTGGCAATTCACAGAACTGCAAAACTACTTGAGTCATGAGGCCAAGAGGTAATTTTCTGCAGAGGTTATTTTCCCCATGCATGTACTACTGATCTCTGGTTTCTAGATGTTACCCCAATAAAAACAGCACCAAGAAGATTCAGCCACTTTCTGTGCTCTGAGCTGCAATCCCAAATCCTGCTGTGTGGCAAACACAGAGCAGGGACACCCACCCTGGCCCTCAGAGAGCTCTCAGGGCTGCATCAGGTTATGAAAATTGCTAAAGCAGAAGGAACACACCGAACAATCATTGGGACTTTTATTGCATAATTTGTTTAAACCCAAATGCTGGCAGTCAAATGCTGCTGTTTGATGCTATCCATCAGGAATGAGGATCCAGTCTTCCTTCTGACTTCCCTTCCTAGGGTTTCCCAGCAAAGCAACATGGGGCAGTGGCAAAACACACATTCAAATTATTTCCATTAGGCACATTGTTTGTATTCTTGATTAACCATGGCAGCTGAAATGACTTTTCAACCACACACTGAAGTGAAGGAGAACTACACACTTTTCTTGAAAGAAGCATACTTATCTGCTTTTAAAAACATGGAATGGCTTTTTGTATCTTTAGTTTCTAATGTGTGCCCAATCAGGATAAGTTGGGAATATTTTTGGTGCCAATTAGAGTAAAATGTTGGAGCAATTGCTGTAGTCTCTGAAGCTATTCAGTGACATGCCAGAGCAGCTCTCCCAGCTTAAAGGAAGATGCATGGACCCCCCAAGAAATCCCCAGATGTGGAATTAATCACCCACAAAAGAAAAACCCTCTACATTTATGGCTGTTATCTGACCTGTAACACTCTAAACAATAAAATCCCAAAAGAATCAGTTCACCATTTGCTATTTGTCGCATGCATTTCACATACAACGTTCGTTGCAATTTAATTACTGCTACTGATATTAAACGTTGTTTTAATGTAACACTTCAATTGAATACAACAATTAAAATATGCTCCAAATCTCTGTGCTGGGTTATTACCCTACACTTCAGGTAGAATGCTTAGAAGAAACACTTGGGAGCACAATTCCACTGGAGAATGTGCCACACCTGAGTGGGTTTTTTTAATGATAATCCAGCATTTTGTAGAGTAAGGATCACCAAACTGCTCTTGAGGCTTCCAGTGTGGATGCATCCACTGAGATGCAGAGTTCTCACTCTTTAGAACTCACTACCTCAGCTATCCTGACAAATGACACACATTAAGCGGCGTGTTTCATAGCTCTGGGCTGGGACAAAGGAAATTTCAGTATGGGACACAACCATGGAACACATATTCCATTTCACTGAAACCAGCTGAATCACATTTCTTCAACAGAAATTATATGCTTGCTTGCAAATTATTTGCATTTAAAAAATATATATATAAGAAAGGTCTTCAAATACATGAGATTACTATCCATCTTCAAATAACAGTCACAGTGACTATGCACTACCCTCCCTTGATTCAGAGCAGTGCTAAATATTTTAAAACCTGTCATCTCCACATACTGCACTAGGGATACTCCACCATCTTCTCTGTTTTCTTGGTTTTGAATCCAGAGTGCCCAACTGCTTTGCCAAATGAATATTACTCTTGATACAGGTCCAATTTTGTCCCGTAAACAACTCTGAAAATTTGCCTTTTATGCACTAAACTCATCTCTTAGCTATCATAAAGATTAGAAAAATCATTAAAATTTCTGCTGAGGCAGGTACAAGCTGGCCTAAGGATATCTAAATCCAAAACCTACACTGAAAATCCAAAGTAAACATTGCCCACACCTTTGGCTTTCAAAACTGGTACCAAATTCTCCTTCCTTCCTCTCACGTGGGCCCAAACAGGATTTTCCAGCCCCAGACCTGCCCTCTGTGAAGAATGCCAACCAGCCAGCAGCTGACAAGTTCAAACAAAAGCAGCCACCTTCCCAACATCATCGGGTTACAGCCAGCACACAGCAGCTACTGCAGATAATAAACACCAAACCACAGGCTGCAGGCATGGTTACAGAAAAGTCACATGCACTGACAAAGCCAGAAGAAAAAAAAACATTAATCTAGGAAGTTTTCTGAAGCTGGGGAAGGCCCAGGTAGGTTTTACTCATGAGGAAGCTATCAGTCCCTGGCAGTGGCAGGTTTGGGGAGGGGGAATGAGTTTCTCTTCCTCTACATCCATTCAGTCTCTTCTTTTGGGGTGTGTCTCAGGATCTGCTCCTCACCTGGTAAACCTCTGTCTTTCCCAGTGTAGTCAGATGTTTGTTCCCCATCTATTCCAACAGGAATGTCTCCCCTCCAGAATCAAAGGCTTTCCTGCGTTTACACCCACTGCCTGGTGTACAGGATGCCTTGGGGATTCGTAGTACTGATAGCAAAGGAAATGCAGCAAAGGAAAGGAGGATCATCCAGTCTGGGTCTGTCCCTGCAACAGACAGTGCCACTCTATTCTAAACTGACAATTTAAAAATTAGAAGTTTTGTAAAGAGTTAAAAATTTGTTATCTCCAGTAAAGAGTGAAACAAATCAAATTAAAAAAAAAACAAAACAAAACAAAAAAACACAGAAAAGGCAACTTTTTTTGTACTTCAATTTACTATCTCTTCTCTCCCCAAAGATCAAACTTTATCAACTTCTTCTGCTCCTATATCTGCATTGCTTTAGAAATCAGCATGTAAAGCAGTGATAGCCACAGCTACTATTGCTGATCACCCCCCTGCAGTTTTCTAAGCATGCAGATTTCGGTTATTATAGAAATAATTTGAGTATGAAAATACTTGACCCAACCCTGTTTGCAGACAAAATGGAAAAGCTCAAATAAGCAGCTCACCAGGTTCTCCTCAAACCACTCCCTCAGACACAGGGCTGTGGCTCCTGGGATTTGGTTTCGCAGCGCTTCTTTCTCCTGAGGGTCCTCCAGCATTTCCAGGGCCACCTTCAGATCTTCCAGGAGGTGCAAAATTTGAAATGTGCCCAGGTACACTGATGGAGCAGGGGACATGATATCGTAACCACCATTAGCATACTCTGTGGCTGACTTTGTGCCTAAAACAAACAAAGTGAGCAGAGACAATAATGTTATATAATTGCTTTGTAGGTGGGAAATTAATAGGTACTGCACACTACAATATTTGGGCTTCAGACTGACAAGTTTCCCTCTAGGCTGAAAACCTTCATTTCAGGCTTAGAATACTTGAATTAGTCTCTAGATAAATCACGAAATCTGGAGAATTAAATCCAAGAGGTGTGTACGTGCATATCAAAAAAGAATTTTGACCTAGATCACATTTGCAATGTCCAAATTACAAACCCCAAAGTTTATCCCAAATCATCTGCAATTTTCCACGGTTACCATGAGGTGTCACTAACTTCTCAGCTACACCACTGAAAGTCCCCACACGGCACACTGCTCAGCAATGTCAGAATGACTGATGCAGCTCTTTGACGTTAAACTAGGATCAAAACAGCTCATGTTACCAGATCTAGAAAAATATAAATGACCACGAGGAGGTTTAGAACTCTCTCATGGAGAGCAGCACCACGAAAGTTAGCAACAAAAATGGCAAATGAAACTTTTCTAGTGCTATAAATTACTAAAAGCTCTCTAAATTGCACTGTCTCTCTCCTGCCAGTCATCTAACACCAATATTATTTTTCTCAACAACAATAGGCACCAAACCCCCTTAACTCACCGATGGAAGAATTATAAATAATACAAATTCTAATATCTCCAAAACTTCTTGTCTTAGTACCCTGTGTGTTTCAAGGAGAGATGCACACTAAAATAGGCTCTCTTCTCTCAGTCCTGAATTTCAGATCTCAATTTCCTTTAATAGGCCTTTATGTCTTTAAGAACCAGTCAGGTAGAAAACTTCTATTTCCTCTACCTTTTAAAGCTTTTATTTACAATTCATTGCCTCGTGTACATAATAGATTGTACACATTGATGTTCTCTCTGGCATAAACAAGCAAAATTTCCCTTCCTATTTGACTTAATGAGAGATTTTTTTTTAGGTTTCTGATCAATCACAGTGTACTGGCTCCACACAGCATTGTGTATTCATTAGAAGACTACATAACTGATGTACACAAAGGGATTTTAATAATCTCCTTGCTATTATTCTTTTACCTCCTGTGTTTAACATAGTTTATGTGTTATTAAACAAAAGGAACAAAAATCTTCACGGGGTCTTTGAAAATGATCTGCTAAATTTATTTTTTCTCCTGAACAGATGTATCTAATGTGATGTACAAAATGTGTAAGGAATTCAGATTTTCTTCTTGAATGCACACTGCCTGGCATTAATTAGTGTTAGTTTGCCTGCTGTGGTCATTTATCTACCATGACCTGGGCACTGCAAACTATGTTTGAACCCAGTGTTTCATTTTACGTGTAGCCTGATACACATGACATGAATACACCAACACTGTAGGTCCCAGCTCACAGAAATAATTTCTGCACCTAAAGTAGCTTTTAACCAAATTGCTAATTGATCATGTAATGCTAACATTATTCCCCACATCAACCAGTTTTTGAACAAAAACGATACTTGCTTTCTCATTTAGCGAATGCTTAATTTTGCTCACAGCTTTGAGGAAAATTTGAATAATATTAACCAGGTTTTATTCAAAAACTCTTTCAATGACCCAAAGCAGCCTGTCATATCTTTGGAAAAAAATCGTGCGGCTTGAATCCTACCACACAATTCATATGGGGGTGTTTTTTGACTGTTTTAAATAATGAAAAGCTCTCCCTAGAAGATTTGCAAGGCTCTGTAGTAGGATTTTTCTTTTTTTTTTATATTGGTAAAGCGACAGTCATTTTCACAACTGGAGCATTTCACATTCCCTTAACCACTTTTCAGACCAAGAATATTCCAGCTGAGCCTGTTGACTTCCGCTGCTCACGAGTTTATTTTAATACCTCAAGTGCAAGATCTCATCTTAATTTCTGGCTAAAACCACGTCCAAGATAAAGTTTCTCCAATATCCGGTGCTCCAAAGGCTGCCACACGAGACAACCTCACCCTGTAAACCAACCTTGGCTTCCTGAATTGCTTCCTTTGGAGGGGAGGATCAACTGACTGGCTTGCAGGACTCGTGCTCTCTAACCACTAAACGATATTTTCTTATGTGTTTCTATGCTCTCAGCTACTCAGGCCAGCTTGATTCTTTATCTCCTAATGCAGATTAATACGAAGCTATTAAACTAAAAATAGCAGAGCTCCAGATTGCGTAAGGGCCATTTGGATCATGTAACCAATGACATCTTTTCATTCAGCCAAGAGAGGGTTATTACATTCTGAGAGATGCACACACAAACTGATACATGACACTGACTTCTTCAGTAGCATTGATTCCTTGGTTATCGTGCCATTTCTCACTCTTTCTTTCAGAAAACCCATGACAATATTCGCTTTTTGCTTAGCAAGCACTTTTCACTCTAGAAAATCAGAGAGGATTCAAAGCTATTTTGTAATCAGCTCTGGTGGCTACCCCCTTCAATGAACTGGCAATTTCAAATATTTATGGAATGGGGAAACTGAAAGGACCATTCTGCTATAGATTTTTTTTTCATGTTATTTGTATTGATATTTTTCTTTTACAGACAGGAGGAAAAAAAACCAAACAAAATTCCACACAATCCAAACAAAAACCACAAAAAACTTACAGGCCCACAACAAATACTTCAGGTGAGAAAAAACAGCCAAGCTAAATACAATCTAAAACAACTCCTCAGGAGTTCAGTTAATTGTACTAGGCAGATAGTTACATTTGATGTAGGTGGATATTTGACTGTATAAACTTTCTCCAGGGCAGTATTGGTAACATTGCTCTGCATCACCTCATGCCTAAATCCTTGCCTTATCATGACTACAACATTCCTGGCAACACCTACCTTGCCCAGAAAATAATTCCAGGTTATGTAGGAAAATTACGTGCCAGCGATAGTCACATATTTAGTTGTGCCTTTATTTGATTTGCCTCTACCAAAATACCAGGGAAAACAACATTATATATACACACATGGTCTGTTACCTTTAAGAAACTAATTCTATAAAGGACAAAACTCCTACACTGCTGGAGCATGGGCAGAGCCAGCCAGGACTTCCACGATTTCTTGAGACTGGGCATATTCCTTATGCATCCTTGAGTTATCCCAGGCTCTTCAACTCAGACTGGCAGAATTCTCTGCATCCTCACATTTTGCAAAATGCTGAATTACCATTAAAAATGGTTTGCTATGGATTGCTAACGTGGTAGCTCTTTATTCTCCTGGCTGCAAGGGAAAATGGAGGATTCCTTTGAATACAACAAATAATGCACTTTGTACTAGGTACAGAAACGCAGAAGTACTGAGCCCAACTCAGCATTTTAATTCAGAAAACTTCCTGATTTGCTGCTAAAATTCAAATGAATCACAGGCTTGCTTCTCATGTAGTTTCATATTAAGTAGGATTGCCCTGCTCACCAGAAGGACAAGAACACACCCTGGAAAAAAGAAGTGCTTCAGAGTAAATAACTGTATTTCTTTGCATTGCTTTAAACCTTGATATCATCATGCTGCAAAGTACATGGATTTTTAGCAGCAGACAGTAAGAATTTGGATACCCATGCAGATTAATGGAAATAAAAAGGGATGCCGCATAACATTATTTGTTACCAGCATTCTCTACCATTAACAGCTCTTTTTATGTGTGTAGCTTCATTAGAGATGACTGAAGTGGGGAAGAATGCAGTTCAAACATCAGAATTTTATCAATACTCAGGAAAAATGAGTGCAGTTTTGAACTCTTGCAAAACGACACAATTTTTTTTCTTGAGCAAGTCACAGTCTTCCTGTACCTCACTTCTTTTTCCAGGGGTAAACAGGACACAGGGGAATCTTTTGTCACAATGTTCATATAATGCCCAACACCATGGTGGTTTCCTAGTGCACTACTGCAACACAATTATTCATCACGAATGTTCACTTTAGAAGAGCAGGAAAGAAAGAAAAAAGAAAGGGAGAAAGTGTTGAAACTAAGACATTCCAAGCAGCTCACTCCTGGCCTCCCCAGTCAGTGAGTGAAGGAGCTTAAAGGCAGCTGCACATCATTTGTAGGCAGAAAGAATAAAATAAGTAATAAAACAAGCAAAACAACTTTTAAGTTACACATTTCTTGCACCCTGACCGTGCAAGCACATTTCTCTTTCAGAGTTCCTTGCAATTAGCAGAGTGGCTTCAAAGAAACATTCCTTTTTGGCAAATACACAGCCTATTCAGAAAATAGCACTGCTGGTAGCTTGCAAAAAATAAGTCACTAAGCTCAAGTAAAGAAAGAGGCAAAAGCCCTGCCAGTTTGAAAATCCCCTCTCAGCTTATGTTGTATGCATTCATCTATCACACAGCTTCCATCTCTCTTAGCAGTAGATACTGTGTCTGATCCCTCCCTTGCATCTTAACTTCTGATCCCCTGCATTCATCTCCATTTTTTCACTCTCAAACTGGCTGAGTCTTGAAAAAAAATTCCAGGTAATGCACAATTCAACCATCAGTGGTTAAAACGACATTTTCTTAGGACTGCTGGCTCCTTTAGGTCAGAAACCAGCAAAAACCAACAAACACCCCACAGCAAACACCAAAAACTACATCCATGCTGGGTAAGGATGACTTCCTATAAAGCTGAAATATTCATGAGTAACAATTCTGACATCTGACCAACAGTTGTCAGAATAAAGTTATAAACATACATTTCCTCTGGCCTTCCAGTCAATCATTACACTGCTAGAGAACACATTTTTACCTGAGTTTTTACTTAGTGAGCATACAGGTTGTCCAAGTTCTTCCTCTCTCCTTCAAGACTAAACAGTGCAATTTTCTTTGAAGCACAGTTCCTTTTTTTTCGCATGAAGACAGCCTTGAAAATGTGAATTTATGTAAACTAGCAGTAAGGGCTGGACTGGACATATTTCAGCCTCCTCCTCCTTCCTAAGCCTCCTACAAAATGAGCGAAGAGGGAGCTCACACAATCCTTTCTTCTCACACTGTGATGCAGAATACATCACAAATGGTGTGTTTTGACACACAGCTCACATTAGCTTCTTCTAAAATCTCTGCTTTTAGATCTTTAAGTACAGGGAAAAAGCAACTATTAACCTGGATTAGCAGGAAGCCCTAGGAAAAAATTTCCAAGCCTAGAAACACTAATGACCACATATGGATGAGAGCTTCACACAGCTCAGATGGTTTTCAGCTGAGCTCTGCCTACAATCACACATGGAATCTTTGAGACAATTTCCACAACTGTCTATAATTTCTTGTGTAAATTATAGGTGTAACTGCTCAGGCTTCTTTCCTGCATGCTTCTAGACACTGGGCTGTGATGTGCAGCACTTTTAGGGACTGCACACACAGTTAGAACACAAAAAGTCCCTCCTATCCAAAAACACAAGCTAGGAAGCCTGGTGGAAAAAAAAAAGAGGATCAATTTTGCAGCTGTGATGGAGGTTTGAGGCTGAGTCTCCATTGTACAGGAAAAAACAGGACCAACACATTTATTAAAGATTAAAAAATACTTGCAAGAATTCTCTTTTTTTTTTTTTTTAATTGCACATTAAAAAGTAGTGTATTTAGGGCCAGTGAAACCAGTAGTCTAAGTAAAACAGTGTTTTTAGCACAAAATCTGTAATTGTTTGTAATAAGCAGTAGTAAGAGCATTCAGTTTGTGAGGAAATGAAGGAAACCTGTTTCATTAAGGTTACACTGTTTTCATTTTTAAAAGACTCTCAAATCAATTCCATTATCTTAACGTAGGAATTGGACTAGATATGATTTTGAATTTAATTATATCAAACTTCTTTAAATTTAAATCTTAGATTTCTCTTCACTTGCCTATTAAACAACTGACTCACTCATGTACTAAAAAGCAGATCACATCATACAGACTACAAAAGGACCTCTGTGTCTCAGATTTTCAATCCTGTGGGGTTTTGGCCATCATGGTTCAACTGCCTTCCTTTGCCACATGTTGTATCTGCAGCTATTCAGGTTTCTGTTTCTTTCCTTCCTCAAAACTCAGCACAAACAGCAAAATGACGTATGGAGTTGATCTGGTTTAAATGCAATGCATTACTGAAGCTTGGTAAGCTGGTGTAGGTGTCTAGGACAGGACAGTATTTTTGCTGTATTATACAAAAAAAACCCCTATCTCTTGTCAGAAATAAAGNTTGCCACATGTTGTATCTGCAGCTATTCAGGTTTCTGTTTCTTTCCAGTCCTTCCTCAAAACTCAGCACAAACAGCAATGACATATGGAGTTGATCTGGTTTAAATGCAATGCATTACTGAAGCTTGGTAAGCTGGTGTAGGTGTCTAGGACAGGACAGTATTTTTGCTGTATTATACAAAAAAAACCCCTATCTCTTGTCAGAAATAAAGAATTTAAAGCAGCATATTTAAACTGTAAGTATTTCTCCATTTTGAATTAAACTCCCATTTTCAAGAAAACCTCTATTTTTTTTTTTGTTTTGCTGGAAAGGCAGAAACATTCAAGGGAAGCCAAAGACCAAACTGATCAGTAAATCAGTTTGACTTGGACTTTCAAAGGACCACTCTGCCTTACAGAAAACAATTTTAAACGCCCGATTTTTTAGATGGTAATCAAGGATTTATAGGAAAGATGCTCTCAGTGCTTTCAGCTCTGTAAGTTCTGTAGTAGTGCCCTGTTTACAGAGGGAATCCACCCATCCTTCAAACAAGATGGAGAGTCTCCCCTCTCCATGCTGTGCTCAGAGCCCCATAATTTTGAGAAAGTGAGAATGGGAAGCATGTTTGGGGACAGCTGTAGTGACCTCTTTCAAAGTTAAACACTCAAAATTGAGGAAATTCCAAAGGTCAGGTTGCTCTGGCAACCCTGGGGAAGGGATCAGTAGCCAGTGCTGCACATGCATGAATCAGCATGCAAGGCACCCTGATTTTCACATGCTTTTAAAACATGGATCAAAAAATGCACCTGGACACTTATGCAAGGTCTTAACCTGAAGGATTATAGCACATATAAAAGCTTTAATAAATAGCTCTCAAATGTTATAGTAACAAATGGCTGTAAGGGTTATTCAAGAGTGTACATTTGTTTTAGGTGTTGTTAACAAAATTAAAAGCAAGGCCACTGAGAGCTGACGTAAAAATTATGAATTAAGTAAATATAAAAACAGTGAAGTGCTCTACTTTTAAATGTTTAAAATATTTTTAATTGCTGTAAATAAGTTATTGTTGATATCTGAGGAATTAACTCATCCATTTTTCTGAAGTCACGTATCTGAAGATAAATGTCAGCACCTTAAACAAATTTTAAGTGCCATGAAATAAAACCCCATAAATTGTAAACCATAAATATTGTGTTAAGCTTTGAGATTTCCTCCTTTAATATACTAGATGTTTAGGGTCACACACAATTTTTATCTTTCCCTTCCCCCCAAGCCCTCATTATTCTTGACACATAACTTTCTGGAACTGTTATGACAGGAAGTTATGTGTTCCTCTATCAAAGATCTCATTTTCTATGTAATTTCCTTTTTCATATCTCTATTGCTATAAGATCTATGCATAAACACACTGTAGTTAATGTTTAAAAAAGCTGCAACATCATAAATTCACAAATGCTCACCTTAATGAATAGTAACAAGAGAAACAAGTGCTCTAGACATATTTCTTTCGTTCAGAAAAAATAGCCTATATCATTGATTGAAAAAAATCACAGACTATAAAAAGGAAATGCACTACTCATAACTGAAGCATGCCCTTTTAACACAATTATTTAAAAAATGCAAGAAAACCACAGCAATTGTTGTTGTCCACTTACTCTGATCTACAAGGAAGGAAATTGCTTAGTATTTAAATTGTTCTGTTTTGCTTATCATTACTTTAACTACAGTCAGTTCAGTGCTCTGAAGTGAAATTCTACAAAGATTCCTATTACAATTATAAAAGATTATACACCTCTGCTACAGAAATCAAACTTTGAATTTGAAAGCATTGTGAACCTTGAATAGGATTTCAGTGATAAAAATATAAAACCATCTGGAAGTGAACAAATTGAAAAGAAAAGACAGAAGCCATTTTCTAGCCATTCCACACAGTCACAGCTGTGCCCATCAGCTGCACGTCACCCAGCATGGACTTCAAATGAGACCCACCAGCACCTCCCCAACACACACACACAAAAATAGGATTAAGTGCTCTCTGTCTGGTCTGGAAAATCTCAATCCCTCATGAAGCAGAACAGGGATGTCCTTCCTCTTCACTTAAAGTGCTGTGAGACTGAATGAATCCTGTGATATGTGGCTATTCAGGGATGAAGGATGAGGTCACTAGGAAATATTGTGATTTCCTTTCATTTATCTAGGAACTCAGTGAAAACTTTATTCCACAGAACCTAAAGTCCATCCAAAGGAGTTCAAGTAAGTGTCAGAATTCTATTTTGTTTAGAATCCAAGTTCTAATCACTTATTAGAGGTGATTTAATAATCCCCACAAACAGATCCTCCTTCAAATTCTGGCTGGTAAATCCCACGAGGAAAATACATCAAACTTGAACTAAAAGCCTGTTTATCTCTTAAGTACAATTTCCTCTGGAAAAGGCTGTGGGAAGTGGTTGGGTTTCTAACACAGCAGTCAAACACCAACATTCTGCCAGCTCAGGAGAAGGGAATTCAAAAATGAATACTCCTTGGACAACTCCTTGCCCAACTTTTTAAACTGTATTTACTTTATAATCTTTCTGTGCAAACACTGAAATATTCATACAGACCCATGTGATAACACATTTAACTTTCTCATTATTTTCAGTGAGCAATAATTGCAGGAGCTCTGGTTAAAAGGAAACTCAGTAATTACATTGATGACTTGGTGAATTTGAAGAGACTCTGTAGCTGCAGCAAACTATATTGTGATGGGAGTTTTTAGACCTTAAAATTAATGGTCACTAATCACAAAGGGAAAGAACGGATTTACAAACTGATGCTGGAGAGAAGCAGTTTGATATAAAATAATTGTAAAATAAAAGCTATATTCATCTGTTATGATATATTGCAAATAAAAATCACCAAAATCTACAGTCCTAGAAAAAAACCCACATTTTAATAAGCAGGTGCAAGCTGAATAAAAGGAGAAGTAACGACTTGATTAAAGCTCAAAAGGAAGCAAGGCCAAATTCATGCACCTTAAATAAAAAACGAGTAGACAGACCTGATATATGGTGCCTTCTTTAGAGGAAGCCTCTGTTTGGAGTGCAAGTCACTCCAGCTAATGGATAAATGATGTGCATTGACAATCACATTAGCCCTTTTTTGCGATTTTAGTCAAATAGGGCCAAGCATTTAGCGTGCCTAATTCATATAGCTCTGAGGGCGGGTTATCAGTACAGATGTACTGAGGCATAAAAGACTTGGGAACACTGACCTATCTGTCAAATTTGATCAGCCCCAGTGAAATTCAATTTGTTAATCTTGCCTCACAAGCCTCCCCTCGTGCAGTTTGAGCACTAATAGGTTTTGTGTTGCACTGAGAATGAGCACAGGCTGCAGTGGGGCTTCTTGGTTGGATTAATCAGAATCGTGCATGAGAGATGTTTCCTCTTGAAGCAAGGGGTAGGACTTCTAGAACTGAAAGGCTAAAAGTGCAAATCTGGAAATACTTGTGATATATATTTGCATATACCCAGTTCTTATCCTAAAGGACAAGGCCACAATCCAATGTTTTAATGATAATAAAGAGAACAAAAGAAATGAGGGCTGTATAAAGAGAGAGGATGTTGGTTTTGCATGTGTATATGTACATTTATGCTCAAGCTTCTAAAGTTAAGCAATGTCAGATATACACCTCTGGACTTCTCACTTCTCTAAAATGGGATTAATGCTAATTTTGTGCCTAAAGAGGAAGTTTCTGAGGGCAAGACAAGCATGTGGCTCTCCTAGTACTCACTCAGGCCTCACTGAAAAAGAAAAGATCTTTTTTTATCAGCTACTTAACTTTACATCAGTCATGAAGTTTAACCTTGGTCTTTGAATCCTAAAGATGTCCACGGAATCTGGATACAGTGAACTGAAATAGCACAAGCTCTTAAGAATTGATTTTTTTGCTGATTCCTGTCAATTCTAAGAGCAGCTACATTTGCACAGATGATCTTTCCCATATTTGAAGAAATGTCAGTCCTGGTTTGTTTCAGCACAGTCTTTTACAGTCATCCTTTCAAAGGGGTTTTCTACCTGATTTTTTCTCTCACCATACAGGACAAGAGACCACTCCTGTTTTCCAGCACCTGCCCATATTGCATACAGAAGCTCACCGGATTGAATTAGGGAGAATCAAACTTGAATAATCATTCTGTTCCTCAGTTTCAGACAAAACAGGATAATAACCATATCCCAAGTATAGACTCCAGCAGATCTACTTGGTCCTTCAATTATGCCAGAATATTAAAGAAGCAGTTCTGGAACACACAGAACATTAGCTAGAGGAGAATGACAACAGACTTAACCTGTCTTTTAAAAGTTTATTTATTCCTACAAAGGAAAATAATAAAGAAATAAATAAGTTAAGCAACCTTTCAAAATAACTGAGTTTTCACTAAGTATAGGAATAAACCAATATGTCTCTTTATTAGCACAGGCAGATATAACTCTGAATCATATGGGAAGCACTCAATTAACATAGACAAGGCTTGACAGATGCACTGTCTGGGAAATATTTTGTTTCTTCTCCCATTAGATATCTTTATATAAACCTGTTTTCAACGCTCTGCTGCCCATCAGTGCACATTAGGCTGAAAAGGTAAGTAATGCAAAGTCACAAACTCAACTCTCCTGAAGAGGCTGCCAATCTGCTCGTGAGCACCCATGCACTGTGGAAATAAACTCCACGTGCCACTGGCATGTCCGAATCTTTTTAGTTTAGAGCTTGGCCATTAGCACAGAACAGCTGTGGTGAGCTCATTTCCAGTGGTTAGTTCTCTCAACACGTGATTTGCTTCTCTGCATTACTGTTCTACACCACTCAAGACAGCCAAGTGATGGGGGCAAAAGTGATGCCATTTGAAAGCCTGGAAAAATTTAATTTTCTATTCCTTATTTATCGAGATTAAACACTGAAATGGTATGGCACAAGCAATCTGAAGAAGGAGCAGGGAAAAGAACATTAAAACCAACCAACCCAAAATGAAAGCTATCATTCTGGCACAAAACTTAGAAAAAAACCATGATTTTCTTAGGATGTCATATAATGCTATTTAATCAGGTATGCCACATACTATGAGGCTATCTTTCCACACCATGAAAAAACACCCAACACTAAACACCTATTGTCATAACCAGGACTCACCTGACAACTGATAGCTTCTAGATTAAAAAAAAAAAAGTCTAATCTGAAAATCAATTTAAATAAAGTGACTCTTTTTTCGTTCCCTTGCTTTTTCTGAAGAGTGGAACCATCAGTGCATCCACCCCAAAGTGTGCAGAGCTGTGTATAAATCACCACAGAAGAGAGACTATGAGTTCCATTTGTGTGCAGCACAGGTTTCTGAGCACAGGTTCCATAGCGTGCCAAAGCTTGCAGTGGCTAAAATGCATTGTAGCTTCCTAGTTTATGAATGATGGTTTGGGACTTGCCTTTCTTATTCTCTCCTTGTACATCTGAGGGAAGTTCAATGTTTCCCTGTGTGTTTTGTTAGGTGTGAAAAAATAAAATCCCAGTACCTTCCATTGGTTAAAATCTTGTTAGAATAAGGTTTTGCATTCAGGACAAGGAAATATATGTGTGATTTTTCCTATTTGCCTAGAATTTTTTTTCCATCAGTGTGAAAAGTCATTTCAGTTATATCTACCCTATATTCATGTTTACAGTTCTGGGTATCTCAGTAGGCTGTTAAAGCTTGCACATTTAGAATAAAGTGAAGACCCATATGAGGATGCAAAAAAACAAACAAACCAAACTCTAGTGATTGTTTAAACTAAAAATCCTGGATAATGATCTAGCCTGATGATGACATTTAAAGCCCCTTATCAGTCTCTAGACAAAAAGCTTTCCTAGAAGAGCAGGAAGAAGACCAAGGAGCAGCACAACTGCAGCAACAAGAGGCTGATGTCATTGTCTTCATCACCAGGGAAGAAGGCTCAGCTTGGGTGTCACCATTTTGATTTATAAAGCTTTAGTGAATTCTTTCCCATTGTGCACAAGTGAGATCATGCCCTACCCTGACACTCCTGTAAGGAGCTTCTACTGCTCGGTGTGTGAGCACAAATCCCAAGGCTACCCAGGCCTAACCACAGAATTTCACTTCTCTTCTGGCATGCTGAAATGGTGAGAAAGAATCTGCTAATTGCCTTGCCATGAGAGCACCTAAACACAGCAAACTCTTCTTGGATCATGTGCCTTTCTAGTGGACAGCTGTGTAAAATCAATTCACAGCTCCACCTCTGGTTATGAAATTCAACAAAAAGATAGGCCATGAAGGTAATTAATAGGCCAGCTGTTTGAAATAAACACATCACAAATTTTTTAAAAAATGTATATTTTTATGTATACACACATCTTTATGTATCTATACGTGCAGGTGTTTGATGCAATTATATATTATCCAGATAGCCAGAAGACTTGGTGAAAACTTTTTTTGAAGACACATTGAAATAAAAAACTAACATATGAAATATGGAATGTTACCACATGGCTGAGGGTGTGTTTAAGTTATCACAGAGCATTAAAGCAGAGTAAATTTCTCTTACTTCAATATTCACCTGTCTAAGGGGAAATTGTAGGGTTTATTTTACTTTCAGTTTTCTCCACACAGCCATTGAACCAGAGCGTTAACAGTGAAATCTGCATGTCAGAGACTTTGATAAACTGAGAACAATTATTAAAAAGTAAACCAGACACAGTTAAATCTCAAGACAGTATGGTGTAAAACAAAGCATTGTTGTACCTGCAATGATGTCATCCATTTGCTCCAAAGCTGCTTCCAGCATATGACTGGCATCAGAAGCCATCGTCTGGGATTTCTTCAGATCTCTACTCCCTCTATTGAAAAGACAGAATAAACCATATGTATTACACTAAATAGCCTGGCAGCAAAAGATATATTTCACTTTCACATTATACATTAGGCTACACAAACAAAAGGTGTGCTACAGCTCAGTAATGCAGCCTAGTCAGACAAAAAATACAGCCTTAGTAATAAGAAAACTAACAAAACTGTTCCTATTCTTGATAGGTGACTTGGGAGTTCTGATGCTTTTTAAGATATTTTACTAAAACAATCAAATGCAAATAAAAAACCCCAAAGATTTTCAAATACTGGAAGCCTGAGATTCTCCTGCTCCTCATCCTTAACAACAGTTTCCTAGATTCAATTTCGGTCTTTTCCCCTGTGGGGAAAAAAAGAGGACTGACTAAGGTTCAATGGAGGAATGAAGACATGGGGCAAAACATGTCTAGACTATAAGCAGAAATCCGTAGGAGCTCTACTTTTTGATTTTTTTCCTTAAGAGTAAAGAAAATTCTGAAATAGTTTTTACTCCTCCCATATGTATCCCCATTCAGTCTTTCCAACAGCTCTTTCATGACACTGAAAATCCAATTCTTTCTGCTCAGATAACCAAAATGTCCTAGGTATGAGTTCTCTGAAGTTACTGCTGCTACTTTAAGACAGGATTAAATACATTCATGTTGCCATTTGACATTAGGGATAAAAAAAACAAAGAAAAATCTTCCAGAATGAGTCTCTGCCTGTGAGTTGGTGCTGCTGGACTCGAAGTCAAGCAGCAGCCGCTGTTGGCTGTTGCCAGCAGATGACATTTCGAGGGGGGAGAAGAATTTATGCAGTCCATTTCACTGCCAGTGAAAACCCCCCTCTGGAATAAGGCCCTTTTGCATATCACTTCATTGCTGAAGCACGAGAGCAGTGCCCACACAGCGAGGAAACAGGGATGGCTCCTGTGCCTGTGATTCACAGGGCTCTAACACACAGCCCAGAGCACTCACACAGCCCACAAAGGGTCACAGTACTTTGATTTCTCTTCCATGAAGGCTGCAATTCAGCCTCTTGGCATTCAGTCTCCTTTTACAGCGAGTTGTAAGAGCTGTGCTTTAAAACGGTTCGATTTTAACAGCTATCACAAAAGACACCTGTCTGACAATGGACAGAGATATCCTTCAAATAACTCAGGCTGTGGATAAGTGTAAAGGCAATGGGCCTGTGTTTTTTTTGTATTCCAGTGCTACTGAAATGCCACTGATACGTGTTTATCATGGGACTAGTTGTGCTAAGAATTCAAGTAGTGTGAATTGAAATAAATGTTACAGCGAAAATTTGTACCACCATCAAACCAAAATTATTTTCTTCTCTTGAAAACTAAGAATCCTGAGACATGATGGGCTTTTCTCAATGGTGCTGCTGAAACATACACAAAGAAAGCTAATTTATTAAGAACCTCTGTGTAATCAGCATCCTATGTTGATTCAAGCAAATGCAGATAACCCCAGAATCTAGAGAGACCAGTGCAGCAATGAGTCAGAAAGTGCAATGTTCTAATTTGAACTCTGCCATTTATAACTTGTCACAGTGGGTAAGCCACAATTTAGCTTCAGATCACATTGATCTGAAGAGCAATGTGAGAATGCCTCATCTTTAGTGTCACCCAAGGCTAAGATTAACGTAAATGAATGGGTGGCTTTGGTCCCTCCGTTTTTGTCAAAATAATCTTTTAAGTACGAGCAAAGCTAAATTTAACCCAAGTACGTGTCACCCAAGTATTTCATTTAATGGCACTGGAAATAAACTGCATCCAGAACAATCTGGAAAGTCATTAAGTCAGCTGATATAAAGCTATAAAATTGCTTCCTTTCACACATGAACTTTCCTCTCCCTGATCCTGCCGCTTCCATTTGTTGGTTTTTGGGAGACTTCCATCTTCTGTTGCCACATCACAAGCCAGCAAAGACCTCTCAGCTGCAATGATCCTCCTTCCTCGCACTATTTCCTCTAGTTCAAAGCAGCCATACCACAGGGAATAATCACCTACAGGACAGGAAATCCACCTACAGCAAACAGGTGCCAGAGGGGCACCAAGGCTTCCCGGTGCCACCAGCCACTCCCCCAGGAATGCATGGCCACCAGCTGGGCTGGGAAATCAGGGCAACAGATTTCTGGCTCAGAGTCAGCAGGCAGAAAAAGAGGGAGAAGATGCTAAATACAGCAATAGAGTTTCTATTGCTAGGTTGCACTCCATGCTCTCATTTGTGATGAAAGCTACTGCTCCATGGGCTGGAGCAGCACATGGCTGTTCGAATGAGAAATGCAGGACTACATTTCTTGTTAACATCTGATACAGCATTTCAGCATTTGTAGTGACAGAAAGCATTCATACCCTGCATCACAAACTTGAAAACTCACTTATGGAAAAACCTCCCATCAAAGCCTTGGTAAAACCCAGAAAGTTTTGCTGAAAAAACTCCACCTGAAGTAAATCTTCTACCTCCTCCCCGACTCCACAGTTAACCTATTTTCTCACCTTTATCCACAGTGCATTTGCTGCTTAACTGCATTAAGTTACAGCAAAACCTGCTGATCAGACAACAATTTATTAATAAAAACAATGTTCTTTGCTCTGGAGAGATAATGTAATATTACTTGCTTGACATCTTTTTCTAGACAGACCTGTTGTGCGTGCTCCAGGCAAGTCTCACTTTCCCAGACACTCCCTTCTTACATTTTGGCTGTTCTAAGCAGTGTTATGAAAAGAGCTTGTTAGGTCTCCTGGGCTTTTAGCTACCATTTCTGATCAAATTCTACAGAAGTATCTTCAACTGTGGATTCTTTTTGCAATATTATTAAATAACAAGACACTTGTAAAAGTCCCTCAAACAAGATCCATCTATTTGCTGCTATTTTAATTACAAATCTTTTTTTTCAGTTTCCATTCCTGAATGACATCAACAGATATAGGACACCATGAGTTATTTACTTATGTAAATATATTAAAGAACCCCCAATATTTAAAAAAAAAAAATCCAAGTTTTTTCAGCTTTTCTGAAAACTGAACAAAAGCTGCCTCTCACATTACAGTACAAGCTTCAATATTAGCAAATTCTAACCTTCAGGATTTATTAGAATAATACATATGTCAGCAAAATAAAAAAAACAGGCTACTCACCTTTTCAGGTCTCTAGGAGGAAAAGAATTTACTTTTTTTTCCTGATCAGTAAAAATTCCTTGCTATTAATAGCCAAAGTTTTACTGTTTAACAGACATAAATCCAAATTATTATCATCCCTTCTAAGCCACACGCTCATACTAATTTAGAGCCCAGCACACAGAGGTACTGCAACCCTGTTTGTCATAATTGCCTAAGCAATGAGATCTTCCAGGAAGTGCAGACAGAGCAAACTAGTCTGAATTCCTGAAATTTATTTTGCTAAGCTAGTTTTTACACTGTGAGTCCTAATCTGAGATTTGCATTTCAAATAAAATGAAAAATCTCTGGTAGAACTGTGGTGCTCAGAGCCAATATCCCTTGCAAATGTCTTAACCTACATTCTCTATGTAAAACTACAACTCGCCCTGTCCAAAAGGAACATAGTATTTAATAGATATATTCACTATGAGCAAGATGTTCTCCAGAATGATGAAAAGCCTTAATTAAATCTGAATCTCTCATGGCTGGCTTGAACCAGCAGCTACCTAGAGATAAGAATATAAACAATACGAATTTAGGCAACTCAGATGTTTTCCCAAGGCTGCTCATAATAATGAGGTTACCAACCCTATAGGTTGCAAAGGTGTGGTTTTTGACACAAACTCCAGAAATCCAGATCTTGTCTGTGGCCTAGGAATTCCTCTCACATTTAGCAGACACACGTAATAATTAACTATCACCACCTTTTTTTTCCTTAGGTTGAATAAATACATTCTTGTAAACTGTTTGAACGCTCAGATTTGAGTATTACGTTGCTTTGTACCTTAATGGCATAATGAAATAACAAGTGGCTGGGATAACCCTCAGAAGTCCTCCAAGCTTTCCTTCAGCTGCAAGATGACTCCTGCCCTGGAATGCAGAAATGTGCCCAACTTCCACCCTCTCTCTTTCCCACCTTTCTTCTCCCCCAGCCACACTTTGTGCAGCATCCAGACAGGAGCACAGCCACGGATTCATCCCTCCAGCTCATGGCACCAGCAGTTCCAAGAGTTATAAAATCATATTTGGATCCTGGCCTTTTAGAACCTGCTGTAACTCTCTAATTAAGATAATCCTTAGGCCTAACCAGCAATCCAGGGAACAGAATCATTCCTGATGGTCACTGCAATGACTGCCTAAGGAACGCTACTTAGGCAGGATCCTCCAGGGCTACCCAGCCAGAAATTGTGTTTATCAGACAGCTGAGAAAGATGGGTTTGCTCAGCCTGGGAGAGAGAAAGCTCCAGGGAGACATTCCACCAGTTTTCAAGTGCCTAAAGGGGTTAAAAGAGAGCTGGAGAGGGACTTGTCACAAGGGTGGTAGTGACAGAAGAAGGGGCAAGAGCCTTAAGCTGAAAGAAGGCAGATTTCCATTCAGTATCAGGAAGAAATTGTTCCCTGTGAGGGTGCTGAGGCACTGGCACAGGCTGCCCAGAGAAGCTGTGGCTGCCCCATCCCTGGAAGTGTCCAAGGCCAGGTTGGATGGGGCTCTGAGCAACCTGGGAGAGTGGAAGGGGTCCCTGCCCATGGCAGGAGGGGGGGAACCAGATGACCTTTGTGGTCCTTTCCAACCCAAACCATTCTGTGGGTCTAGCTTAAATTTCGTTTCTTTCTTAATACAGACGGGTACTTGCTCTATTTCCCCTTCATGTGCTTCACTGGAATAGGCAGAAAGGCAAAAAACCTCTTCTTTCACTGATTACCCAATCTGTAATAAGTAAAATCAGACCCTATTTCAGAGGGTTTTTAAGAATAACTAGAATAGGAATGAAAAAACCAAGTTTGTTTTCAGCTGGGAAGTGTAAAGTGCCCACACGAAGGCAGAATGGGCAGCTCTAAAGAGAAATATAGATTACTCAAAGCTGAACAAAGACCTAATAGCAAATTACTTCAGGTAGGTGGCAGAGCTGCTAAAGTCTCTATTCAACCTGTTGCTGGGGGTCCTTACACGAGGGGATATCCTTAAGTGAAGCACAGTACCTTGGCACTGTAAAGGCACCATATTTGTGTGTTACTGATGCAAGTCAGAGCAACAAGCAGAAAGCAATGCTGCTTTTAAACATAATATGCTAAATAATTTGATTTAAAACACTAAGGGAACAGAATATAGTTAAACTTACTGCATTATGAAGTGGCAAACTCCAAGCCAAACATCTCTTTTCAAAAATAAACCCATTAAGTTTGCTAATGCAAGTCTGAATTTCAGTTTTGGGGGGGGGGACCAGAGGGTGAAAGAAAAAAAGAAAGCCCCCTTTAAAAAAATGCTAGATCTGACTGATACTTGATGCTTTAAAACACATATCACCTCATAGCAACTCCTCCACAGGCCTGATGGATATTAAGTTACAGTTCCTACTGGTACCACAACCAAATTTCCTGACTCATGTTTGCACAAAGTCTCATCCTCACATATAAAAGCTGACGCTGACAGAATGGCATGTGCAAAGTGAGCTCTCTTCAGGTCCTCAATTCCAGCAATTGCAGGAAGCCCTTCATTCCTCAATGCTGCTTTAAACTTTGTCCATAAAAGTCTGAAAAGGCCCTTCATCATTTAACTTCATACTGTTATCAGACATATGATGTTTTCTGACTTACACACAGTATAAAGGAAAAATGTTATAGCTTCTGACTTTGCAAATCTTAAAACCAGAATTGCATTAATTGTCACTGTATTAAGTCCAAAATGCCTAATTATTTTAGTTCACTTTTCTGTCATCTAACTAGTTCCAGCTGCTAACTAGTTAAAATTAAAAAAAAAAAAGTGACACAGTGAATAAATAGTTTGCATATAAACTTCAGCCGAACAAAACACTACCTGATAAAATACACGAGAGAAAAGTTTCTGAGCCAAAATATGAACATTTCTGCTCTTAAAATAAACACATACGAAAGTCAGATTTGGTACTGCAGTTCATGTTTAGTTCAGAGAGTGTTACAACTAAGAAAATTTAGATCCTCAAAATCTCAACATTTAAAATAAACTGCCTTTATTATTATTATTATTTTCCTTCCAATCTCACTGGCCTCAAGGTCAGAGCTCCGAATTTTCTTCCATGAAGGTCAACATTTCAATGAGATCTTTGAAGTTACTTAAATCCAGCTCCAATGCCTGGGAAACTGCTCAGACCACACCTTCCCCCCACGTCGTGAAAGTAAATTCATGCTCTGGTAAATTGAAAGGTGAGGAGTTATAGCAAAAGTAAACACAGAATTCATGCACAAATTAACTCTGCCCTCGAGTAAAGCAGAGGACAAACCCTTGAGAGAAATGGAGAGAGATTAGGTAAATATGATAAGCAAAATTTTCAAAGCTAGCCTCTGTAAAACTCCTAAAAATTTAGATAAACTAAAAAGTGCTAACACAGGGCCAGAAGACCTTATATCTCAAAGAAAGGCATGGAAGTCCAATTTTCAAATCTTCTCTGTTTTGTGTATCAAGGAACTGAAGGAGAGGGTCACTGTAAAAATCATCTGCCTTGCCAACAAAGACCAAACCCTCCTGGGAGTGTGTAGAGCCCACGCAGCCCTTGGAATGCCATGGGAACCATCCAAGGGTATTTCTGATTTTTAGAAAAATGCTGCAAAGGAATCACAGGTGAAGGTGTGACCATTTCCATGCAGAGTGAAAAGCCACAGATCTTTACAGGAAACAACTCACTTTGGAGGTTTGGAAGAGTGGAGGGCACTAAATGAGCCTTAACATGGGCAGACACTGGAAGAGGTGAGGGTCAGTGAAGGAACTGGCACCAGTGGTTGCTGAGGTACCCAGGATGTGTTTTTCTGCAGCAGAACCTCAGAACAAAGGGCCAGGTTGATGACCTAGAAAAGTGATTTCCTGCAATCCAAAGAAGCAATTCTCATCCACAAGATATCTAGAGGTGAAAAACCCGAGGTCTGGGCTAGACTGCACAGAGAAACAGTTCAACACAGACACAATAAAGAAGAATATGTCTTATGAATATTTATTATTACAAAGCTATCTACTCTTGGGTTACTCTGATTATAAAGTTCTGTCCTGAATTTCCTTCAGCTTTACAAATGTGACATGAAGGCTCTTGTGAAGTCTGAACTCAGCTTTAGGTGCAAAGGCTAAAAATGTATACTAAAAAGTCAACTTTTTGACTTTGCCAAATTCATTTTCATAGGAGTATTTTTCCTCCTTTGAACCATTCTGTGCAGCAATTTATAAATAACAGGAAACATCACTAGGCTGGTTTAATATTGCCCAACCTGCATCTGTGGATACAAATATGCTGAATTCATACCAACAGGAACTGACATTATCAAGCACTTCTGTATAAGTTGAAGCTTCAGTAGCTATTTTGAGGAAAGTGTCTGTGGGAAACAAAGAAAAGAAAAACAGACTTCTGCTAGAAACAGCAAATTCAACAAAATTGAATCCACTTGGAATAAAAGCACTAAATTGGGAACAGCAAATGGAAACACTATGAAAAGCACCATATCCCACATTACTCAGCATATCAATGAAAATATAAATTTTAACAGCTGTGCCAGTTTAAGGCCTGTGTTTATAAACAAAACATTCCAATATAGATTGCTGCCTGAAGATTATTGAAAATATCTTTGGAAAAAAACCATCTTCAAGTTTTTCCCCTTTCTCTGCCTTAAGGATAGGTATAACTGTTAGCCCCAAATAAGTTATTTCACCTGGTGTGCAAGAGACCAACCCACACACAGAGCAGAGCAGCACCAGTTGCTGAGTTGGCTTTGTTACTTTCTTCCTTGTCTTGGGAATTCTACCCAAAGTCCCTGTGGCCTGTAAATTCTGCATTCTTTGTGCCCACTATCAGTGGTACATCCTTCTCCACAAGGTTTGTTAAGTCCCCCCTAAGTCTGAGATAATCCATCATGTCATCCCTAAGCTTTAACAAGACAATTCTATGGACAAGTAACTCCTCATTCCAACACCTGGACACCAAAACCAAGAGGCAAAAATTCTTCACAGCAAGTAAAACCTTGATTTAAAATGACATATTTTGTGGGTTTTGCTCCTCCATTATCCGGGATGTGGGACATCTTATTCCCTGCAGAACTGGCCAACACTAAGAACATACCTGTACCAAATCCTGTGCCACAGCTGAATTTTAAATCCCAGCCTCTTATCAAAATTATTTTCCACACTTAATGGGGTAACAAGATTTTCTAACTTTGAAAACAAGGCATTATACAGATAGGAAATGCTGCAGGACAGAAGAGTAACTGGATATCCAAGAGCAACATTTAATACTTTTAAGATTCACAGAGGTGAGAGAAACATGTAACATCCCCCAGCTGAAGAAACATTATTACAGGTGGCGAGAAGAATCCAACGCCTTTATCCTAGTTTTTCCAATGAATTCTAGAAGAAAAGTGAATACCAAGATACGTACAGACAGACTACAGAAGCTGACTTTAGAAAGAGCATGGAGCAGCCCACAGTGAATGTCTGACAAAATGCACAGGCCTCCTCAATGTCCTGTTTGATAGAGGAGCTGTATTTGCTCACAGAAACACATATTTACCTAGGGAAGGCTCTTAAGGGATTCACCTCCCTGAAAACCCACTCAAGTGCTCAGCTCTTGTATTTCCCACTCATTTGTGTGCACTGGTACTGCTTTGACTCTATAATCACAAATAAAACATGTTAAGTAATAACAAGATAATTTTTTAAAAAGGAAACTGCATATCCAGTTTTGAATATCTGGGGAAATTGTTTTATAGGCTTAAAAAGAGTTCTGAGGTGCTCACTCTGCTGCTCCCACAAAGTGAATACTCCTATGGCACAGGATACAAAAGAGATGCTGAAATTCTCCTGTGATATATGGCACCTTTTAGTATCAACTATGAGGTGCTCTCAGGTTCTTACCATCCACAGAGCCCATCATGCAGCATCTGCCAACCATTTCGAGTCATTTATTCTAAGTTCTATACAAGTGTAAAATGAATATGCTTCCATGTCAAATCATCTTATCAAGGGTAAGCCAAATCAATGCAAAATTTCTCCTTATACATGATATGAGGGACTAAGAGAGAGATAAGAAAAAGCAAAGCCTCAGTTCCATGAATCAGGATGCCTTTTTGAATTTGCAGAACCCTGAAAGTATGTGACATTTCCTGATAGAGACTGATTGCTCAGTAAAACTTACAAGCCTTATGAACTTAGGAGTCTCTAAAGTTTCCACTTTCCAATTCAGTCATTTTGGCTCACACATTTACTAAGACACCTGATTCAGAAAGCTTTTGGAACTTTTGCAAATCAACTGAATGGAAGAGCTGAACCTAGGAACAGACCTATTCATAGACTCAGTGCTCTTCTGGGTTTTATAAACACATTTACAGCTGAAGTTCAGGATGCTGTCAGCACAATCTATCACTGGGGTATATTTAAAGGATACCTTTTGTTCTCTGAATTCCCATTACTTTCAGGGCATGAAAAATCCACAAGTTAAGCCATTATAATGAACATACAGAGGATTTCTCTAGATTCCTTTCCAGATAAGTATTTGAACACAAACACCATCTTGAACACAAACAATGACACAAAAGGATTTGCCAAAAAAACAAAACCCTGTAGCTAAAATTCTACTGCATGTTACTTTTAGTCCCAGGAAGAACTCTTTCATATGATTGAAATAAATAGAAAAATTGCAGATCCTAGAGTGTAACTGTAGCCAAAACAATATTTTGTCATAAATTTAATCAGATTTTACTGCCTCTGAAATAAATGCACTAGACACCTTTGTACTGGCATAGCAGAAAAATGAAAAAGAATTCTTACATTAATTTAGAGGGTCTGAATATCATCATAGCAAGGCCAGAAGTCATAAAATGCACAGTCATAGCCAGGAATGTCACCTGGGGGTATGCTGATTGTCAGGCTTTTACACAGTCTGTCCTGCTCCAGAGTATTGCATGCTCAGACCCAGAGCAGCTTTTTAGAACTATTTGAAAGTCCTACTGCTCATATTTAGTCTGTGAATACACCTATGCATTTTCCTGAGGTAATAACTTAATCATGTATTTTCATGCTTGATAACAATGCCTTTATTTGACCACAAAATTAAATTATTTCAGGCTAATGACTTACAAAGTCCTTTAATCCCTAACAGCTACCAGCTGATTTGCCTGCATGAAAAGTTTCTCAGAAGTTTCTTGCATTTGGGGCCACTTGCATCAAAATCAAAATAAAATACAGCCATAAGACTGAAGTGACCGTCTGCTGGATAACTTTATCTTTTGCTTCTATTTCAGGAGAGAAAAGGGAATCAGAATTCACTATCAATGTCTTCAGTTTATTTAATTTTCCATAAAATGGATCAAAGTCTGCTTCCATATCAGTAATTGTGGCATCTTTGTACTCTTCTATTAAATTTGCAAGGAAAATTTGATTTGCTATTATATAAGAGAGATTTAGCCCCCTTTGTTCCAGTTGTTTTCAAACCTCCAAGTGGAAATATTCAAGACAGCTTCATTAATTCCAAAATAATATAGATCCTGTCCATTCCTACTTGAAAAGAAGAATACAGTCGTATTGGCAAACACTGAAACACAGTTCTGCCGTGAAGAAATTGTTTTCCTCTATTAGTGTTTATTGAAAAGGGGTAGTTTTGCTTTGTTAGTATTTACTGAAAAGGAGCAGTTTTGCTTCAAGACTGTGCTGTAAACACATACATGTAACAGTTCTGTTTACTCATTACTTAAGGAAAGCAAATAAAATACATTTACAGTGAAATGATATTTATAAACATTCTGCCTGGCAAACTGGGCGTTCTGCCTCGCACTGTACTCTTATCATTCTACTAATTTGGAAGCTCTTCTTCTAAGTACCCAAATCTGGGTTTCCAAAGGAAGGAAGCAGCTGCTACTCCCATTTGCAATTAGTCCTGGATAATCAGAAGCTTTGATTAAATAAAAAACTGCAAATGGCTGGTGAATCCCAGCTAAATTTCAGAGTATGAATTTCTTTTATAACAAACCATTTGCTCTGAACACAAACTCCTCTCCCCACGCTAAAAAAAAATAAAATAAAATAAAAAAAAGTGAAAAAGCAGCTTTCTAAAATATGCCTTTTGCCAGTTAAATGAGAACTAGCTGCACTTCACAATCTGCAGAGGAAACTGAAGATGCTAACAAGTTTCCTAATTAAAATGGAGAAGGATATCAAGGCAAAACAGATTTGGACCACAAGTCTTGAAATAGTTTTCTAATCCTCAGCCTGATTTACAATTGTTATGAAGTGTTGCACACTCCGGGCATGGTATGAGTGAGTAACTATGGAGGGTTATTCAGTATTTTTCACAACAGAGCAGCACTGTGCTCTGCAAAGCAAGCCAGAACAGACCTTCTTGCACAAAAGCTTGTTAGAACAACTTTCCTTTCTTTTAGTGGCAAAGGTTCTAATATGATTTTCTTTGTATACATACAAAGTCTGCCAGAGCAGACTGAAAATTCTTCTTTACAGTTTCAGGTAAAATTTCTACTTTGCATGCATTCAGCTTTCTAAATTGAAGAAAGTTTTAATTCAAGAAATATTTAACTGATCATTTATAATGCCTGCCACTGAGATCTTCAAGTTTAATATAATCTGTACTAGTACTAAAATATTTGGTACATATACTTTTATTTACTGTACACTTTTATTTACGGAAGATTACTTCAAGAAAAGAAAATATTGACTTCACTAATTTGGCTTTTTCTTTTCTTCAGATGTAATGAACACACTCTTTAAGAGAATAACCTACTTCCATAGCTGGTTTGTGCTTCTTTCCTGCCTAACCATAGAGGTATGCCTATGCATACCCCTAACAGAGACATAAAAGGTCTCTGTTAGAGATTTTTATTTTTTTCTCTGGAGTGAAACATCAGAATTCTTCTGTTTGGGAGCTGACTGGATTATGTTCATTAGTTTATGACCACCCTAGAAACACACTCATAAATCTTACTGCAATGCTATTAAAATAAGATGTTCTGATTATGCTTTATTAAAGCAGATGCTACCATCTGCACTGTAGAGAAATAAAAATATGATTCACTACATTCAAAAGACACTTGGCAAGTATCTTCCCCTGTCCAAATAAGACTTCTGAAATAAACTTTGGGTTGAAAATAGTGCAAATTGAAAATCAAATTACTTTTTCTGTATGAGCAGTACACACAGAAGAAAGGAGGCAACCCCAGCTAAGTCACTTCTGAATGCAGAGACCAATGAGACTTGTATTCAAGAGAGGATAAGGTAAAACAGTACATATAAATACTGTAAGTGCTGGAAATTCAGATTAGAATACAACAGCTTAGATTTATCTTCACTAATTACTTTAACTGGCACACAATCTGTTGATCTTAAAGCCTATGAAGACCTAAGCAGCAGGTGAATAATTCTCTAAGAGTATTTATACACTTTGTGTTGCTCTCATGAAAACAACACTCCCAGTCAGCATTGGGTAAGCAAGACTTGTAACAGAGGCATCCTTTGGGCCTGTCTTTTTCTTGACTTTGAGCAGTCTGATTTCACCCCTCCAAACTAATGCAAGGTTTTGTTGGAGGAGAATCAGCTGATCTGTTTTCTCCAAATTCACATCTGCTTCAGGAAACCACCATCAATTTACGACTGCTTCCTTGGGTGATACCCCAAAGGCTCCCCATACAATCACCAGCTCATACATGCCACTTTTTGGAAGTCAAATCCATTATTTACCATTCCTTGAATGGCACATACTATCTGGTCACATCAGGTTTCTTATCATTACCCACCTATAAAGTGCTCTGTTTTAACCTGTATTCAGTCCTCAGTTTTATCCTCAGTTATTTCAGATTTAACCTGGAAAATTTGACTAAACAGAGAAACACTGAATATATTTTACAGATCACATACACAGTTGAGAAAACCATTAATGGTTCCCCATTTGTTTGCTGATGATCTGACAGAGAAATAATGCCCTGTCTTAGCGTTTGAAGATACCAAATTTTTCTTCTTGATCAGTATGAAAATATCCAGCTCGTTCCCCTTAGCAGGTTTCAGTCACAGGTTTTGCAGAAATGCTAGTGAACCACACAATAGTCATAAAATCTTGCTTTACAGGTTACCAAATCAGAGTTTAAAATCCAGGTTGTGCCTAAAGTCCTCTAAACCACTACACTGAAACTTGGCAGATGCACATTACAAACACAAATTGACTTAGACTGGCAACAGTGCCATCAGGATTTACTTCTTATGTTTGTTTCAGAAAGAAATTATCCTTGTAATTTAACTGCTTTGTTCTCTGCATCAATGAATTGCCAGATAAGAGAAAAGTGCTACTGAGAAATGGTTTAATAGCAAAAAAAAAAAACCACATGAAGGTGGAAACAAAAGAGGTAACTGTAATGTTACAAGGTCAGAGAGACTTGAAATAAAAATGTCACACTAAAACATATAGGCAGAGGTATCTAGCCACAAGGGAAAAAAGCACCTTTGTTTTGTTGCTTAATGTGCATCTGTGTGAAAGAAGAACTAAAATGTTGTAAAGGTGACAGGAAGAAATTCAACCTGCCACAGGTTACCAAAGACATCACCTCAGAGCTGGTGCTTACACAAAGTTAAAGAACAGACTGAGCAAAGGTGGGACTCCCAGTTTCTTCAGCTTCAAAGCAAGAGGTGAGTTGACAGAACTGAGCAGACAAAAGCAAGCTGGGGAAATTTTAAAGAACTTTATTTACTGCTCCAACTTTCCAATTCCCAGGGGATTGAATGAAGCAAAGTTATTTCATACACATCTACAGAACTCAGGTAACTGATTAAGTGTCCCTCCACTACTGCTAAACCCTCTTCAGTAACTCCTGAGATTTTCAAGGTTATACCTAAAGAAGTTGAAGGGATGTCTGGGGATGACGTGGCAAACGATAAACATCTCCAGAGACTGGAATGATGCAACTTCACTAATAGAAAAGTGACTTCTGACTGTCCTAATCTACTGCCCTAAACAATGTCATCTTCTACTGCAGTGCTATTTCCACACCATGGGGTATTTCTGGAAAACACAGAACAGCCTTTCTTTGTACAGCACGTTCAGTGACTTCGCACCTATACTGAGTGATCATTATCATAAAACGCATTTTCTTATTCATCATTCTCTGCTTTGATAAACTAAATCATCACATTATATACTTCTAAAGCAAGGAGAAGGTTTCATCCTATTGCTGTATTCTGGAGAAGGGAGCAGGAGGAAGGTGGATTTTTTGCTAATAAGCAGAGCCCTATTGAGGCCCTGCTTTACCTGTGTGAGCAGAGTCCTTTGCTAAACTTACCAGACCAAGGCTGCTTGAGCTCAAACAAATCCTTAGCTGTAGGGAAAATGAACAGTATCTGGCCTGCCTCTGAGTGGCCAATAAGAGCAAAAGCAGTGTCTGGGGATGAGTGCCTTGTAGGGTTTTGTGGGAGTTTGTTTGTTTTGAGGAGAGAGACCAGAAAGAGGCAAACAGGAAACAAGTTAGGTAAATGAGGGCTGGAAGCAGAGCTGCACATGGAATAACAAAGAGGTGGCTCACTGTCTCTTGTTCTGTTTCATTTTCTCATCTTCTGCATTCACAGAACATTGTCCCTCTGCCTTTCCTGCCTTTTTGCTGACACTATCAGCATGTTGAGGGGAGGTGATTATTGAGGTCTCCTCTCTGCTCTTGTCCATCTGTTCTCTTCCCATCCTCCATTCACCTCTGCCACATGGAGTCACATTTTGCTGCCTCAGAGCCTGCGTGGTCTGTCTGGAGAACCCCCAAATCAGAGTAACAAGCATGACAGGAAAATGGGAGGATGGATTCAAGAACCCAGAAAGCACTTCTGTGGTCTGTGCCTACACCAAAACATTCTCCCTTTGTCTACACACACCCCCACCCACCCTGATCAATTTTCCACACTGATGGTACCACATGAAGAAAAATGAAGTGAGATCAGATACAGGATGAGTGAGGGGATGATAGCTCTTATTATCTCATCTTTCCCTATCCCTTCCCTACCTCCTTCCTGTCTTCCCTGCTTACCCTCAGGTGGCTGGGGCTGCTGGAGTGAAATCAGGATGATAACAGCAGTGGCCTCTGCCACCATCCCTCTAATTCCTCTTCTTCCTGGGGTGGGAGATGATGGCAGCCAGGGAACCTGCAATCAGGGAACAATGCTCCCAGCCCAATTCCGAGCAGGTTCCAGTCACACAGATCAAGCAGTTTCTACCCCCTCCCTTTAATTTGGGCTTTCCACAGGGCAGAGTCCCAGATGCGTGACAGATAAGCTGCAGTATGTTTTATCAGGACACTTGATTACCTACTTGGCTTAAGTAAATAAGGCATTTAAGTTTTCAAAAGTGATGCTAACATTAGTTGGAAAGAGTTACAGACAAGTCATGTGTCTCTACAACAGAAAAAAACTTCAGCAGTCAGTGGTGAGACCAGTCTTGAGTTATCCCTTAGCTTAAGTCTTGTTACTGAGGACTTGGAATTATTGCTAATATTATAAATTTTATTATTTTTACCTATTATTTTTTCTCATATTCTTGTACCAAGCTATACCTGTCCTTAAGACAAAGCTAAGTCTCTTTTGAGATCTCCCTCTGCTTCAACTTACACGGGGTTCCCTTCAGATTCAAGAGGCCTTTACAATTATTCTCAACTGGAATCATAAGCAAGTGGCTGGAAACCCATATCATTTAAAAACCAACAACCCTTATTTGCTTAGGTTTGTCCTAGTTTGACCTTTCACTTTCCTGGTATACCGAGTTCTACTCCAAGTATTTCTCCATTAGCAAGATGAAGAGAAGCATAAAGATTCATTGGTTTTAAACAGGTTCATACAGCAGATGCAAGTAAAAGTCAGGAACACAGGCAAAGTCAATAAATAAACATGGAACGCTGGAATTCTGCTTTCCTTGCCCTCCCACCTGCTTTTTCCACATTTCCATATAAGTCTCAGAATGAAGTCCTTTACACACTTGCTCACATATTCCTTTTTTTTATAAAAAACCATCACAACCCCAGAAAAGTACCCCTCAGCGATTTCCCTTCCTTTAACCTTAAAATTAAAAATCTGAAATTGCAAATGACCTTTTTGGCTGTGGAAACACAAAGTTTGGTACACGCAAACCTTCAAAAGCACACACGCTGCACTGCACCCACGCACCGTCAGACCCGTAGCTGCCGACCTGCCAAACTGATACTCAGCATCCTCTTCTGCCCCGTGCAAAGCTGAGCAAAGGACGACGCACAAAACAGAGTAGTCCCTTATCCTTCTTGCAAATGCTAGAGGAGGTACTTTTGTCTCAGCAGCGCGACACGGTGAGTGCTAGCCGATGAGACCGGGGATCACTTGACATCTCCTCATGCCCTTACCTCCCTTATCTCTGCGCTGCTCCAACAGCCAGCTCCACCTTCCAGCTACTTTCTCCCGAACACCCCTCAAACAACCTGCTTTTCACCACTGTGACGCCCTACATACCGCGTTTTTAGAGTTAATTGCCAAAGCCTGGGGAAGGGAGGAAGGGGTGGGCTCCCACCTCGGAGAGCTCGGCTGCAGCCGGGTGTCACTACTGCCGGCGCTTGCTGAACACCCTGCCCTCCGTCAATAAAGCGCTTTATTTACCGACCCGCCAGTCGAACTCGAGTTTGGGAGCTCTGCTCGCCGCAAGAATAAACATTTACCTTACAGCGTCTGTTTAAAAGCCCTGCTCCCGGCGGGATGGAGCGGCGAGAAGCAACAGGCGCTGCTGCAGCCACAGCGCCGGGAGCGGCCCCGCTGGAGCACCCCGGAGCCCTCACTGACCTGATCCCGATCCTCTTCCTGATCGTGCCCAGCCGTGCCTCCGCAGAGCCGGGACAACCGGGATAGCCGGGACAGCCGGGACCGCGCTCCGCCGCCTCTCGCACCGAGGGTTCGGGCGGCGGCAGCCGGACCTTCTTCCCGGACACGATCCCGATCCCGATCCCGATCCTGTTCCCGGCCCGACCCCGGCTCGGCCGCGCCCGGGGCCGCCCCCAAATGACGGCGCCCGGCGCTCCGGCCCCCCCGCGCGGGCAGGTGCTCCAGGGAATTCCTGCGCTCAGGGAATTGTCTGCACAGCGTTTCCCCTCCTCGCTATTGCTGGAATCAAAACTGTGTTGTTTCAGGAAGCGTTACCCCGCGTTTTTTTTTTTTTTTTTTTTTTTTTTTTTTTTTTTTTTTTTTTTTGGTGCGTTTTCCTACAGCCCGGGGAGGTTTTCCAGGTTAACGCAGACGTTATGGTATTGACTGAGAAAAACGCTAACTACTCCAAAGATTTCAAAATCAGGTGTTTCTCTACTTACAGCGCTTCTTACCTACTTTAATTCTCTTAGTAAAATAACAGCACGGGTCGTTTATATTGTTATAACTATTTCATATCACCCCCTGTTGGCTCCTGCTTAAAAATCAGCCTCTAGTGCTCTGTTAATGACTGAAAAAAAAATCTCCGGTGCAGTAAGACTGCAAGTACACGGCTGTTAAACAAAAACACGCTTACAAAATGTAGCTTTTCTTCTGTCCCTAGAGATTCCAGGGTCACTCGTAGAAATATGAAAAGTGCTGCGAGTTTTGGTCATTGGGAGTTCCCATGTCACTTGGGGCGCCTGGCTGAGCAAAAATCTGATAAAAGGGTTTCTGTTGACCAAAGGGGTCACCTCCGCTGTACTGGCACAGCTCTTTCACAGCAGCGCTGAGTGCCTCTGACGATGTCACTTTTCCACGGAGCTGAATAAACAAAAGTAACTACTTAGCAGAAAGGGAGATAAAGAGGTTCCAGACACATACACAATGCAATTAACACCCACTCTTCCCTCTTTGTGGAGTGGTCGTATTTTGACCACCGCAGTCTGCTGTCTTCCTTCTGGGATGATTATGTCTTTCACCTAAATAGTTTAAGCATGCCTAACATACACGCTGTTTTAACGTAATTTTCGTTACTTATAACACTTCTCCTCAGTTTTATAATCTCTTTTTACCTGGAATAATCTTCCAGTGTATTTGGGGTGTTAAAACTTGTTCCCTGTTACCGGCTGAGCCACTCTCTGACCTTGGGAAGAATTATACATTATTTCAGTTTTGCTTTAAACTTCCACGACACACCACGGCTATGAATCACATACCAGATATTCCAGATACAGGATTGGACCTCACGTATAGAGCAGACATGCCCAAGGTGGGAGAGGGAGAAAATGGGAAGTGAAGTAGAATGCCTTTGAAACATCTCTGAACATGCTAAAGAATAATTTAAACTGGAAAGGATCCACGGGCTGTGTATTAATTTGGCTTTTGAGTGTTCCTTGTCTTTTCTCTCCACTTCGAGCTACTCCTCTTACACAGGTCACATAGAGGAGCAGTGAAAATTACACCAGTTGACAACATTTGCATCTTTCATAATATTGATACCAAAAATCACTGTGCAGCACTGCTTGTTGAGTGTTGCTAAACCACTTGGGGAAGAGTCAGTAGAATTTAGAACAATCTGGGCAAAACTTAGTTGAGAACAGCCCAGTTTCCTCTCCTTTTTCCCAGCTCACTGGAGGTCTAGGGCAGGTATCTGGACAACGTTCCACACGATAGAAGCAGCACCTAAGACCTCACTGACTCCGTGATGCAGGGCTGTCTCCCCCTGTCCCGTTTATTCCTGAGCTGGAATTGGCCAGCCCCTGCTGGCACATGCTGTTCTCCAGCGTTTCACTGGGAGAAGCAGTGTCAGGCAGTGCCTGGGAAGGCGAGCATGGCATTGCCCCGGTGCTGTGCAGGGCAAGGGACTGGAATGGAGAGGCCCTGCAACTAGGGCCACTCCCTTGGGAAGTGCAGGAGCGCAGGGAGGCCAAGCACAGAGCACAAGCCCCCGTCTGTTCATGAGTCATGATTTTACAGCTCGGTTTCTTTATTGTTTGGCATAATGCTGCTGCACCACCAGAAACCAGAGAGAATCTTAATTCTGGGCTCCCTTTGGCTTGTTGGTCCTGTCTATCCTATTTAACATCACTGTGATAAGTGAGTTAATTCTGCACCTCTCTCAGTGTACTGGGTTCCAGGAGCACTCCCTCAGCTGTGCTGGCCTCTTGGCTAATTACCATTCCAGAAGTGCCCCCTTCAATGAGAGTGGTTTTTGTCTTTGCTGCAGTGGTGCAGACCCATGGCTGTCACAAAGCTGGCATTGTGTTAAGTCTTTGCCTCTCTTATGTAACAATGGGGTTTATTCAGGGAGAACAGAATCATCCTTCTCGGAAAAGACCTATGAGAAAAACAAGTTAGGAGCCCCAAAGCAGAGCAGTGCTGGACATGGCCTTACCAGCCATCTTCATTTCTTCCATCTCAAAAAAAAACAGTTATCTGTAAGATCCCACAGTTTATCCTAATGAGCTTTAACCATCAGGGTTCATTTTTATGCTGTTAGAATTTATTGAGCAGACCTGACCAAGTTTCTCTTCCTCAGCGTCACAGTCACATTATGGGTCACTTTGACAAGGTGACCAGATTCAGTCCAGGCCAGATTCCTGATCCTGCAAGCGTGCCTGAATGGTGCTTAGGCTGATGCATCCAGTGGTTCTTTCCTTGTGCTGCTTGCCCCGTTACTGGATTGTGCAGAAAAGTGTCAAAATCGACTGTAGTCCCTGAAGGGGAAGAGCCAAAACACACTCTGAGATGAAGGCTCTAAATGGCTGTGCTCCCTGGGTAGAAACTCGTGGTTCTAAGGTGATGGTGGGGGGGAATCATCTTTTGATACATCGCTTTGCAGTATGTTCCAAATTGCTGTTACATTTGCTAAAAGGTTTTCATAAAGCTGTAATTTCCCGGTTTATAAAGGAGAGTAAATTAGTTGCAACTAAAGTAGTCTAAATTCACTCCCAACCACTTGGATATTTTAGTTTCAGTTTGCTCAAGAATCCTCACAAGATCTCACGTCCTTCTTTATGAAATCTTTACTCCAAGACCACAGCACAGGTCAGTTACAGTATGGTTTCACTGCTTGCCCCAAATCACAGTCCTCATGGACTGCAGGCTGTGAAACACCAGCATTAAAACAACAAATAAACACTATGATACAGGGCTGTGATACCTGAAATACTGTGTAATCTCTTGTTTTTGAAAAAAAAAAAAAAAAAAGTGACCCATTGAAATCCCCAGGGATTTCCATTCACGTAAATGGGGATAAATCAGCTGTAGAAAGGAAATGTGTTGGAGAATCCTTCCCCATAGACTTCCTTCCCCCCACGCAGCTAATCTATCATGTCTTGCTAGAACCTGCTAGTAGAATTGGTGGAATCAATTTGCAACACTCAAGTTGAGAGTTGGAATAAAGGTGTTTTTCCCCTACATGAAAGCAGAAATTCTGCATTTAGAAAAGAGAATATTGAGAATTTGCAGGATAGCAACAGCTACTTGATACAAAACCAGAACTTTTTTTTCCCCTCTGTCATCATTTAGCAGAACACATGACATAGAAGTCTTCTTACTATGACAGACACTATACACTTAAAAAACCCACCCAAAACCTTAATATGTAGATAGTTTTTCCAGAGAGAGCTATACTTGTTGAGAAGTTTGGGGGTTTTTTTCCTAATCTCTTTCTATTCCAGAAGCTTTCATTCACACATGCAGCCCTTTAAAAAGCCTTTCAGGAACGTGTTGTGCCTTTCGTCCAGCATTTAAAAAAAAACATTTAAGCAAGCCATTAATGCGGTTGCTTGCTGTAACCGGAATTCCACCTGAGACAGGTGAAATAACCCAAATTTAGGTGGTGCTGCTGCAAGGACTTGGCGCCATCTCGTGTTCAGGCTTTAAATCACGCGCGAGTCATCCAGAGAGGTTTTGGGGATGGCGCGTTCATTCTTGGCTCCCCCAGGCCAGTGCAGCATCCCCACGCCCAGACATTTTATGAATTCTGGGGTTAGCAAGCCTGCCTTAGAAAAACAAGAGCTGATGGGGCACCGCTCTTTATAACATCGGCATTTTCTCTCACCATCAAGCAGCTCGGGAGATACGGAATTTATACCGTGTGTGGCTGGAGGGATTTGTGTAGAGAACACAGCCCCAAAGAAGCTGGTATTCCAACTCCTTCCCTGAGGCGATGTTGAGTCACGGGATTTGTTTCAGTCACAACGTTGGGGGATTTAACAAACGCCTAAATTTGTCATAGGAGAAGAAAACACGCTAGAAAATCTTGTGAGCTACATAAAGTGTTATTAAGCTGTTTCTTGACTGAAAAGATATCTACTGTCAATATTATCTCTTCCGGAAATCTCTCAGACAGTTTGTTGTTGTTTTGTTTTGTTTGTTTGTTTTTAAAGGGATTTCTTTTTTAAAAAAATACACACAGAATCCTGTACCTTCAAACATCAGGAGAGGCCATAACAGCAGAAAAGCCCCGAGTTCAGTTTTCCTGCAAGCTTGGAGGCACGACACAAGCTGGGCCTCTGTGTGCTCCCTTTCCCTGGTGATGTCCTTGCTCAGCTCTGTGTGTCAGGGTGCTGGTGGCTCTCACACAGCCCTTTTTCTCACAGCTGCAGCAGGTCATGCCTTTGCTTTTGGTTTCCAGGCAGACCTGGGGCAGCTCTGGCTGGTGGCCTTTGGTGCTGTGATGGAACAAAACACCCTGTGCTGGCTCAGCTGCAGGAATGAGCTGTGGGGTGTGATTTGTCCCAGCTCTCAGGCAGGCAAGATTAGCCTAAGCCCCTTTCATCTAACCCCGACATGAGCCAGAGCAGACAAGGTCAGCTCCTGGGACTCAGCTGACATGCAGGGACTCACATGCCTGAGCTCTGCAAACCAAGATGAAGATCTTTGGGTATGATCACACATCTAGAAATCTATGATCACAGTATCATTACATAATCATATATATTCTTCACATAAGCATTAATTGGACTCAGTGATGCTTCAGTAATGTATCAGACTAGTTCAAAAGGCAAGTCAAACAGCCAAGATTGAATATCTTTCTCTGGGAAACAGAGACTAAATGGGCAAGCACATATCCTGATGGTAACTTTTCTTCATATGTGTCTGAGTTGTTATATACTGGGTTTGCATATTTAGTCTTAAATACAGCATGGAAAGGTTTTGCTACAAACATTGCCTGTCTTAGACATCTGTGCTCCACTCAGAGTCAAAGTATCTGAGTTTCCTTACACTGATCCTTAAACACCCTGAGCCAAAACCAAAAAAGAAATGCAGGCATTTCCTTCTTATGCATAGATAACATGGTGCCTATTTTTAAGAATGAGTATAAGAATTGTTCTGCCTGTGGAAACGAGCATCCTATTTCGAGTTATTACTTGCATTTTAATTTCTATGTCCAGTGCTGCTTCACCATGTTATATAGCCTTCAGTGAGTGATGCTGTCCCCATTCAAACACAATAATTAATCAGATGTAGCTCTGAACTGCGTCTGTGTCATGGTATTGGTTTGTCTGGCTTTTCTTTAAGACAGAACTCTTGCATTATTTGAGTCATTGGCTACAAATGAAGGACTGTGTTAGAGCCTATAGAGAAGATGATCAAAGTGGGATTTTTATGTCAAACTGCTCATGTTTGTTTACTGGTTGGCTGTGCTCTGCTGTTTGCTGAGATATGGCTTCAAAGGGAGTGAATGGTGCTTTCTGTGGAGATTAAAGAGTGGGCAGTTGCATAACTGAGTGTCTGCTGATTCACATCCTAAGTGCCAGTCTGAGAGCAGTCATTAAGGTCTATTACAGAAAAAAATCCCACTGAAAACGCCAGCCCCAAACCCCAACCCAAGGACAGAGAAAGCAGCAGAAAGTCCCTATCTCCAGAGCTTGTCTTGGACCCAGGAGCTGATAACCAACATGGGTGTACCAGAGTGTGCATGACCTGGAAATTCTGAGTAATTGACCCTGATTGACAAATCAGTGGGAACTCCTGGATTTACAGGTTCCCTGGGGACATGTGACCTGGTTTTGCACAATACAGGTTTCCTGTCAAAGAACCCTTTAGCCATTTCCCCATTTCCTTTGTTCTTCTCTCTACCCTCAGAGATAAAACTTGGTGTTTTTCTGAGACTTGATTTAGCATCTAAGACCTGTTTTGTTTATCCAACAGATTGCAGGTTTTCAGCAGCTCTTCACTCATAGAGGTTTGGGGTTTTTTGTGGGTTTTTTGTGATTTTGTTTTGGGTTTTGTTTGTTTGGTTGTTTTTTTTGTTTTTGTTTTTTTTTTTTTTCTTTGGGGGGGGGTGGTTCTAAGTCTAAAGAGTCTCTTCCCTGTGCCCTGCCTTTGAGCTGTAAACATGTTTTGTAGATGACTGCACATGGTCACTATACCTTCATTACATTTTAGAAGTAACCAGGAAAATGTCTCCTGATATATTTTTACTTTCTCACAATTAACTAACTTAGAAACTGGACTACAATGTGGGGGTAGAAGCTGTACAGCCTTTGTGACATTTTACCACCTTGGGACTGGAGCTGGTGGGGAACCAAGTTAATTCCAGCACAAACTCTCTCAGAAGGGTTGTTTTTAGCTTGATCTCAGTGCCACAGCTGCAGGAATTCTGACTGACTCTGAGAAAGCCTGTGTTTCACTGCCAACGACCTCAGAATCCTCTTGTGAGTTCATGCTGATTGCAGCTATATAAGCCTCAAAATAAACTTGTCTCTGTTTGAAAACTGAAACTTTACTTCTGTGCTTTGCCATGCTTTCTCTTAGTTCAAATAAAAACACAATTAATCACGGACAAAGATTTTTTTTGAGCACTGCAAATGTTGACATTTGGGTAGTTAGCAAGCCTTTTCAGGTAATTTGCAGTTTAATTTTCTTCACACAGATCCAATCCTAAATTCGAGATGTATTTGTTATTGTGTGTTATCATAATGCATAATTTTATTCTTTGCAGCTTCTTAATGTACTCTGTCTTTGACTTGTAGTATTATTAAATAGTTAGGGGTTTCTAGCTCCCAAAAAATCCTCTCTGAACAGGAAATGATGGTCAGTCATCTTTATTGTGGGTCTGATATTTGTTTCAGTAGAAGAACTCTGCTCTTGATATGGAACTTGATTTTTTTGCATATTTATAATCACCATTATTTTCTTCCTAGTACGAATTTATGTCCAGCCAAAAGAAGTACCTCAGTACCAAAAACTTGCTGATATGACAACAGCTGCATTTCTGTCATAACTATAGATTTAGACAGTGGCTTTCTGATGCAGATCGGAATTATGGCTCATGGATTAAGGCTTATGGAGCCTTAGAAGTGTTTAATTTCTTGCTGTTACAAAGTATTTTTTCTTCTGCTAAGACCTTAAGCTTTCTTCTGGGATTTTTAGCCGAAATATTTAGGAAGATGTTCACTTTTTTCAGGCTCCTTTAAAATCTCCTTGGTTCCTAAAGCCTAGCTCACCCTAGGAGAACCTAAACCACTGGCTTTACCCAGTGCAGGTGTACACAGATGAAACATTTGTTTCCCTGGAGTAATGGAATGAATAAGGACAGGAATTTAGCTTCTGTTTTGCTTTGCTTGTGCAATTGTCAGATATCAGGGTCCTCTTTATGTGTACACACCACATTCCTTTTAAAAAAGTATTTCCATCTTGTTTATGAGCATTCCTTGCTGTTTTTCTGGCGAGTCAGTCATGTGACAGTGTATTTCCTCACCAAACAGCCCCACAAAATCTTTTTGTTTGGACACAAACAGGGCTGAAATGACAAGTAATGTTTATGGCTACTGACATTTACAGCGTTGGAGTTAATTTGCTGTTGTGAGTAATAGCAGACAATGTTAACATAAACACTTCACCCAAAATTTCGCTTGTGGACATGATAAGCAGCACCTTCCTTGCTCTCTTCCTCCATTAGAGGGAGTCAGTAAAATCATATCTAGTAAGAAAACTGCAACTTCATTGTCCCAGCTGGATACCAGTGCTGTGCTCTGACTGCTTAATCTGCGGAGGTTTATATTGCAAAAGATGGGTGTGGAGAACTCAAATGTTTTCTCCTAAAAAAAAAATCAATCTCTTCTGTTTTTCAAACATCAAAACATAAACATACAAGCATATGACCACTGCCAACATATTTTGAATTGCTTGGATAGGAAAAAGCATAATCTCCACACCTGTTGGTTAATAAAACAAACATTGTTTTACGTAAGAACTTGATGAGGAAAAGATTTATTCAAAGCATATATTTAAAGCTCTGGGCCCCTCACAGCAGGAGGGGCTTTGAGGTGCTGGGGTAAGTCCAGAGAAAGACAGCAGAGCTGAGGAAGGGTCTGGAGAGCCCAGCTGAGGAACTGGGAGGATTCAGCCTGAAAAAGAGAACACTTTACACACCTGACTGCTCTCTACAACTGCCTGACAGGAGGCTGGAGCCAGGTGGGGGTCAGTCTCTTCTCCCAGGTAACAGCAACAGGAGAAAAGGTTGAATATTAGGAAAAACCTTCACTGAAAGAGTGGTTAAGCATCAGAAGGGACTGCCCAGGGAAGTGGTGGGGCTGCCATCCCTGGAGATGTTCAGAGAAAGAGTAGCCTTGGCACTTAGTGCTGTGGTTTATTTGACATGGCAGCGTTCAGTCAAAGGTTGGACTTGAGGACCCTGGAGGTCTTCTCCAGCCTTAGTGGTTCTGTAATTCTCATTCGTTACCAACCACAACTTATATATTTCTTTGAAATTTAATAAGTTATTTGTTTACCAGACTGACTAGGAACGTAGTGGTAACAAATATGCAATGAGAATGTGAATATGTTGTTTTTCTTATGATACCAACACCACGGGGGGAAAAAACGGATGCAGGGTAGCCTGGAAGTTGTTTCAGTTTGTTTGCATGCAAGTTCTTTAAACTTAGAGCAATACTTTTTTTTTACTTTACTGCTGTCATTAATGCTGATTAATGTATGTTTGCATTTTATGGCCAAAAAACTGAATAGGAAATATATATTTTTTTTTTTCTAGAAGTGTTCAAGGTCAGGTTGGAGGGATCCGGTGTAGTGGAATGTGCCTGTGCCTGTAGCAGGGGGGTGGAACAAGATGAGCTTTAAGGTCCTTTCCAACCCAAACCATTCCAGGATTCTATGAAGTTTGGCTGCAAGAATCCAGGAGAATCACAGAATATGCTGAGTCGGAAGGGATCCACAAGCATCATCAAGTCCAGCTCTCAGCCCTGCACAAACCCATCCCCAAGAGTCACACCATGTACCCAAGAGCATTGCTTAAATGTTTGTCTCTATCAGACTTGGTGCTGTGACCACTGGGGTCAACTTCTGGGGGAGTCAGTTCCAGTGCCCAACCACCCTCGGCGTGAGGAACGTTTTTCTAATACCCAACTTAAACCTCCCAATAGAACTTCAGGCCATTCCCTNCAGCTCCTCCTCAAGGGCCTCCACCATCTTTGTTGCCCTCTTTTGGACACTCTCTAAGAGTTTAATGTCTTTCTTTTATTGTGGTGCCCAGAATTGCCCCCAAGACTCATGATCTGGCTGCCCCAGTGGGTTACCTTGTCACTAAAGGAAATCACCTTTGATAAGCAGGACTTTCCCCTCACAAAACCGTGCTGATGACTGCATTGTCCTCCAAGTGTTTTTCAACAGCTCCCAGAACCACCTCCTCCATAACCTTCCCAGGCACTGAAGTGAGACTGACAGGCCTGTAGTTTCCAGGGTTCTCCTTCCTGCCCTTCCTGAGAACTGGAACAACTTCCAGTCAGCTGGAACCTCTCCAGATTCCCAAGACAGCTCAAAAAATTGAGAGAGGCTTGTTGATGACATCAGCAGCTCTTTAAGGATTCTTGGATGAATCCCATTTGGCCCCATGGATTTGTAGGGATCCAGCTGGAGCAGCAGTTCCCACAAAATTTCAAGCCTGTCTTGTTACTAGAGGTTCTATCCACTGCCCCTTCAGCACAAGACAAAGATCCCACTTCTGTGCTACACCCAAACCATAATGGGACCAGCTGCCTTTTAGTGATGGGGGAAAGAAAACACCCAGTTTACAGGAACAGACAGTGCAGAAAAATCAATTTGGAATTGGGAACTGGCATTCCCCTGAGCAGGAACAGGTATTGAAATACCCCAGGCTCCAAGTCTTGTTACCAACAGAAGGAAAGGTCCGAGCTGAAAGATGTCTCTGGATTTCAGGTTTCCTGTGCCTGTGACGGGAACAGCCACTGGACTGGGAGCAGTTCCACCTGACATGCAGCAGATCCTTAATGGAATAATAAACTAACATTTATGTTTTCAGTCTCTCAGTGACACCATCTTCAAAAATTCCATCTCCTGGCCTTTGGGGCTCCCTAGAAAAAGAGATACTTTAGATAAGAGCATGGGCAGTTAAACATGTCCTCCAGCAGACACACGGGCTGGTCCCATGGCCTTGTAGCTCTGTCAGACACTGATCACACCTGGAGATTCTCTCTAGGATAACCAGTTACACTGGATACATTTACATTCTATGTTGAACACCTCACCAACTTCCACGACACAGTCAGAAGGCATTTACTCAGCTGAAGGAAGATGGTACAAAAGGTTTCTGCAGCTGTGAAGTTCAGGAAGTCAGACCAACCCACAGGTATCCAAACTCAGGGATGGGCTCCTGCCACAGGCTAGGCTGGGAAACAGATGAGGGAATCCTTTAACCTCTGCAGGGAGCAAGGTATAATTGTTGTTTTAACATATCCTAGTTGGGCTGCAGTTATATCTGTCCTGCAGAGCGAGAGAAATAGAGATAGAAATATGAAGCTGTAAAGCCAGGCCATAAGGGAAAATCAAATATAGTCTGGCTAAGGTATGGTCTGCTGCCTCCCCCAGTGCTTTAGGGGAAAGGAAGGGATGCAGAATTAAATGCTCCTTTGACATCACAACATGTCAAAGCCCCTTCCAGAGGCTGGAAAAAACTTAGAGTTTACAGAACTTTGCAAGAGATTCTCCTTTTGTTTTTTGTTATTCCAAGCAGTGCCAAGCAGAGAGATGGCCATGGACAGGGATGAACACCCTCATTGCTCCCAGCCTCCAAACGCTGAGGGAAGTCCCCTCCCCAAGCAAGGGACAACACCATTTCCAGTACTGATCTTTCAAAGATTTGGGTAATTTTGTGTTATAGGTGACATTCTAAGCTTCCACACCTCCTCATCTTCTTCCTCGGCAGGCTCGGCTTCCTCATCCTGCAGAGCAAACACAGGGACAGTCACAGCCTGCTCATCCCAAACCTGGGCAGCAGGGACGGGCTGGTGGCACCCTCTGCCTGGTCACCCCTCTGCCTGGTACCATCCCTGCTCCACGGCCATTCCTGTTCCTGGCTCGGCACCTCCTTTTAACGGGATGTTAAACCACAAACGTTTGCTCTGCTGGGGTTTGGGACATCAGAGACTGCCCCGAGGCAGTGGGCAAAGCTCCTGTTCCCACATCCTCTGCCTCCCAAAGCCCTCATGGGGCTGGACAGAGCAAAGGAAACGTCTCAGTTCCTGCTGGAAATTTGCTCCTGTGCCCATAAACCCAGAGAAATCGTGGCTGCTCCATCCCTGGAAGTGCCCAAGGCCAGGCTGGACGGGGCTTGGAGCAGCCTGGAATAGTGGAAGG
>VXBN01002541.1:367859-398573 GCA_013397395.1 Sinosuthora webbiana | reverse complement strand
TCCCCGTTCCCCACTCGGGGCTGTCCCCGTTCCCCGATCCCCGTTCCCCGCTCACCTCCGAGCCCGGCGCAGCCACCCCCGGTGCCCCCGGCCCGGCCCCGCTGCTCCCCGGGCTCCGCCATTGCCACTCCCGGCTCCGCGCCCGCGCTCCCGGCACAGCGGCCGCGGTTCCTGCCGGGAGCGGCCCCGCCGCAGGCCCAGAATGGCCGGTCCCAGTCGTGGTCCCGGCCCAGCTCCATGTCCCGGTCCCGGTCCCGGCGGAGCCGCGGGAAGCGCCCGGAGCGCTCGGAGCTGCAGTACCGGCTGTGCCCACAAGGCGGCAGCACTGAGGGCGTAGCGGCCATCGCGCATGCGCAGGGTTTTTAGGGTGCCAATGAACCCCAATTTCGATCCCATCCCAGATCCCGGATTTCGGGTGTTCCAGCGGGAGGAGACGGAAAAATTCCGAGTACACAGGGCTGTTTCTAGTTCCTTCATGAAGATCATCTTGTCTCACCCTTTCAAGCTCTTTATTGTTTCATATATATACACAAACGTTGTATTTTTATTTTCAAACCCTTCAGATCCATGTTCAGAATTTCTTACAGTCTAAAATTCTGACTATAACACAGCAGATACGGGTTATAACAGCAGATAAATCCACCTGGAGGGAATTTATATATAAATTAAGATTATTTATCAATATATAGAAAATTTGAATCTTTGCAGTTTTAAGTATTGTAAAAGAATGAAAGTTCACTCTTAGAATATTTTTCACAAGTTTAATAGGGAATAAAAAAGGACGATGTCCAGCGCTGGGGTGTTCCTGGCTATTGGCTGATGAACCCCTCCGTACATTAAAGCAGTGTTATCTATATACTGTTACCTTACTAAGGTATATACATATTCAAAGTTTCATGCATCATTCAAACATCCTTGGGAGCTTTTGATGCTGTAGAAACTTTTCTTTGTTTTGCTTTTCCACTCTGACTTATCTACATGACATCCTGCAGATCAGGTCAATATATTTTATTCCTTCTTGTGCCTTCATCCTGTTATTTCTGATAATGAGGAGTTAACAAATTCTTCTCTAATTCTCCTTCTGTGCTCTGGTTTGTGTCATTCTTATCACTTGGAGAGATCAGTCAGCAGATGTGGGAAACAATTTAATTGCTTTACACAGTTCTCTCAGTTACACATAGGTATTTTAACATTTTATATTTTGCTAAGGCCTACAGTACAATACATTCATCACATTATTATTTCTATAAGCTATAAGGTGTATACATCAAGGTAATAAAGTTATCACACTGCTATTTCTATGTGTGGTGGTTTCGTGTTCATCGAATTTTGTTTGCCAACTGCGAGATAGGATTTTGGGAGAAAAAGGCAAAACAGGCTCAACTTAAAGGTAAAATAGATAAATTTATTAACATACACTAAGAAAAGAAAGGAAAAAAAAATGAGACATTCAAACACCTTCCCCCCTACCTCAAACTGTTCACTTTGCCACTCAACACAGAGAGACAACTATGATTTTTAGTCAGTTGCCACTATTTAAACACAATCTTTCATCACTATGGGAGAGAAACCTCTCTAGAGTTTATGGAGAACACACCCCAAGAAAAGGTCTGGTGGCTCTCAATGTCACAAATCTGCAACCACCTGGAATTTTGCAGATTCTGTGCAATCCCACCCATATAACAGTTTCCCAAGCTGCTTATGGGCCTCTGCATGTTTGGGGTATCATTTTAAGAATGCTTTTCTAGTATAAAACAAGGATTCTCTTCTTCTATCTTTAAAATTGTCTCTATCTTGAAAGAAATAGAGAGCTCCTTTCAGCCCAGGAGCCGGGTCATCACTTCTTCTCTAAATCATCTTTGTCTCAAAGGCTGAGACCTCCTTATTTTTTATCCCAGGAGCCAGGGACATACTCTATTCAATCAGATCTCATTTTTATCAGTACACACAACCCTTTGACTAGAACTTGCCTTCCCCCAAACAGCATTATGATATTACAAGGAATAGTCTATTTCTCCATAATTCACATCCAGAGAAGTCTGGTCAAAAATGCTCTCTTCCTCCATGCCTTCTTCCAATAGTCTTGATCAGTTCTGTCACTGACTTTGTCTCAATGCTGTTTCTCTACATTTCAAATCACTCTGTCTTCCATGGAGGAGGGAAAGGGTTAATGTCTTTGCCAGGAGTCTTTTTCCTCTTCTCCAGCTGTCTCTGGCCAGGACAAGGCTACAGGTGATGGTGGGGCAGGGGAAGCATGCTCAGGAACACTGATGGACGACCCTCCTCCACCCCTGGTCAGATCCAAAGCAACTCAAACCCGGATCAGCTCCCTGGAGCTCTAGAGAAAGATTCTCAAGATCTTCTCCTCCTTTGGACCAGAGGCTCCGGCAGCCAAGCCAGGAGCACGGCCGCTGTGCCCCGGGTGCAGGGCCAGCACTGCCGGTCTGCAATCCTCCTCCTAACTTCCTTAGGCAAAAAGAAAAAAAAACCCTTCACATTCAAGCTAAACCAGCACGCTATGGTAGTGCATGTGGTGCATTGTTAAATTAGCAAGCAGCTAAAAGGGGTTATAAATTCCACTACACGTACAATCAACAACCACATATAAAGACTAATACACAAATGCAAAAGCCAATATTATAGGATCATTTTTAACATTTACTTTTGACTTCTTTTACTTTTACTTTTTAACATTTTAACTTTGTGTTTCTTTTTGTATTTTGGCTTGAGCTACAACCTTTGAGCCTCCGCACTTTTGGCATACTGGTATCTTTCTTAGATCCTAAATGTCTTCTCTAGGTTTTTAATCATCTTTCATTTTTCTCAACACCATAATTTTCTGCCTTTTTCTGTGGTTTCTGACTCTGGATGGGTGGGCATTGTCATTATTGGCATATTTTGAACCACATAGGTAATTAATCGGATAAGACATGGAATCAAACATGGAAGAAAGATTAAACTTATTATTCTACATAACACTACAAAGTCCGCCATTTTCTACCAGGATAATCCAAAAAAATCTTCTAACCATCCTTTATTTACTATAGATCCCCATTTTTGCACTGGCACATGGGCTATTTTCTGAATGTTCCTGGCTATATCCAAAACTGCATCCCCGTTATCATCAATTTGTAGACAGCAATCAGATGTGTTAAATTTTCTTCAAAATTTATCCCCTCCTTCTTCTGCTAACAAATAACCTAATGCCAACTGATTTTGGTACACTGCAGCCCTGGTCTGCCTTTGCTGGCTGGCTGTTAATTCCATGGCCCCAGATGTTTCATTAGATATGATTTCTACAACTGCTTGGAGCCTGATGATACAATTTAACAAATAAATTGAGGTTTGATATTCCCAACTCCCATCTTGTGCCTGGACCATATGTCTGTATTATCCGTTCAGGTGGCGACTCCTCATTGCCACACTTTTGGTACCCCCCAACTTCTCCAATTAGTTCTCTCATTTCTTTTTAAGGCGTTGCATATCGGTATTCCCAAATCATCCCCGTCTTGGTTTGGCAACAAGAAAAATCCTGGTTGTATAATTCCTAGAGTGCAACTTCCTTTCCATGGGGGAGGAACTTTTGGATAAGCCCTTTTCCCACAGAGTAAGCCATCCGGTGCTGTCCAGTGTTCCTTCCTTTGGTTACTCATATTTTCCCAAATTTTCTATATTTCCGGGATCCCAGAATAGGGATTCTTCCCAGGGTCATTGCACCAGAAAAGTTTAGTCTCCTTATCATATTTACAAGTCTTTTTTCCTCTCCTGGGTCCAATATTGCGTGGGTTTTTCAGGGATCTACCCTGTGAAAGTTCCATTATAAACTTCATACCTTTTACAGGAAGTTTGTCCCACATTACCTAAGAATGCTTTCCCTAAATGCCAGAGGCACTCCTCTCCTATTATTTTTGAACTTAATATCCACCCCTCTGGTCGGTTTCCTCCTTTCCCGTTGGTCCTGTTCCATTTAAGGAGTTTGACCAGGCCCAGGTACTACCTTTCCACGGCTATTCTTCAGATATTAAGGCCCACACACACCCCCAGAAGTTAGGAACATTCAGTTCTTTGCTGATTCTTTCTCCCAGATCTACAAATAAATTCTTCCCCAACCTCAGGATCTCTATCTCAGCTTCTATTCGTTGTTTGAGCTTTGCATAGGAATTTCCCTGTGGAGCTGGCTCTGGCCTTTTTGTAAACACTTTACCAAATAAGGTGTCTCCTACAGGTGTATTCAGAATATTTTGCATGGCTGCAGGGGTTTGGGGGATACTAACTGTTCTTTCACCAAGTCTCTTATCACTTCCCCATCATATGGAGTAGTTGTCTGCATTCAAAATATGGTCCCTGTTTTTGATTTACTCCAGCTTCCCACTCAGCTTCTAACAGCTCCTGAGTATCAGCTCCCGAGTATAGGGGAGCATCCATTCAACTCCACAACAAAGCCTTAGAATTGGTACTTGCCCTCCAGTAGTGCTGGAACTTTTCCTTTTATCTCGATAAATCTTGCAACATGCTTACCACCTGGGGAATCTACAACAGCAGAGTTGGCCAGTTTTTACACTGACATTGTTCCCAGCTTGGATGTCTTGCCCCAGAGGGTGTTTCAAGCAGGGGAAGTAACTGGGAATAAATCTGGGAGCTGTTTCACTAGGGAAAGCCGATGGCATTTCTTTTTGTAAACTGCAGGTTAAAGCAAAAACTCTAGGATTTATGGACCTGGTGCTTGTTAGTTTACACAACCCTGAGCCCCCTGACTGGGGAGGTATAAAACTACTGCCCCCGAGTTTGGAAAGCCTCTGGCCTTTGGGAATACAAAGGAACTGATAAAGCCCACGGGGAACTCTCTCCCAGTCTGTTATTGCCCATGGTTTACTTGCCACTTTGAGCCCGGGGGTTTCATTTCAGAGTCGTTTTCAGTCCTTCTGTGGAGGTGACAATTTTCCACTCACCAGGTTCTTCTGCTGCTCCTTTTATCCTGCTAGCGTGAGTCCAGCCTTGCTCTGCGGTTTGTACAGCTGATTCACTGGTGAGCAGAACCTGAAAGGGACCTTCCAACTGGGGGGTTAAAGGTTGATCTATCATTTAACCATTACCCAGTCTCCAGGACTGACTTTATGAATTTTGAAATCTAGGGTAGCAGTCTGAGGGATTCTTGCCTCTTCCTCACAGTTCCTCTAGGGTTTGTGCGATATACAGGACATATTTCTTAACACTCTCTTCATCTTTTTCATAAATGGCAATGCTATTTGGTGAAATCAGAAATGGTAAACCAAATATCATTTCATAAGGTGAAATCCCTCAATCTGATCTAGGCTGTGTTCTGATTCTTAAAGCTAGGGGTAGGCATTTTATCCATGACATTTGAGTTTCAATCATCAGTACAGTTAGAGTTCTCTTGAGGATTTGATTCATCCTTTCAACCCGTCCCAAACTTTGTGGGTGCCATGGAATGTGTAATTCCCATTCTATACCCAGAGCTTGCACCACCTGCTGTACTACTTTTGATGTGAAATGGGTCTGAGTTGATGTTATTTACTATTCCACACCGAGGAATGATTAATTCTAAAAGGGTTTTGTTTACCACATTGGCAGTGGCTTTAACTGTTGGTATCACCTCCACCCAATGGGTTAAATGATCTCCTATTACTAGCAAAAATTTCCACCATTGCACTTGAGGGAGTTCAGTGAAATCCACTTGGATACTCTGAAAGGGTCGTAAGGCTAATCCTCGCCCTGCCTGGCGTGCTCCCCTCACGACCTTTCTGTTCACCTTTTGGCATATCACACACTTCTCAGCTATTTGCTCAGCTATTCCAAAAACTCCCATGCACCGCCAATTTCTTAAAAACTGATTACTTATGGCTTGGGTACCCCCATAAGTCTTATTATCCATGCCTTCTAATAGGTTTTTTTGCCACTGGTTTATTTAATAATTGCCTTCCATTGGATAACACCCACTCCCCCTTATTGTTCTTTTTTTTTGCACCTATTTCTGGGAATTTTTTCTCTTCTGTTTCACTGAATATTGGTATATCTTGAATTTCTTCTGTGGGGGTTAAAACCATCATTATGCACTCTTCTCTGGGCTTGGCTACTGTTTTAGCCTCTGTCAAGTTGTTTCCCCATATTTCTAAGGTGGTTCCTGTTTGATGTCCCCAAATGTGTACAACAGCGATTTCTTTTGGTAATTGCAATGCTTCTAATACTTCTGACATAAGCTTTTCATGGACTAGTCTTTTCCTCTTTGAATTGACCTGACTGCTTTCCTCCCAAATTTCTCCAAAGGCATGCACTAGTCCAAAGGCATACTTAGTGTACACGGTCCCTCTTTCTAGAGCTAACATTTCAAGGGCTTGTTTTAAAGCATGTAACTCACATCATGCTTGGGCTCACAAGTTGGAAGGTAACTTTTTCTTTTCTGTGGTTATCAATTCTTCATTAACTACAGCATATCCTGACATTCACTTCCCCTAAATTACTCTTGAGGACCCATCAATATATAACTGCCCTCCCCTCTGGAGGGGTTGGTCAGTCAAATCTTCTCTCACTTTGCTCTGATAATTTATAATTTCTAAGCATTCTAAGCAGCTAGTTCTTCTACTGATTCTCCACATACAAATTGGGTAGGATTGAGGTGTTTATCTGCAACTAACTCAGGATCATCTTTGTCGATTAGAATTGCTTCATATTTCAACACTGGAGAGACAGTGAGCCATTTCTTGGCTTTTTGATTCAAAATATTTCTAACTGCATGTGGGGTGTGCACTTTTAGTTTCCCTCCAAAAGCTAATTTTCTGCTTTCTTTTACTAATAAGGCAGTAGCAGCTACTGCCTGAGTACAGGTGGGCCAGTCTCTACTAACAGGATCCAACAATTTAGACAGGTAAGCTACTGGTTTCTTGGTCCCTCCCCATTCTTGGGCTAGGATTCCATGGGCTACCCCATTTTCTACATCCACAAGTAAGTAGAAAGGTTTCTCTAAGGCAGGGACACTTAGCACAGGGGCACTGATCAGCTTTTGTTTTAAATTCTCAAATCTCTGTTCATCTTCTTTTTCCCACGTGATTTCCTCTTCTGTTAATTTTTCATATAGGAATTTAACAGCCTGGGTATACTCTTCTATCCATATCCTACAATACCCTAACAAGCCCAAGAGTTTTCTGATTTCTTTTTTAGTTTTTGGCTGAGGGAGTAAGGTTATTCCTGTAATCCTTTCAGGGTTTAATTGCCGACTTCCTTGGCATATTCCATCTCCTGAGTATTTTACTTCATTCTCCACAAATTGCAGTTTTTCTCTCGATACCTGAAGCCCTTGGTTTCCCAAGAAATTCAGCAATGATACAGTGAATTCTCTTTCTTTTCATCTTCTGCTGAAAGGAGTAAATCATCCACATACTGGATAAGTTTTATTTCTGGCACAATAGGAAAGAGTTGTGATACTTCCCCTAAGGCTTGTCCAAATAAATTGGGGGATTCAGTAAATCCTTGGGATAATTTTGTCCACCTGAGTTATTGCTTTCTCCCTATATCGGGATCTTCCCATTCAAAAGCAAATATATCTCTTCTTCCTCCTGGAAGGGGACAGGGCCAAAAGGCATCTTTGAGATCTATCCCACTGAGCCAACAATGTGATGGAGGGATTTTACTCAATAATGTGTAGGGATTTGGTACCACTGGATATTGGTCTATAGTTTTTTTATTTACTTCTCTCAGGTCTTGGACAAGCCTGTTATGTCCCATTTAATTATTTTTTTTTTAACTGGTAATATAGGAGTATTGTGAGGAGACATGCACGGTTCTAAAGTTCCATCTTTAATTAATTCTTGAATTACCGTCTGCAACTCTTTTCTCCCTTCCAAAGAGAGTGGGTATTGCTGTACTTGAATTGGGCAATCTTTGTTAGTTATTTTAATTACTATAGGGGTTATGTTTAACTTGCCCCTATTTCCAGGCTTGGCCCAAACTACTTCCTCAATTTGTTTTTCATCTTCCTCTGCTGGGAAGTTTGACTATCATTTTCTCTCTCCTTCTGGAAGAGGGATACCTAACTGCACTTGCAAATCTCTCCCCAGCAAATTACATCCTGCCCCTGGTATGAACAAAACATCCCCCATTCTTATTTTGTTTGTTCCTTCAAATATTACCTGTTTTATAACTGCTGTTTTAAATCCTTCTCCTTTTGCCCCCATTGCTTGAACTGTATTTTGGCTTTTTCCACATCCTTTTGGAATTTGACAAACACATGTCTTCTCAGCCCCTGTATCTACTAAAAATTCTAATTCTTCCTCCTGGGGGCCTACTTTTAAAGTTATCAAGGGCTCCTGTTGGTATTTGGCCCCCAGGAGATAAAGCCCCTGACACCCCTATTTCTCCATTTCTCGAGCCTCCTTAAAAACTTTCAGGTCCTTTTCCCTCTGTGGGCAGAGTTTCAGAGACCTTTTCAGCTGAGGTGTGCCATATGCAAAGAAATGTTGCTTTTGGCATGACTAGAAATGAATGCCAGCTGTAGATATGACAAGATCACAAGTCTCTTGCTCACTGAAAGTTCTGAAAGATAGCAGACTGTCTTCAGCAAGGTTTAGGATCAGAGGCAAAAAGCCACATCTCTGTTCTGATGAATTTTGTGGCCACAATCTCACTTCTTTTGATGCTTAAAAAGGATAGTCTTAAGCTGTACTATGTCATCATTTGGTCAACTCATGAGGTTTTTTCTTTTCAAAATCGTATTTTCTCAAGGCAGAGAAGCCTACTGTTCTGAAACTATCTACCTTTGAGTAGAGGAGCATATACAAAGTGTCAGAGTGAAAGATTATTCACACCAGCAAGGAAAAGGCAGATATTGCAGGAGAATATCTGAGAGGTAAAATCTTAAATTCTAAAACTGAAGACAGGGCACCACTAAGTGAAATAAAAGATTTGCCTATTTGCTTTGTATTTTATTTGATACAAAACAAGAAAAAGTAAAGTATTATAACTAACTATACCATACTAACTAATTAACTATAACCTAGTAAAAAAATGTGTGCATTAAGACAAAGTTGGAAGTTTACAATTTACAACTGCTTAAAACACTTCTTGCTAGGGATAGCACAGCATTGCATCAGGCAACTTACTGTTCCTACTGTTCTTGAAAGATTTGCCTTCCAACAAGATATGAATTCTTAAAACTGGACCAATAATGACAAACAAGCGAAACACTCTCTCTTCCTTCTCCTCCCTTTCTTTCTGCTTTCTTGCCATAGTGTGTGACTAAGGAAAAACTGAAAGAATCCTTGAGTGACAGAGCTCACTCCAATCAATAGCTCCTCCCTGACAGAGTGATCAAAGGCCAATGGTAGGGGACAAAACAGGGCTTTACCCTTTAAAGTCTATTTTATCCTGTTGAGATCAGCACAAATATAAGGGATGAAACTGACTTCCCATGGCTGGCATCCAAGCTATGAAACTGTAACTCAGTACCACCTGCAAATTTCTTTGCTTGAATCCCCAGAGTAATGATCCTCTCTGTCTCCATCCCTTAAACTCCAATTCTGTCAGCTTTTCAGTGTTCAAAAATGGGCTAGTTAAGATATCAGTGAGAAAAAAAAAAAAGAACAAAATAAATTTATTTTATTGTGTAAGTAAGTAGATTTGAAATGGAATTACTGAAAGGTAAGTGTACATGGACCCCCACACAAAGTTCTCTTTTTACAGTTGCACTTAAGGATTGTACTTCAAATATGGTTACACAGATATTTCCCCCCCCCCCCCCACACTGACTGCCCCTTAATCTTAAAACCTAATCTGCCACAAAATTACGTGAAATAAAACAGATTGAGAAAATACTCGAGAATGACTGTTGTTTACAAAGAAAGTAATTTACAGTATACAATTACTGATAAGGTAGAACAAGAGTTCAAAAACTGGACTGCATTACAAAGCATTTCTTCAAACATCCATTTTGGATTATTGCTGTAAGGTACTAATTGGTCTGTTCTAGACTAATTTACAGACATTCATAAAATAGTGAAAAATGCATGCTTTAGAAACCTGGGACATTTCATGCCTTTGTGCTAACAGAACATGAGGATGGAAGCGATTGGCATTTTCCAATGTAGATTAATAGCATTTAGAGTTTTTTTCCTTGTGTACTAACGGATTCTTTGTATTTTTTCTCTTTTTTTTCAGGTGATTTTTTATCTTCAGGTTTAGTCCATGGAGGGCTGTGCGACTTCTGTGGAGATGAAAACATGATTAGTGTAAATATGGTATATAGGATACATATATACATAAGCAAAAATAAAAGAAGTATGTTAAAAATCTGTGGCAATAGTGCACACAGAGCCGTGTTTCCATTAAACTGACCAGTTATAAACTATTGCAGCAGAATATGGTATTTACCAACCGTGCCTAGAAAAGGGTCCTGATCTCTACTAAAGGAAGCATATTTAACAACTTTCACAGTGCAAAACCATACAAGTCTGATGCTGCATACAGCTTCACATAATTGTATATGATATATATATATATAAAACAATTATATATATATATAATTATTTTGGAAATCTCTCCCTGCTCCTGCTTCCAGGGTTACAGACATCATACTATCAAATTAAGTCATTTGACTACTAGTTCTTCAAATATTTAATAGTTTGCAGATCGTTACCAGCCAGAAAACATTCTGAACAGATAAACTGCAATTAGATGCAAAGTCTGGACTAAACAGCCTTCTCTTTTGAGACAGAACTTGGTGAAGAATGTGTAAGTATACTTCAAGTAATTGCATTTCACAAGACCTTTCAGTAAAACCCCAACAATTACTCTGGAAGAGAATACCTGAAAGCTTGTCTCTGTTTCTGCTGCCTTCAAATGAGACATTGAATCATTACGATTCCCCAAACATGTCTTGGCAACCTGTCAATATAAATGTCAGAGATTACTACTTCGTATTTTTTTTTCCTAAAATAACGGTTTTCCTTAAAAAAAAAAAAAAAAATCACCAGGTCTTCTTTTAAGCCTAGTTGATGAAATGGAACAAAGTTTTCCTGGCTAAGCTTATCACAGACTCCCATCATCCCTGTAACAGTCTTTAACAATGTAGTCTTGTGGCAGCAAGTTTAACAACTTAACACTTATCCAGCTTTTTTTCTTCACGTTTAAACCTCATCACCAATAGTGAAGTTTACTTCTAGAAGTTCTGCTAGGGAACAGAAAAGTAATTACAAGTGTCTTTCATGGGTGAGGAAATAGTAACAGTTGAAAATCAGCACTACAGTTAGAACTTGGCTCTATTACTATCCTCTTGTCCAAACTCTAGATCTCTTAGGTATAATAATCCCTGAATGGGAATATAAAGTCACTGAATGGGGAAGGCAGATGACTCTCAAGGTACAAAATCTTGTTACATTAATTGCTGCCATTTAATCCAAGGAATAATGTTACATTCTTTGCCAATACGCTTTTTAATATGTGGGAAAACAGAGTCGCACAGCATAAATAAAATTAATTACAAAGTAGATTTTTGAACCAAGGAGATCTCTGGATATGAAACCAGAGATTTACTCAACACTGAAAATTCTACTGTACTTAAATCAAAGTCCCTTCAGAAGGAGGATTGAGGATGCCATAAGAAAAGGAGTTGAAACACAAAATACAGTCAAATATTCATAATACTTGGTCATTACTCTAAAATGAGTTCACATTGGAATTTCTCTACTTGTTTTGCTATTACAACTGACACATTTAAATGGAATGAAAATGACATGGTTTTTTTAAGCTTTAAGTCATCAAGACTCTTTCCAATGTAACAGTGGGGGGGAGTGGTTAGTAATGTTTAAGCTACTGAAATGAGCCTCTGAGATGGATTTGATGTGGGGAACTCTTCTTCACATTTTTCCACTCTAGACAATAGCAAATAAAGGTTGGATTAATATAGGGAATAATCAAGACAGTGTTGATTAAAATAACGTCTACCGATAAAGCATCTCCTTCATTTATGACAAAAAAATCAAACAAAGCATCAAACAAACGTAGTTTATGTCCAAGATAAAGACTAGAAAGTCAGATGACAGAGTAGCAACTTTTAGTAGACTTTTAATGATTCAGAACCTTGTAAGTGTGGTCCTGCCAAAACTTCCATTTAAATTATTTACTAGTAATCAAGATTTTAAAAAAATATTACAAGCTGAATCATGTTCAGAAAAAATGAGGGTTTGAGTGACTTCTAGATACAGCTTGAGGACAAAAGATACCATGGGTCAAACAATGAACAGTATTGCAAACTGTGTAATGAAGAGGACAGAAATAATGCTAATTAAATGTATGATAATTTACATATCCAGAATTTGCTCTGACTGTACATACTAGAACATGAAATCTGGTAACCTATTTCACCAACATAATTTATAGGAGATAGGAAGCAAAAACTATTAATTGAATAAATAAAGCTGCAGGTCAATTGCTTAAGACATGCAAAGGAAGAAAAAAAACCAACAACCCAGGTCTGCCTCTTAAAAAAAAAAAAAAAAAACAACAAAACAACAAAGGATAAAAACAACAATTTGTGAGTGAGCAGTCTTGCATACTTCTTTCATAGACCAGATAACAAAGGCTATCATGATAGGAAAAGAGCAATAAAGACTTATGTTGGTAGAATTTCATATTTGTTCACTCTGAGTTCTTTTCTTTTTAGTAGCATGCCATATGGATCACTGTTGGAGAAAGATAGTAGGGACTTTTTCCTAAAGGATGCCTTTATGTTGTTAAAGCATAATGTGTTCATTATTGATTGCTTGTCACTGTGAAACATTGTGTATCATTAACAAATAAATTACAGATTGAACAGCAGCACTGACTTTCAGTCTACCATCAGTCAATAACAGTTCAATAGGCAGGATTGTAACCAGTTCTTATGGATGAGGTGTATACACACACACACACACGTACATATATACATCCACATACATATATATATAAAATATATATATATATATGTATGTATACGTGTGTATATATATGCATATATGTATACAGATATACACACACAGAGGTTGTGGCTTTTTATCAGTTTGGTTTCTAAACTGAGATGAGTATTACCAGAATCTTCTGCTCTATCTATAAACTGGGTTTAACAGAACCCAAACTGAATCCCATCCTCATATGGCCTCAGGCATATGTATAAACACATACATACATACACAAACACACACCTGTGTATTTACACGCTTTTATATTTATTTATATATTTTTATACGCATATATTTATATATATGCATATATAAACACATAAATACACAAACACACACAGTACATATTATCTTTGTGTCCCTCAGCTAAAGACCAGTGGAGAAATTTAAACCAAATGCACCAGAATACCTTTCACAACCTCAGGTGACAGACAAAGAAAATAAAATACTAAACTTCTGTTACTGTTGCTAGTTCCCTCTATGCCAAGTACTGGATTGTTTTGTATGTTTGTCTGTGTGACTCCCTTTATGCCTGTCAGATTCCATCCTGTGAGAGGTACACTCATTACAAAAGGACAGAATGAGAGCTTGACATGGTAGAAACTATCAAAAAGCAAAAAAGAAATTGCTTTTGGAAAATAAAGGTGTTGAAATGTTGTCAGGGTGGTTTTTTATTTTATGGAAATGAGATTTTAGAAGTACCTACTGGAAGAGATACTGGGATCATGCCAAGCTTTAAATCAAGATTTCAATATTTGAGGGACATATGTCAGGGAGGAACTCTGTGTTCCCCCACAAGAGCAGGCATTCCTGTATCTTAAACCATGATTATTCAGCAGTAAAAAAATGTCCCTCAACATATGCTTGAACAGAGAGACACACAACTGGGCAAAAAAACAGCTTTCTCCATTTCTATCAGAGAAGGATCAATTGCTTTTCTTCCAAAGAGTGAACGTTTTTTTTTGAAAGATTATTGCTGAAATGTTAATAAAATGCTAACAAAAGAGTAAAAGCACCTTTGAAGAAAATATTTAAAAGGTAAAAAATCACACCTGATCTCAAGTCAGTCCTGTTAGCTAAATACAACTCCATCGAATCCTCTTGTACCAACCTAACAAGGCAGGTTGTAATTTAAAATATTGCCAGGAGTACTTTAAGGATGTTCTAGTTTTCATACCGAGTGTAATATTGACATTTCACAATGTCACAAACATGACATTTCAAAATATGGATTACTTTCCCCACTGTTGGGCAGAAACTTGTATGAGTTCTGCTTGCACATAACCTCTACTAGTCACAGGTGAGTTTTAAATCTGTGCTGGCTTCAAGGGAGGGCAGGGAAGAGGCACTACCTTTCTCTCACATCTGGAGAATTTGAACAAGACACAGATATCACTAGAAGCAATGCAGGCTCATATTCCAATGCAGCTGTAATGAATTTGCAATAAATATGAAATGATTTTTTTGCCTGTCCCTCTCCTTAGTGCTTCCAGAGAAGTTTAAGCAGGCTCTTAAGCTACGTGCTAAAAAATTTTTAGGAAGAAAAATCTCCAACACCAAGAGTTGATGTACAGCCAGGTGATGACCTTTGGTACATCAGCTAATGTCTTTCCAGGAATACAGAAAGGCAGTATGTGAATGCAGGGTCAACACAATCATACAACCAAATAATGTTGGCTATTTTCTTGTTTGTGCCTGAAGTGACTGGTGGATAAGGACTGCAGATCAAAAGGGAGAAAACACAGCAGAGGTGGGCAAGACCAAATCCCTAGAAAGCTATAAAGTAGGGAGACAATTCAAAACACCATGCTTTGATCTAGCTGAAAAATACTGGATGACTAAAATACCACAACATTTCTAGAAGTGCAACTTATTGTTAACATGGTGAAAGGCTGTCTTCTAATGAACTTTGCATACAAGATTATTAAAAAAAATACACTTCTGCATTTATGAAACTGACAGCACAACAAAAAGAAATCCAAAAATATTCTCAAATTCTAACTTAGTTGTGGAAGTTTATTTCTTGCCGTTGGAACAGAAAAGGCCTTTTCTCCCTAATTATTTTCTGTGTTTTCTTCTGCCTCCCTTTTTAAGGAGCATGAGGGGATGGTTAAACTCAGGTGATGTAACTTCTGATGACCTTCCTAGTCCTCATTTACAGAACCAAATTTACTTTGAGGATTTTATTAGCTTGAAATTTTGTTATAACGATGGTTACTTTTCCCTCTTATTACTCCCTTTGGAAAACTATTGGAAAGTGCCATGGGATCAAAGCTCTGCAACTGAAACTGATTTAAGAAAATGAAGCAAAATGCTGTGGTTGGCTCCAATACTCAGTAATGTCCTTTGTCACTGAATGATTAATGAACATGCAGTGTTTGTTTGCTGCAGGAAATTAGGGCAGTAAATAAAAGCACTATCACTTCTATTTATACGAGAGGATTCTACAAGGACAAAGCAAAAAATCTAACACGACAACAGAGAACAAAGAATCATTTTATAAATTCGTTGATGTTTTAGCAACACCAAATAAGTGGTTTTAAATTATATGTTACATGTATAAGAATTATTTGACATCAAAAGGGAATGAAGTAGATTCTGGTGTAAAAGCCAAAATCCCAAAAGCTTTTGGGAAGACAGAAAAAGGAAGGGATAGAGGGGAAAGAGCTCTGCAGAACTCTGGTTCTGCACAGAGACTTTCAGGAGCCAGGCATAGGAAAACATCTCTGGATAAGGCTAGGAAAAAGTAGTATTGACAAGATGCCTCTAATCAAGTACAAGTAATCTAAATAATGGAAACTTGTACAAGAATATTGAAGTTATTATTTTTTTGGTTTTTGATGAATTTCCGAATCCTACCTACTTCTGGCTATTACTGGTCCTATGTCAAATTTCCTTACAGATAAATATCAGCAGTGACTAATTTCCAAATTTACTAGTCTGTATCCCATTTGTCAATGAATTTTCATTTGTATTTGTTCTAATGTAAATAACACTAATTACTGTGAACAGGCATAAACCTCATAAATACGAAATTGCAGAAAGATCACAAATTTAAGACAGAGATGCTTAGCCATATAGACTTAAAAATACCAGTTGGAACCAGCAACTAACCATTTTGCTTTATGTTTTGCCTTAATATCTGTAAGACTGCATGTTCTTCTCTAGTTAGTCTTCACTACCTTAATTCTTCCAAAATATAAATCACATTTTATTTATCAGAGACACAATAAAAAGATCTTTGTAAAGTTCTGAGAAAGGATTGCTGAAATATTAGATTTCTAAGCAACAGTGTTAAGTACATCTTCACTAATTTTTCTTTAAAAATGCTGCATTACAACCTGTCATATGTTCTTAACCAACCAATCTTAACCTTCCTTCATTGGGAGTTAAGCAGCTGTAAAAAACTTCAGGAAAAATGACACACAGCCAAGTAATGATAAAAATACAATAAAAACTCTTCCCCAGGTGCTGAATTTTCTCTCAGGGATAGTGTTCACAGGTACAAATTGCAGCTTTGTATTACTTCCATAACTTTTCCAAACCATCCATAACTTTTCCAAGGAAAAACTAACTCTAGTCATAATCTAAATGCAGTTCACTCCAACTTCATAATTTTACATGTTTTTCTTTTCCTCCTTCAACTTTTATTAACAAATGAAGTTTCCTTTCCTTGTTCTGTAGAGGATGGGGCAGAAGGGAGATAACTTATAACTGAATAAACTTGTAACATATTTGTTATAAATGGATACTGTATAAATTTTAAAATAATTTACTGTATACTGAACTATCTAAGATTTTATTTCCAGAATTTTCTTCCCACTGCCATGTTCACAAACAGCAAGCTACCCAGTTACCTCCACGGGATTTTGTTTTATCTCAAGATACAACAATATATTCAATAAATATCTAATATTCAATATATATATTTCACCTGCAAATTAGTCAGAGTAGCACTATACTTTTTGAACTACTGAGCAAAAAATCCTCAACAGTCAGAGCAGACTCTGTCAACAAAATTTGCTTACTGGTTTTTTCTGTCTTTTTTCCTGTTCTATTTGTACCTTTAGAATTACAAGCACAATACATGCATTTGAGATTTCTGCTCAGAAATCTCACCATGCTGTTTGACTGAGCGTATGGTCTCAGTAAAAGCACCAGATTTAACTTTCTATCAGGGCTGCCACAAGAAAAACACAGCTTGCAGCTTTTCTGGACTGGCAGCGAATGATATCACATCCTTTCAACTATTATGCTGTCATGTCTTATATCTCCCCAAAGGCTTTGCTTTATTAAATGAAGCATCTGTGAAGGCTGTGCCTGATTATTAGAAATAAATAAATTAGTAATAAAAATATGTAAACAAGGTTTTTGCATCTCACTATAATGCAGGCAACACTTCAACCAGGAACAAATGAATTCTCGAAATGATTAAACATCAAATGACACACTTTCCACCACTGCTCTTCCTGCAACAGCTCTACCAGTTCTATTAAGCAGCTCTTAAAAGAAACCCGGATAATATATATGCATAGACTGACAGCAAAGAGCATTTGCTCCTCTGCACTTTAATCCAGAACATAGCTGGCTTATAAAGTATGTCTATCCTCTTGACTAGGAAAAGTCCCACTGACAATGGCCTAAAGCATTCATGTTTTCATACAGCCTAGATTAGGCCCTGTTTTTCAGGTGAGATAATCTTACATCTTGAGAATCACACTCCTGGGTGCTTTGATTTTCTTCCTTTTTCAAGGCCACATGAAAATTCTCTTTCTCTGCTGAGACATTTTGCCAGGCCTGAAAAATAAAAATATAAAATAATAATTTAAAGGCATTAGCATAATTGAGATAAAATATCAAATAAGTCACACGTAAAAATTCAGGGTAACAATGAAAAACCAAGAGGTCATATACTGCAAATTGTTAACAACTTCATATACTGCATTTTCAGCAAATGTTATGCAGCAAATGTCAATATACATTCTTGTTAGAACACTCCCTTGTAAATGATTACTTCCATATACATAATCAAGATACTCTATTTAAATGTCAAAGGAGGGGGAAAAAAAGCATTTTCAGAACTCATATTCCTGTGACTCTTAAATGTTCTGGGAAAGACTGAGGCTGTGAGTTGACATGTTTATGAAGGGCTTTAGCTTACTTCAGCTGTCCACAACCTCCCTCTCTTCCGGGACTTCCCAAGCTGGCAAAACATGTTCCTTCTCCTGCCTTTCTCTCCTTACACACAAAATGGACTGCTGTATGGGGAAGGCACTCTGCTATCTCTTTATAAGCTGCCAACTTCCTTCCACTGAATTGTTGCTTGTTTGAAGCATCTTTTTCTGTATTTCCTGAAACTTTCAAGATTCAAAAGGACAAAAAAGGGAAGAACATGCACTGAAACTATCCTGAAAGCATCAAATTGTCTGCAAGACATATTGAAACTCTTCAGGGGGATGGTGACAGGAAACAAAGCAAAATAATTTTTCTGTAAAGGAAAGTTAAAAACTTCAGACACCAGTTTTAAAACTTTTCTCATGTCACTTATATTGCATTGAATTACTAAGTAATACAAAGTTTTGAGAAATTATGGAGAACAGGAGAAACCAAACCACAGAGGTCAATATTTACAATTAACTTTAATCATGAAAAACAGTTCAATTCATAGTTGAAATACAATAGTTCAAATAGTCTCTGGTTAACAGCTCTCCAATGAGGACTTGTTAGTTTCAGAGAGCAACTGACTACTGGAGGAGATCAACAAATTTAAAATATCAATATAAATAATTGTTCTGTTAAATTATAAATGCCATTTAATACCTGTATTGATTGACCTTTCTCTTCAGTCTGAAAGAAATTACAGCTCTTCAAACTTAAATCTCTTCCCAGTGAATAAAAGAAGTGTATGTTCGATAAATGATAAAATATATGTTCACTTGATTTCTTGGCTACCTGACACAGTCAAATCCCACGGGATGCCTGAAAAACCAGACAGCCTTAAGCCTTACTAACTGTGGGGAATAAAAGCCTGTGCACAGTGCTTCTCATTTCAGGATTTGAATCTTGCTCAAGATTGTACCTTAGAAAATGATACACAATTTCTCAGCGTGTTGTACTCGTTTCTACAGAACGAGGGGAAATTTGAGATTTTAGGTAAGTTGTCATCAAGAAAGTACTTTCCAGGTGGCACATTTTCAGATGTTTACAGCATTTCCTATTTTTAGGAAATTGGAAAACAGGAAAATTTTCAATTGTCTCCTGTTTATCTTCAAAAGAGTGAAGTCCATTACAACATACTAGAACTCTTCTTCTTTTCTCTCTCCCAAAACAAAGGACAAGATTTTATCAGGTTTTTCAATTTCTATATGATTGCCTTAGCCAGTAGGATCAGATGCTGTAACAAACTTTTAAAATCACTTACCAGAGCTGCACTGCTCACACACCAGCCAAAGCTGGGAGCAGTGAACAGGGCTGCTTCATTCCCCCTGTTTTCTAACTGATGGACATTGCATCCCTTCAGCTATCACACAACCATCATCCCCAATCACTTTTCATACTGTTACCCTGAGGTGACACTGATCTGCACCTCTTAAGATTAAAACACCACCAACACGTCTCACAAAGGCCAAAGGAGGAAAGCAGAACAAAGAGCAACATCCTGGGCTGGGTCCCTGTTGTGGTTTGACACTGGCCAAATGCCAGGCACCCACAAAAGTCATTCGCTCACCCTGTCCTGCTACAGCTGGGCAAAGGAAAAAAATTAACGAAGAGCTCATCACTTGAGATAAAGACTGGGAGAAAAACACTCTAAGGGCAAAATGTGTTCACATTTAAAGGTATAAAGTAAATTTATTATTAAAAGAGATTTTATCTCTTTATTTTATCCTCAGATGAGGATAATGAGAAATAAAATAAGCCTTTAAAACACCTTTTCTTCCCCCCAGCCCCTCCCTTCTTCCCATCGACAGTGCAGGGAGAGAGGGCATGGGTGTTTTGGTCAGTTCATCATTGACATCTTCTGTTTGCTCAGGGAAGAGGAGTCTTCTCTCTGCTGTGCCGTGGGGTCACTTTCTATGGGCAAACAGTCTTCCCAAAACTGCTGCAGCATGGGTCACTCGCCCAAGGGGTGCAGTCTTTTAAGGACAGGCTGCTCCAGTCTGGAAGCAAGGCCCCTCTCTCTCTGTCTCTGGAAGCAAGGGCACTCTCTCTTTATTCGGGTTTCCCACTGGATCACAGCCTTCTCCAGCATCCACCTCCTCACGGCATGAGCACTTTTCCCACGGGCTGCAAGTGGGTCTCTGCATTACCTGTGGACTTCACACATTTCAAGGGGCCAGTCTGTTTCACCACAGTCCTCACCACGGCTTGCAGAGGAACCTCAGCTCCGATGCTTGGGGCACTTCCTCCCCTTCTTTTCCACTGACCGTGGTGCCACCATGTTGTTTTCCCTCACACATTCTCACTTCCTTCCTCTTCTCTGACTAGAAGAAAAACTGCTGCTCGTAGGTACCACTGCCAACAAGTTCCACTCGTTCAAAGATCCCTGCAGGATCCCGCAGTGCTGGGAGGTTGATTTCATCAAGGTTCCGCACTGGGGAGTTGCTCACCGTGTTTTCGCCATCGGCCACGCGGCCCTGCTGCCGCCGCACGGGCAGCGATGGCAGCCACGGTGCTGGCACTATTTAACATCTCTCCTCATGCAGGGAGCCAGGGGGGAGAAGCTGCTGCTGCTGCCCCTGCCCTTCTGCCTGCAGCTTGGCTGGCTGGGGCTCCAGGCAGACAAGGCTCACTACAGGCCGTGCCGTGATGGTGACGGCCATGGCACGTCACCGCACCGGGGGCAAGGGGTGCCTGGCAGGGGCGCCTTGCCACCCCTGGAAAAAACTGCACCTGGGCTGTTTGGATTTCTTAAATACGTGATCTCACAGGTGTTACCAACCTCTCCAATTGGGCCAACAGCATGTCCGTCTTCAGAGCCATCTATCAGAGATCGGCTCTGTCAGACATGGTGGAAGCTTCTAGCAGCTTCTCACAGAAGCTACACTGTGGCCCTGGCCCCCCACCACCAAAAACCCAGGCTCTGCCAAATCAACAGAGTCCTTTAAATCTGACTTCTGGCCAAAACACCAGAGGGCATACTGCATCTATTTAGGCAGTTGTATTCTATAAAATTTTAGGACCAACACTGACTTTTTACATGAAAAAAAAATTTAGAGGCTTATATACTTATGTGTGAGTCTTATAGGAAGACTTTGCCAACAGGATGCTTTATTATTAAAAATAACTGCACTTGACTTCAGGCATTCATTTGGAGAATAAAAAGGAAAGCAGAGTTTCAGTCCTCTTCAGTCTTCATTCCTCTCTTTCATCACCACCTCTGTAATGGGAATGAGGCAAGAAAAGTGCTACAACAAAAGACAGATCCAACTCTCATAGTTTGGAAGAGTTTTCCACTGAAAGAACACAAAATAGTTATTGACATTATAGTGCAAAAGAAACTATATAATGAAAGTCATTGTCAGTAATACAGAAAGCTAAGAATCACACGGTTCAGGATTAATTATCTGCCTTCTGGTTATGCTTGATTTTAGTTGTGTCATCGAAACTTGTATGCAGAGTGCCCTAAATCCATTTGTCAATGGGTACTTTCGGCACCAGGGTTGAGTTATGACAGGTACATGATAGGCAAAATGGCTTTGAATTGAAATATTAGTGCCAAATTACATGGTAGATTCTGTATTTTACATTCCTGTACATTGCAAATATTCATTATTTAAGACATATCAAAAAAACAGACTTCAGACTTATACTGCTTTTGATCACTTTAAGATTACTTTTCCTATGATTTAAATGTAATAAAATTTCTCATTACTAGACAATTTTCCATATTAATGAACTACCCAGAACAACAATTTTGTTTTGCACCGATTCAGGCACTTAATAATGCACTGCTTTGCACACATTTTTTAAACCTTGTTTATTCGTTTTCATATCACATTCTCTAGAAAAAACAAAATGCCCAAGTACTATCTTTTCAAGAAATGTGGCAACTTGCTTTCCTAGTAATCCTTTCTACACTAGGTTCTTGTGCTAAATATCTCTAACAAGCTCTCAGGTATTATGGTTACCAATAATGAATACAAATATACAACCTACTTATTTGGACCATTTTCTTTTTTTTTTTTTTTTTTTTTTAAATAAGGAAGCACCCCCATCCCAGGGATAATTGTCCCCAAGTGGTACAGCTATCATACACGATATGATTTGTCCTTCCATGGATTTAAAGTAAGTTTGACATTTTAGAAAGCAATTTTTAGGCTGGATGAGAGAATCTTAAGATATTTACCAGATAAATAATCATTTGTTGCCTCAAGGTGAAAGTCCTGCTTATCTGACATGACAAGATGTGTAAGTGCTGCTCATCTTAAGTTCCCACTTTTATGTATGATAACACATTTAATTAATCACATACATTTATACTCCCCCCAAATACCAGCCTGCTGTATCAAAATATTTAAGCAAATTTAATGATAATGAAAAAAGATAGCTACACATCTGTATTTAAGAGTTAACTGGTGTTTGTTGAAGGGAAAGAAAAAGGCAAGGAGAATATATATAAGAAAGGGTATCATAATAAAAGAACACCTATAAGCTCCAGTGCACAGGGTGACAGACTATGATTCTTTAACAACTTGATTCACAGTAGCAGATTTCATTAGTTTTATGATCACAGATAATACACAGATTTTTAATAATGAGGTATCAATGTGTGAAAGAAGAGGCTTGCAGACCATTATTCTTTCAGACATTTTCATGGCATACACCAAGTGCAGAGAAATATGAGAATTGCCTATTTAGAGGCTGTTTAACTTATTCAAGCACTTCTGAATACAGAGGACTAAAGACTGGTTTGTCAAAAGGTTATAGCACAGAAGTACTGACACATTTTACCAAGTACATTAAACACAAAATCTATTATGATCACTAAAAAAAAAAGGAGGAAGAGTACTCTGTATTTCAGTCAAATATCAAAAATCTAATTCTAATCTCTATGCTATATTCTCATGTTCCAATCTATAACATCAAGGAGATCTCAAATTCTCCAAAGGCTCTGACCCTAGACCAGTCTTAAACACCAACATAATGTCTAGCTGGCCCTTATCCTTCAGGACTGCTCTGCTTTCATGACAGAGGCATGAACACTTCCAACCTGAAGAAAAGGACAATAAGAGCAAGACAAACAATTCTACAGCCACATTAATTAGGAACAGCACGCTCCTGAGATCCCAGAGTTCTTTTCAGCTTGCATAACCCACAAAACAAGAGTCTGCTATCCTACAGAATAGAGCTCCAGTCAGCTTAATCTAAATGAACACTATCATACCCATGTACTGCTACTAATACAGTGCTTTTTTTGCAGAGGTAGTAATTTTTGGGAATGATCGTTTCTTCCTGTAAAACAGTTATTAAGAAACCGACAATCATAATTTTAAGGGTAGCAATGTGATATACAGTTTTATAATTAATTTCAGCTTTCTGAAATGGTATTTTAATTTTAATTACATGTACTAATTTTTGACTTCAGCCTGTGCACTAACAGTGAATACCAAGAGCTGCCATATACAAATTACAAATTGGATATGAGTTAGCAATTCCTATTTTTATTTCAGTTTTGGAATGAAAGGAGGATATTGAAGTGTCCTTCAGTCATTCTTCTGGAGGAAGGAAGTAAAACTTCCTTTTCACTGAAATTACAGAATTATCCTAGATCTATCTATTGAATCAGTTGAATTCAGGAGCAAAACGCAACACTGGAGATGAAAATTACTAGGTCAGTTGTCAATCACTGTAAATCTTGACTGTATTATAACATTTGAATTTATTAACCCAAAACACTTTTCATCTTTTTCTCCCTCATGCTTTCTCTGAAACTGCCCTTCTCATCTTGCAAGACTGGAATATTCCCTATGGCCTATTGTCAAGTTCATGACACATTCTGGCAATTTTGATTTGGGTGTCTCAGATTATTTTATGGTATTTATATTATTTTTTTTCCACTGAAAGAAACCATGATAAGCGAACCCCATATTACTGTTTAGTGCTGTATTACCACAAACTCACTATCAGTGCCTGACAGATAAATGATCCTATGAATTAGCACCCTCATTTATTTTAAATGCAATTCCATCTTCATTGTAGATTTGTTGTGCAGACATGATCATTTACCAAGCGACAGAATTTTGTTACTCAGTAAAAGTAGCTGCTTCCCAACTAAAAAACCAATTTACTAACATCAGAAACAGTCTTAGAATTATCCTCAAAATTTGTCCTAATCTTCCAATGAATTTGAAATCCTCTTTAGTTTTCTTAGAGTCTGATGCTCTTATAGGACAAACTTTCATAGACGTTAAAAAACAAAACAAAACAAAACAAAAAACAATCCCACCCAAGAGAGAAATCATACCTTGGTGCTTGTCACTTGAAATGGAACTTTGGAGTCCTTTGTATTTGAGAAAGTCAGCTTCTCAGCTGGTTTGGAAGAGATTACATTCACTGTGGGAGGCTGATTCCGCAGAACAGAAGACAGGCAAAGCTGCACAGTCTCCTTCAGAGCTTTCAGCTGGGACTCCTGGGGAAAATGAGAAACCATCACTTTTCTAAGACATGCTGTGATGAACACAACTGCTTACTTTCTCTATCTGTATTAAACCAAACACTCAGGAGTAGCTGCTGCTTTTTCTCACTGATGGAAGGAATCAAGACTGTATAAAGCAGTATTTTTCTATGATTAGGTTACTGTACATTAGACAGCAAACTGCCTAGGAACTCACTGCACCCTCTTCCCAACCCTTCATGCAGTTTTATCCATATTGATTACTGCACACAATACTTAAATATAATTTTTTTTTCTGAAAAGAAAAATACAATTTACCAAATATCATACAGTGTGCAGCCCTTTATGTATAATATCTACAGAGAAGTCGTAAGTATTGAAAAACACAGACTTTGCATGGAGTTTTGTCTACAACATTTCAAATAATTGGTATTTTTCCACGTTATAGATAGATTTTAATCCAACTAAGATGGCTTCCCTGATGAGCATATTATACTTTTGCATTATATAGCAGAAAAACCATAGGTCTTTTTAACAGTTAAGAATGTATTTGTCCAGACCCACTACTGTCCATTAAATCAAAGTAAACCTTCTAAGTGGTGAGATGCTTGCAACTCATGTTAGAACATTTGTATTTTACTCCCAGAAACACAGATAGATATATTAATGGAAATAGAAGTCTGTAATAGAAATAAGCTGAGAGAACAAGAACAATGAGATAACTACAGCAATGAGGAAACCATATTTTAAATCTTTGTTTCATCAAAGCAAGACATGTGTCAAATGTTGGCCATTGAGGTAACTTCTTACACCAACTTCAAGGGGAGTTAGCAGCATTTGACATTAAAAAACACCTAGCTTTTTCTCTTTTTATTAAAAATGCACCTGTAAGTATACAATGCGTTCACATTTCAATCATCAAAGATTTTTTTAAAGGTACATAAATCAAGGTGTACCTCATAAATCGAGGTATATCTCATCTTCTTAACGAAGCATCTGGATGTGGCATTTGGGTTTAGGGGTGATTAAAATGGTGCTGTGTTGGAGATCTATAAATGAACATGATGAAAGCACAGGTGAAGGAAACACTATTGGAACCAGGGATGTAATTTGACAAAGTTCTCTATAATGTTGCATAGATGTGACTGTGGTCAAAATAGGCTGCTTACTGGCCAAAACACACGGTGCATATCTTCATATTTCCCAGATTGATTTGTACTCCTATCACATGGCTAGATCCACAGAATCCAGGCTGGAAGAGACCTTCAATACCATCTGTCAACACAGCACCATTTTAATCACCCCTAAACCCAAATGCCACATCCAGATGCCTCTTTTAACACTTCTAGAGCTGGTACCTCCACCACCTTCCTTGGCAGTTTATTCCGATGCCTAACCACTTCTGCAGTGAAAATAAAATTTCTAATTTCTAATCTGAACATCTCCAGGCACACCTTAAGGTAATTTCCTCTCATCCTTTCACTTGAGGCATGGCAGAAGAAACCAACCCCTGCCTCATGACAGTTTCCTTTCAGACAGCTGTAGAGAGCAATGAGCATGAGCCTCCTCTTCCTCAGACTACCAAAATGTACTAAAAATCAGTGAAAAAAATTTTTTCGAGTTTTTTTCTAATTTCACCATCCTCTTCTTTTCACCATCCTTAAATAACTTTTGCAGATGTACTTAACTTCATGTACCACAATTAGTTCCACTGATTTCAGTAGCATCACTCCCAGGTACAATTCAGATGCAACTTAGTATGCATCTAAATAACTACAAGGTTTTCATTCCTTTTTGTCAAATTACACCAAAACATCCACAGCTGATAGAGGTAAACATGCTCACATTACATTACACTACTTACTTTGTCAAGGGCTGCATTTTCCAATTTGTCTTTTGCAACTGATAGTTTTTGCTCCAGATCTGTTAGCTGTTGTGCCTGTGGGAATCAAGAAAAAAAGCTGATGCGATCTGTAATGCATTTTTTCATATGAGAGAGGAAAGAATATAAATTTTACAAGTCATATATATGAGTTGGGTCAGATTTGCTTTCTCTGAGGAAAAAAAATTATTGTCAAAGGTGCTCCATTGATGTGAATGCAAGTTTATAATAATTCAATGTCAATAGCAAAATTAATTCCATACTATAAAACATTTAATATTATGCCATAATATCCTTCTGGAAAATTCAAGGTATTCAAATATCCTTTAATTGTTTTGTTCATTTGTCTGGACTTCTGAGTGCAATTTGAACATTATTTTGTAGTTTTAAACATTGAGATGCCAACATTAAGCTAATTTGGCATAAACAGACAAATTAGAAAACACCCAAACATTCTTGCATGCAGACACCTTACGAAATTACACTAGCAACTAGTACACAAGGAGGTAACTCCAGATTTTTTTTCCTCCATGTCTTTTCCTGGAAATATAAAAGCAAAATTCACAAAAATAGCTAGCTATGCAACTACATAGCCGGAAAGCATTTTGGGAGATTTGTGTTTGAAGTCAGGATCAGGCAAGTAGCCTGCACCCTGAGTGGAAGGACTTCTGGCTCTATATAATGTATATGTCATGTATGGACTGCAGGGGTTCAGAAGATGCTTTTAAATGTTCAGTAAATAAAGACAATTATTTTCTCTCTCCTTCCCTAGGAGGTGTATAAACCCAGCCTGCTTGCTTGAAGGAAATCCATTCTCTGCAAGAATTTTCTGTTTCAGGGAAGCAGGAGCTCCCAGATTCCTGTGGTTCTCAGTCTTGTCATTAATAACACATTAGTATGCAACCAAAAAGAATAAAGATTCTTTTGCTTTGTACCTGCAAAAATCCCAGCCTAGTCATTGTTTTCACTGTTTGAAAAGGGAATCATAGAGAAGGACACTGGACTAGCCAGTTTTCTTTTCTCTCTGAAATTCTAGTTAAGTAAATATGCAGAATAATTGGATAAAATTCTCATTTCTCAGATAAAGAGCAATACACTTTTATTTCAACCCAATTATTTGCAAGTACATTTTCCCTCAACACCATCCCATGCTCCCAGGTTTCTGGAGTTCAGCCCCAGCCAGAGATTTTTTTTTTCTTGACACACTTTTCAAGATCTCCTGCACGCTGCTGATTGTAGCATAGCTTAATGGACACTACGCAAATGCTGTTTAGTGCAAATCCCATAAAGGTAGTTAACTTAGTCTCTGCTGGGGTAATGACAGTCCTTCCAGCACATGTCACAGATGAGGTGATGTGCTTAGGCAAGCCAGTAGTCCTCAGCAGACAGCTTATGATGTTTATTAGCATTAGGCATAGGCTGTACTGCCAAATGAAATGTCAAAAGCCTGCAATTTCCAGTTCCCAACTCAAAGTAAAGAACCACGTATTTGCATTTTAAAACAGGATTAGGCACTTATCTTCAGATTTATCACCAGAGTCACAGTTTCATTAGTCAAAACCAAACTTGCTTCAAAGTGGAAGTCAACTGCTTGTTCACATGTAGGAAAGTCCCTTATGAATTGCAGTCTGTAATTTCCACTGTATCACATTTCTTACAGCTAACACCAGTCACTGTCACAACACACATATCAGACCACTGCTTTGGTCCTTTAGTCTGGTAACAGAAAATCCACTACAGAAATAATCCTTCCATTTTATCAGCTTGCAAAATTTAGGTGGACTTATCACTGGTTTATTAGAAAAAAAATACTGATGTAAGAAACTGCTAGAATTCAGTAACTTTCTGGTTTTTGTCCTAAATATGGGACACAATATCACTCACAATAAACATGACCACAAACAGTGTTTAAAAGACTGAACATTGACTCTATGTGATGCAGAGACACTTCTCATAGAACTAGACCAAGAAATTTCTCACATCATTAACATTTTTCTGTTGTTACCTATTAAATTATTTTTCAGTACAGCTATCCAAATTAACACTCCTGGAATGGCGAAACCCTGGATGTACATATGGACTGGGGAAGGAGATGCTGGAAATCAGAGCTGTGAAAAGAGACCTAGAGATCCTGGTCAATGGCAAGTTGAATATGAATCCACAGTGCCCTGGCAGCCAGGAAGGCCAGCCCTGTCCTGGGGGCCATCACACAAAGCATCACCAGCATGATGCCTTGGGAAGGCTGACCTGAAACAGAGACTGCACAGGGCTAGAGAATAAAGCAGGTATTTATTAAAAGGCCTTTAGGGTACACCTTGGGCAGGACAAGAGCCTGGCCAGGGCTACACTCAAGGGGGACCCCAAAGGGTCACAAAATGCCCAACTGGTCACAAGGTCTCACACTTTTAGAAGTCTTGGTCTATTTGCATATTGGGGTTTAATTGTCCAATTCCAGCTCCAGGTTGGGAGGTCTCATCCTTCTTGCTCCTCCCCTCAGCCACCACTGTTGGTGCTTTTGGGCCTGAAAGTTGTCCTTGGTTGTCAGCAGGAAAAGGATTTGTTCTGTCCACCTACTCTGTGGAGAGAGCTTACCAGCACTTAATATGAGGATCAGAACTGCCCCCCTGGGCAGCACAGAATGTGAAAAACACGAAAGCTAAAACTTAATGCATCCAGCTGGTCTAGAGAGGAGATTGTCCCATTGTGATCTGCACTAGTATGGCCTCACCTTGAGTCTTGTGTGTAGTTTTGGACACCAAAATGTAAGAAAAAGATTAGGCTTTCAGACAGTGTCCAAAAGAGGGCTACAAAGGGGGTGAAGGGCCTGGAGGGGAAGCTGTATGAAGAGGTCACTATATTCAGCCTGGAGAAAAAACTGGGGGGAGACTTCTNTTGGGCCTGAAAGTTGTCCTTGGTTGTCAGCAGGAAAAGGATTTGTTCTGTCCACCTACTCTGTGGAGAGAGCTTACCAGCACTTAATATGAGGATCAGAACTGCACCCCTGGGCAGCACAGAATGTGAAAAACACGAAAGCTAAAACTTAATGCATCCAGCTGGTCTAGAGAGGAGATTGTCCCATTGTGATCTGCACTAGTATGGCCTCACCTTGAGTCTTGTGTGTAGTTTTGGACACCAAAATGTAAGAAAAAGATTAGGCTTTCAGACAGTGTCCAAAAGAGGGCTACAAAGGGGGTGAAGGGCCTGGAGGGGAAGCTGTATGAAGAGGTCACTATATTCAGCCTGGAGAAAAAACTGGGGGGAGACTTCTTCACAGTCTAAAACTTCCTTGTGAGGAGAAGGGGAGGGGCAGGCACTGATCTCTTTTCTCCGAGGACCAGTGGCAATGTCATGACATTGTGTCAGGGGAGGTTTTGGTTGGATATTAAAAAGGTTCTTCATCCAGAGGGTGGCTGGACACTGCAACTGGCTCCCCAGGGAAATGGTCACAAGCACCAAGCCTGACAGAGTTCAAGTGGTGTTTGGACAACACTAGTAACATTTAAGCTGTTGGAGACCAATGAGATTAAATTTATCAAATAGAAAACATCATAAAATAAAGATACAACTAACCAGAGGTTCAGTTTGCTTTTTCATTCAGTTGTCATTTCTGACAAAGTCAAGGGAAACTTTTCAGAGAGCACTGTCTTACCTGAAATCTTTTATAGTTATTGTCTCAAATCAATATGCTTAAAAATGCCACACGTAAAATGCATAACAACTCTTCCAGACTCTATTCAGCTGTTATGCAGCATGATGAAGTCAGCCTATAGCTTATAGAACTTATTATCCCTAATAATGTTGCAGGATCTCTGGGGAGAAAAAAAATAATCCTAATATTTTGCATTGCATTTATGTTTATAACTGGTATCTTATAGTAGTTTTTTTACTTTAGTTATGTCTTTCCTACACATTTCTGGTAAATTTCCCAAGGGAGATTGCACTGAGGATCCAGATACTGAGGAAGCACATTGGATGAATAAACACACCACAGAGTAAAGATCCTGTCTGAAAGCAAGAGAAATTGCAGTATTCTCTCAGGGAAGTTGATATGACAGGCCAAAAAGGAAACTGTTCCCAGTTTTCTTTTATCATCTCCTTTTAACACTGAACTTCAGAAATTACATTTACCATTACAGAGCAATGTAGAAGCAGCAAGAAAGATAGAAAGATAAGAGCAAGATAAGAGCATTCTTTCTGTGCTAGATAAATGAATGTACAAATAAACTTGTAGGAAAGTGATGTTGCTTGCTTTGTTTTTTGTGGTTTTTTTTTTT
>VXBN01002541.1:343717-367831 GCA_013397395.1 Sinosuthora webbiana | reverse complement strand
TTTTTTTTTTTTTTGGTTTATTTATTTTTTTTTTGAAAGCTTTCTGCAAGGAAAAGAGAAGTTTAAGGGTACTTTGAACATAATGAAGAATGCTTTAAAATCTGCTAAATGGACTAATTTTTCAAATATGCAAAGTCAGCTAAATTCTGCAGCCGATAATTTTAATATGTGCAGATGCAAATCACGGGGAAGTGGATGCACACGTGTGAAATGGGGTGGTTTAGGATCAAGCCTAGTCACCAGCAGCATACAAATAAAACTGTATTGGAAAGCCTGAAACTCGCATCTTCATATATGTGCCAGCACACAAAGTACTTCTGTAAAAGATTATCACAAATTTAAAATATGTAATCAATTATTTCAAGCCCAGAAAGCAATCTTAATATCTACATAAGTTCTCTGCCAAAGCAGGTCTTTAGTGGTTTTCTCCTTGTTTTCTTTCCTTTGTTTTTCTTTGATTATTCCATCTCTCTCTCTGTATGTAATGTAGAAGCTCATTGTCTTCATTAGAGAAATAAATAATTTAAAATTCTGGGAAATCAGTTTACTGTGGCATGTAATTAACTTTGCTAATAGAGAGCGAAACACACATGGCATCAGTTTAACTTCAGAGGGAGGAATGGTATAGATATTTACCAAATCCAGTCAATATAATACAAAAACGATTTCACATGGTTTTGTATTTGACTCTACCATAGCAAATGAATTAAATGATTTTCACATGTCAAATAATGACTTAATTTGTATAGAACTAGGTGTTTCAAAGAATTTGGAAAATGGTTTTGACTCTAAATTTACAATAGTGATATATATGGTCCTTAGTCCTTTAGAGGTACTGAACACTCCTAGTACTTGAAACTTTATTGAGGAATATAAGAGTACTGAAGGTAAATTACAATCCTGTTCTAACTTTGTAAAGGTGCACTTCAAAGAAAAGTTTGAGTTCAAGAGCATCATCATGGAAACGAGCTAAATGACTCTAAGGAGCAGCAGAGGTTGTCAAGCACTGGGAGCAAGGTTCTCCACTCAACTCCTTCCTACCTCCCTCTTTCTTCTGTCCATTGTTCCTCTCTTCCAGTCATCCCACTACAATCCCTGCCTGCCTTGTGCTTGCCATTTCTAGCTGCACACCTCTGTTTTTGGTGCTCCTGATGCCACTAATTCCAGTCATGCACTGGACTTGGCAGACATTCTCTGGTTTAACACTATTAACTGGGCACCTGGTGGTTCTGAACTTGCAGAGAAGCCTTAAGGATTCCCCAGGGCCAAGAGCAGATCTTTATTCAGTAAACATCCACCCTGATCACCATGTTTCAGCAGGAACTGATCAATTATAAACCATATCACTAACGGTAAAACCATCTACAGAACACATTAGCAGTTACCTGACTTCTTGTTAGCCAGTAAGTGTTTGTTAAGGTACTAAGTTGTATGATCTGTTGTAATAGCCATTCCTATTTGCTTGCTTATTTAAAGTTAAATTCTGCCATGGAAGAAAGATTGGTAGGCCAGGTGCTTCTAGTTACTACTCATATTTGAACTTTTTCTTGTTTTTCTACCATTACATTTGGTCTTAGAATTTGAACAAAAGGGAAAAGAGATGAAGAGGTGGATCAAATGTCTGAAACTCTGAAGCAAAAGTCTTAGAAGAAAGCAAAGATATACTCAAACTGTACCGCTGAAGCATGGTCACCTTTTACATTTACAAGAGGAATTTCAATAATACAAAAGTTACTTGTATAAACTGACATTGAAAATCATCGCTAGATTTATTTTTCTTCATCTCATTACTATCATATATACATGTTTGCAATTCACGAACAAAAAACCAAACTATTTTTAATTCTTTCCTATTTTAGTAAAGCATGAGACTTCTTTTCCAGGACAACATAGCCTAATAATGGGGAGACAGTTAACAAAGGAGAAATAATTTTAAAAAGATGTGGTCTAGAATGCCTGAAACAAATGCAGACCTCAGTCTAGCAAAGCACTTCAACTTAGAAGTACTTCACTGAATCAGGGGTTTAGGATGATAATTTAATTTACTGCAATTAAGAGTAGTGTCATTCAGAACTAGTCAGTACCTACTTACAAAGGCAGTGATAAAATTAAGAACATTCAGTGGCAATTTTTATTTAATAATTTCTTGGTTTTCTCATTATAATGCAAAGCAAATTTCAACTTAGGTCAATTCTTTAAGGATAACGTGCTGCATGCTGAAAGGGACTGAAATCTGACAAAGAGACAGGAGCTCAAATTATAATCTCAGTAGAGATACTGACAAGCTCTATAGCATTGGGTACATGAATTAATTTTTGTGATGGTCATTACTTATCTGTCCCATGGCTTTATATCACATAGGGAGAATTTAAAAATATAAACATACACACATATATGCTCCCTAATTAAGCCTTAATTATAATTAATGATTATAGACTATAGATTATAAACTACTCTGAAAACATAAGGAGTGTAAGTAAGATATGACAAAAAAGATATAAACTACCAATTCACTGGAATGCTAAAGAGAAAGCTCCTTTTTTCCCCTTTTCTCTTCCTCTCCCACTTAATCCCCAGAGGTCTAGCTCAGAACAGAGCCACTGACAGTAATAGGTACAAGAATTTAAGAAACAGTTTCTTGGTGTTGATTATGTAAAATAAAAATCCAACAATCCCTTCCTATTTATTTCACATATATCTGCAGAATTAATTCCTTCAGAGGAAGCATTATTTTGATGGACGTGAACTGCAGCTTTCCTTCATGCCCTTTAGAAATCTAACAGCCTGCAGCTTACATCCTTCTGGTGAACTGCTCCAAGAACCTTGCAATGTTCAGATCTATATGGAGAGCAGACGTCCCTAAAGTCCTCAATAGGCCACACAGAAAAAAAAGTTGGATTGTTTAAGCGACAGACGTTTCTTTTTCTTAAATCTTCAGCCCGAAGGAACATTACATTGCTCAGGCTTATCATAAACACAGAGGTTTAATAAAACGTTGCTTTAAATGTTAACAATACTTGACTTTGTCATGGAGGAGTGCTAATTAAAGGAAAAACAACAAGCATCTGTAAAATATTGTATCGTTCAGTTAGGAAGATGAAAGACATGTTACAGAATGTCTGGAATAGGGCAACAGGTTTTATTCATCAGCAGTAACCTACAATTTTGCTTTTTTGTGAGCACAAAAATATAGATATAAGTATAGTATATTTCTGAAAATGCATTATGGTATTAAGTCTGTCTTGGTGTTTTCAGCTCTTTTCAGAACAAACTTATTCCTTAGAACTGCAATAATAAAGGCAGCTATCATATTCCTACTTTACTCCAATGCTATATTAACCCTAATACTTTAGCTAACTATAGTGAAATAAAACTTACCTTAAAAATCAAATCCTTTTTCCCATAACGAAGCTCTTTCAGCTGGGCTTGGATTTTTTTTGACTGAAAGTAAGAACAATCAAATCAGGTTTGGTTTTTTATCTTAAATATTAAAGAAACATAGCGAATTCTGAGAACAGCAGAACTGAGATCTGACTTAAAATGTAGAATACCCCTCTCCAAATAATTGTCAATTGCTTTTCCAGGTTCACAATTAAACCAACCAAAAGCACTGAGGAAAATGTAAAATGGCACTCACCCTAAAGCACATGCCTGAGTTAGTACTATAAAGAATAGCTTTGGGCTTACACATTTTAGACATGAGCTGTTATTAATAGTTTCCATGAAGCATAACTGAAGGCATCGCCTTCAAAATAAACAATCTTATTCTTAGAAGTAAAAAGGCTCCATAGGATTCCACAGGTCTTTGTAAAGATCAGGGTGTTCCAGGTGGTATCCAAAGGAACTAGTTCAGTTTGTAACCATACCCTCGAAAACAGGCCTAATTCTGCTTATTTATATCAGTTTAAGATGATATTTATTTTATATATTGTTAAATATAGCCTTAAAATAATTCAAAGCAATAGTCTATATACCATTTAATTTAAACAAAATATAATAGAAATGGATTTTTTGTACTAAACCCAACTATCCAAGGAACATTATTTCCCCATTTATCTAAGAATCCTCTCAAAAATATGATTTGTTTTTAATTAAATCCACAGTCCTGACTGATACTCAGTAAATTTTCTTGTATTAATTAATGCCAAGTGTTTTGAAGTCCTTGGAATGGATTAGAATCTTTAGAATCTTCTTTAAATGTTTAAATAGTAAGGCCAAAATGGTTATAGTATTCTGTAAGATCTGAAACAAATAGCCAAGATGCAGCAGAATTTTTTGTTCTGTGATTTTATCTGCTGTTACTTCTAATAGCACTGTCCTCTGACCTGGGCAATGCAACTACTTGAGCTATGGAATACATTCCACATCACCTAAAGACCAATGAGAAAATGTTCTCAAGTTTTATTTGTTCTGAGGGCTGTGTTTAATAAAAGATAGAGTTTCTGTCATATACACGGTATCCAAATAGGCTGCAGAGGAACCTAAGAGTTACAATTAAGGTATAACTCATTTGCTAAATATGAAATTAAGTCATAAAGCTAAATACATTCAGTGCAGGTCAAAAGCACGCGTGTGACCTGTAACTCTTTGTGATAAAATTTGGTTGTTCTGCAGATTTTCTGTGCTTCAAAGGAGAGGACCTCTTAGTAGAGTCAGACATAAAATTACCATTAAACACAGGCCTCTAAAATACAGTCTGGTGGTATTGCCCTGTGACGTGTTTGAAAGCAACAATAGGGATAAAGGAAGGTAACAGATTTTGAAAAACTTAAAAAAATACTCCTAACCCTATTATTTCCTACCTTTGAGAATTTATCAGAAACTTGGCCTCCTAAGTACTGATCTCTAAGTTAAAAAGTAGACTCTAACGAAGAAAATGCATTCAACCATAATTAGGAAAATTTTAGTACAGAAGAAATTTTTTATGCTTTGGTTACATTCTGGCAAGGTGCAATGACCTTAACAGAAATTATATATGCAAAAAAAGCAGACTAAAGTAATGTGAGTAAATCAGATTCACATGTAATAGCTTTTTTAAATGGAAAGTTAAATAAAGGGAGTGCTCCCACAAGTGCAGATACTTCTACATTGAGGAATCTGCCAAAAATAGGGCTTTTGTATCATTGACTATCTATCTCACTCTTCAGTAGAGGGGAGATTTCTTTCCCTCAGTTTCATAAAGTGACCCTTTTCCCCTTGAAATAATGAAACATTTTGGGAATCAATAATAATAGATCTTTCCTGACTCCGTTATAATTTCAAAACAGGCCTTTCATAATTCCTGTCTTAGCATAGACACGGAGATCATGGAAATGAAATCAGTTTTATATATGTTAGAAATGTATATATCTATAGAGCTACATCATAGGCATGCCCAGATGATTTTAACTGTCTAAAACTTGAGTTTGCAACTTGCTTTCTAATACCTTTGAGCTGCTTCTTGTGAAGTCACAGAAATGACCTGGGATGACAGCACTTTAGGAACACTCACCATATAAGCATAATATATATTCTGTATTCTGGTGTGGGTATATATATATGTATATATACATATTTTTTTTTCCTTGTTTATATGTAGAATACCCCAGAACCTCAGTACAAAAGACTTTGATGCAAACTTCTTTTGGGTACACTAGATTTAGAACAGAGAGGAATCTTCCTTACCTCTTCTGCGTGAATACCACAAAGCTTGTTTCCTGACAAGAGCTTGTTTTTGAGGCTTTTGTTCTGAGAGTGGGACAAAAAAAAAAGCAAAACAGTTTATTAGTAAGTGTTACTAAAATATTAAGGAACCCTTTAACTATTTGATCATACTGGCTTTATTTTACACATGGATAACATCTTCAAGTCACCAGCGAAGATATAAATAAGACAAGAGAGATTAATCAAGGCACAGTATCCTCTTACAGAATTAAAAATTGCTTCAACAGGAACAGGACTGCCCATAGAAACCTTTCCAGAACACTGGCAACTGAAAGCAATTTAGATCTAATATGCTGACGTACAAAAGCGCAGAACAAACCCTCTAATCGTTGCTTGATGTCAACTTCATAGCTCAATATAATTTTCTGTAAACTATTTTAACAACTCAGTAATAGGGCCAAGGTCTCATCACTTGACCTTGATCAAAATCAAGGGGTGTTTTTGCTAAATTTCGAAATTTAAAACTGCAAGTAATCAAAACCAGTAGAAAGTTTGTTACGTGATACAGCATTTTGCCAATTCAATATGGTTTTTCATGTAGGAGTTTTAAATGTATTTCTTCTCATTTTCAGGGAAAATAACAAACCTTGACAAAATTAATTCTTCATAGTAATTATTTCCCACTTCTCACCCATATTATCCCATAACTGACAGTCAAAGGTAAAGATTCCTCTGCAGTGTGAACATCTTTTACAACTGGTCAAAACCATAAGTATTCAATAAGTAGATCTACAAGTGCTGAACATAACATGCTTAACACCAAAAAGAAATTGAAAGAATACAAAACCCAACTATTCCTGTATTAATGATCTGTAAATACACAAACAGAAACAGCACCCACCACATTTCAGGAATGTGTGTTTATTACTGAATAGCAATAGCTTTCCTGTACATTGCACACACAAGAACAAGCTGTCATTAGAGCAAAAATTGTAATTCCATCCAGTTCAAATTAAGTCCATATCCCACTGAAACACTGGAAGCTTTAATACCAGAATTAGAAGCTTTGAGTTTCTCTTGAAAAAAAACCAAAACTTTTTTATTAAAGCAAATGCAAAGAAACTAAAGTTTCATTTGAAACCTCATTTTCATGATTCCAAAATAAGGAGGAGATCTGACATAATTTCACATTTCACTATTGCTGGCTACCATGCAACAGTATACACTACTGCAGAAACAATAAATTTTCACCAGCTGTTTGACACGGATGCCCAAAGTTCTCTGATGCAAGTGAAAGGAACTAGGATGTTACTTTGAATGAGACAATCCAACAGTCAAGATTCTATCTTTCAAAATGTGACTTGCAAAGAGCTGCGTGTTGCTATAGCGTCACAGTCAATTATTTCTTTTGGTTCTTTGAAAATTTATGCTGTAACTCACCCAAGAGCAATATCCTATTGCACTAACAACTACAGAAATACAGAATAAGACAACTGGTTCTGAACAAAAAAAAGGAACTGTACAGCAGATACAAGATGAACAAAGGTAAACAAAATAAAAATCAAAGACATGAAGCACAGCTGACTCACCTGTTGCTCACCAGGGGCACACCTAAAGAACTGTGCTGTACTTGTGAACACAAAGTGAATGTGTTTTACACACATCTCAGTGAATGAAGATCAGCATCACCTTTTGGGATGAAAATGACACAGATGTGCCAAAGGCACTGTTTCATTAGGGACTTGCACTTAATTAACCCAGGATATCAAGTCATCCCTTTGGTTTGACTGACACATTATCCTCCAGTTCCTCTATGGCATGGTGATGGTTGGCTCAGTAGCACTCTATCCATATTTCAGAACCAAAGTAAGAATGAGTTGCAATCACTACATTTTTATCCATTCATCTTCCTTTTGCCCAGTATAAACTACTGTAAGAAATAACTTCTATCAATGCATTAGACTCTTTTGTAAGTAATTTCTACATAGGCTATTTTGAGAATACCATGTAGTAACCCAGAATGTGAAAAACTGCATGGCAACAGGACACACAACGTACTAGAGGTCATCACAATTTCCTGATTTTGTACCAAATAAACCTGGCAAAAGCATATAGTTATAGACATACAGAATTTAACCAAAACGTGATGGAAATATTTAAAGTTAGGAGATGGACTCCATTTTGGAGATTTAGCTAGGTTTAACCTGATTTACCAATTCTGTCTCATTGTCCAGTCTATTCACAGCAAAAAGACTCAGAAGGGTTATCAGAATCAAGCAAAATAGTCCTGATACTAATAATGTTCTTAGAAACGAGAGCAAGCATCAAAAGTTAATGTTATTGGGAGTATGATAAGTAGGAGAAGATGACAACTTCTTGCCTACAATTTGGGTGATTTTATGTTACTTCACAAATCACATACCACTGTTAAAAACAGCTTTGCATCCTGCTTAATAGTGCTAATTTTTATAGCAGAATATAAAGCACAGCAGTGAAAACATACAAAGTATAACAGAGCCTTTTTGGTTTGTTTTAATTCTGAATTAAAATCTTCTGAAAGAAGTCTGATCAGGTACATATTCTGGAAGAACATGTCCCTTTTGCTAGAAAGGGGCTATTCAAAGTCAGATTAATTAATGAAGTTTTAAATTTACAAAGGCCTATTGATTCAGTACAGAAGTTCTGACTTCTGACTTATAAGGATTAAAGATTATGCTAATTTTCCTATTAAGCATCCCTCAAAGAGCAACAACAAAAAAGCTAATTAGAATTTTACACAATTTTACACAGTTTGTATTTCAAATACTTCACTTGTAATTAAGTACTTCAATGGAAAAGATTTTGGACATTTCAAACTTAAAGATAAGGAATTAAGTACCTTTAAATATATCTTTAGTAGTCAATTTAAAATTATATAGAATAATTATTTAAATTAGGAAGGGCCTTCTAGACTTAAAATTAGAGTTAAAATATCATTATATTCAAAATAAATAGGTATTTTAATTTATTTGAACATCTTAGAAAACTTGTAGCAAAAGCTAAATGCTGGAGTATTTGCATGCAACTATATCATTAAGCCAAGTTACTGCTGTACCTAATTCTTACTTTATGAAATCTTTTAGCTCACTTGCATCATTTGCACCACTGTTTTCAGTGCATTCCTAAATTCAGGTGCAAAAAATTGTTGCCAGTGTTTGCCTCATGGGCAAGAATCCTGCTGTCTGTTCCCATGCAGTTTGTTCTTACTGTCACTCTCCTTCTCTCCTCTCCCTTTTTCCATTTCTTTCTATCTCTCTCTCTCTCTTTACCTCCTATGTGCTGTTAAATAAAATCCATACTGTTGACTTGGGCATATGGTCTCATTTGCACCTTCATTCGGGCAGAGGCATCTCTCTAACAATTTTAACAACTGGACTATAACAGCCCGCAAAAGTCAGAACTCTTCAAGACAACTTGCTAAATTTGTTACCATGTTCTTCACAGAACTTCCATACTGAAAATAAAAAGCTTCCTGCCTCAGTCCTTGGGCTAAAAATTGCCTTTCTGTACAACTTTCTCTTCTCACACACTACATGACAGCTGCTGCATTCAGCTGGAAGGCTGTTGCCATCTATTTGTGTCTCCAAATGGCAAAGCTGAATGGCACTAGGGTACATGCTGAAAGAGCAGAACTGAAGAGGAAATTATTTTTACAGTCACGGAAGAGCCAAAGATTGCAAAATCCACATTCTGGAAATACAAAATGAGGGTGAATGCAGTATTTGAAAGAAGAAGAGCAGCTATGAAGGAAGCATTTTCATCATCTGTCTCTATACAGCTGTAAGCAGATTATTCTTTCAAAACCTACACCTAAAATGCTATAAATTGTTTAAATATATAGCACATCCAAATTTATGAGATTTTTAAAAGCAATGTGTATTCAGTCTTTGGAGGCAGGACCTAAATAACAAAATATTTCCTAAAAATCATATAATTTAAATTCAGTCAAATTTTAAAAAATAAAAACTATATAAGTGTTTACTTTTAGGGAACTAACAAACATGGTATAGAAGTTTAATAGAAAGCCACTAGGTAGGGATAGCTTTTGGTTCCTCTTCCACATAGTAGCTGATACTTGGTGCCAAAGGAAAGATTCCTTTCAAAGTAGATTTTCTAAAATGTGCTATAAATACAATAAATATTAGAGAAATCTACTGACCTACCTAAGCAAATCATCCGGAGTCAGACAGTTTGAATGTTCATTAATGAAGTATTTCTTTGTGTTCAGTAAAAGATTTTTTAATGGCTGAGCAATAGGATGAGACTGATATGATTTATTAGAGTTTACAGGCTCAATTGCAAAGCATCCCATGATAACAGGCGAGAAAAAAAAAGCAAGGCATTTTTGACTGTAGATGAAGACAACTGAGAGCTTGGCCTAATTAACAGGAGCAACTGAAAGAGACATTTCCTATTGTTGTGGTTTAGGAACAGTGCTCCCCAATCCAGTACTCCAGTGAAACTGCCCCCAAACCAGCGCACTTGCTCACCTCCTTCCCCTCCAGGAATGGAGCTGGGAATTGGAGGCAGAAAGGTGAAAGTTACGGGGTGAGATAAGAACAATTTACTAGAAACAGCAACGAGACAAGAAAATGAACAGTAACAATATTAACAACAAAAGGTATATGAAAAACAACTCACTCTGAAAATAAAACAGTACCAGACCACTTCAGTCATGATGCTTTTCTCTCACACAGAACCAGATATGAGAGCCCCCTGTTCCTGCCCCTGGCAAGTGATGGTATCAAATAACATTATGGTCTGTCCATGCCCATTCCTGACTATGGTAAAAAATTAATCCTGTCCTGTCCAAAACTAGGACACATTTATAACTTAAAAAGCAATGAACACATTTTTTCAGATTGACCATATATATATATATGCACTCACAGAGAAATCAGAAATCCCTGTTTAAATGACAGCTTTAAGGAGATCAAGTTTTCATATGCATAAACTCAGAACAGTTTAGAAAAGCAGAAGAATTGAGCAAAGCAGATAAATACAAGAAGCTTGGCATGAGAACAAGACATTGTTTGAATAAAATATTTTCAAGTGCAAAGTTCTTTGTAAAATAAAGAAATGGAAAGGGAAGCTACATCCTGATTTAGGCAAATGTTTGGAGAGAATGGGGTAAGGGGGAAAAGAAATATAATGCTGCTCAAATATTTCTTGTTTCAATTCCAAGACCAAATTCATACTAAATTCAATTTGATACCAATAAATATTATTTAAAACACATTTTATATTTTATTTGGAATTTTGGGATCAATCAGGGATCGATATTCATGGCATACAAAGCTTAAAACGTTTTAGGAGTTTGAGTATTTAAAAATTTTATTAGTAATCTCAGTTCTGAGATTACATTTCCTTCCTCCTCCTCTTGACTTTTATTTTTAAAGCAAACAATAACAAAATGAACAAAGTTTCACCTTGTTCTACAATAATCTACAGAACGTCCTTTCCTAAAAAGCAGCAAAAGTCACAGAGATGGTTCTATGAAAGCAAGCACCACTAGCGTGGAGTCAACCACTGCATTCAATAAAACACTATTTCTAAATGCACACAGTCATTTTCATTTGTTTTTCTATTCAGGGAATTACCCTGGTGCCCTTTTTGCCTACCACAATAACATGTCCTATATGTGAAGCCAAACCACCCTTTCTTCCAGTACGAAATCTGAATTGAGATGACAATCAAATGTTCCTCTTACCTCGTTTTGGAGGTCTCGTATAATTTTGCTCTTCCTTTCCATTTCAGTCTTCAAAAAGTTGATCTACAATTATAAAGAAATGTTGAGTGGGAGTGGTTGAGGCGTAATTGTAAATACTAATTATTTTTTAATGTTTTTAAAAGTTTTGGAAAAAAAACCTAACTGCCAAACTAAAAAAATTTTGCTTACACACTAAATTGGTATAGGCCACAGACAATAAATCTACAAACATTTAGCATACTTACTAGAAAACTTACAATCAAAAGAAGAAAGTTGCTGTACGTAAATAGGCTTACTTTTGTTTTGCACCAGTAGACACAGTGCTTATTTTTCACAAGGTAGCTCAATGTGATCGTCAAAGAACTGAGGATTTTTAAAACAATATTAACTGATTTTCTACCAAAAATATTTTTCCCCTCCAAGAACATATCTATCAGAGCAGGTTTCTAACACAGTTATTTTATTTGAATGCTACAGTGTTGTTCCTAATTAGATAAAGACCCTGCTTCTAGTCAGACCCACCTGTAGAATAAAGTGTGTTATACATGGAAACATTCAAATATGGTCTTTAGATCCTACTTAAGTCAATGACCTGACTTAAAAAGTAGAAATTCCAATCACAAGGCTTAAGACTGAATTTAATCAAACACGGGTTAAAAAATATTTTTTTACAAATGAGTTTTTTCAGGACTGAGCTTTAATCACAGCTTATGGAATATAATGGGAGGAAGGAGGTTGTAACTATAAAAAACTAGGATTAAAAGAACACCTTTCTGTTACTTTGAAGGAAGATGCTTTTGGATAGTTCAATTAGCAAAATACTCATCCCTATTTACCCCACATCCTGTGCTGTTGATACAGAATTCTACCCAAGTTCAAGGGAAACTGTAGTTCTGACATTGCAATAGATTTGTTAAGAAAAACAAAACTCCTGTAAGAAACAGATTCAAATTACGGAGACATTGACCTGAAGGTTAATGGTTTGGATATCATGTAGATTAAAAAATGACACCAAAATCTACATGGCATGACAGCTGTTCTTAGAATCACATCCACACTCAAGTAGACATGTCAGTAATTTAAAAAACATCACTGAACTGACAGCACTCTCACCTGTATCAAAAGAGAAGTCAGAGAATGCTGTCGTCACTTAAGACAGAAATGTAGGCAGGGGGTCCATGAGACTAGTGCCACCTGACATGCACAAATAGAACTTCTTTTACAAACTCTTCCAAAGCTTTGCCTAAGTGCTTTGGTGCTTTGATTGTGGAAATACTGATTCCACACCCACCAGCTGGCTAAGAATGATGCTTTACTTAGCACCTGCCCAGCAATGACATCCACGAATACTGGAATTTAGTACATGTATAGATAATAAATATGAAGATTTTGCATGACAAAAAATGAAGCTCATAATGAAAATATCAGATCAAGATAAATGGGGAGAAACACAACACAGCTATTTGTTGTGGTTATTTTGTTTTTTCAGCTGTTCAAAGGAATTGGCAGCTATCTACCATTGAATATGAAAAAACTAATATATTAACCTCCACTGAAGAGGGTTCCCTTTCTTAGACCTACATCTCAGGAATATTACTATTCCTTCAAGGCACTTCACTTCTAGCTATGAATATATATAAGATAATTGAAGAGATGTGATATCAAAATTATTATCTCTATATAGCTTGAATCTTTTAGGGAAGAGACACTTAAGACAGCCCAGTACTATAAATTTATCCAGTAATCTACGTTAGCTAAATTTTGTTTATTACTATTCACACACACATGCATCTTATACCACTGATATGGACATCTTACATAGTGCAAACATACCATTTTAGCTTGCCTGAATAAAAAAAAAAAAAAATTAGAATTAACAAATTAAAAACTGAGAAGTATTTTCACATCACTTCCTTCTTCAAAAATAATAGAAATATTATTTAGGAGCTCATTAATTTTTGCCTTTATATTATAACAGCATTTTAAGGGTCTTCCACTATGTCTCTAACAAATGAAGAACCACTTAGTCACAAAGTATAGCTCTGGAGCGTTACATAGGAGGGATTTATATGACTTGTCTACTGGAGCCAATAAAGAGGTAACTTTACTTATCCATTTAAGTGTATCCATGTATATAGCTTCATGCTTTAAGGCAGATCAGTCTGTACCAGCCCATTTGCATGACGCTTTTAGTAAGTCTCAAGGACAAGACAGAATATAATTTTCTAGAAAAGATGTACAAATACTACTTTCAGTCATCAAATCCTGATGGTATAATAAGCAAGAACAGACATTTATACCCAGCTCTAAATTAAGAGCAAAGAAAATAGCATTCACCTCTTTCCACGTGTTGTCTGCCATTAATTGCATTCTGGCTGCAATTATGACAATACACGATGAAAATATATTGTCCTAAGGCTGAACTTTTCGATACTAAGCAAGGACACTGCTTCCATATCCTGGAGAGAGTCACCCAATATACTCAGAGCTTTGTGTGTTTCAGAGCTTATTATGTTTATTAAAGACAACAGTTTCCATTCCTTTACTCACAGCAGTTGGTGACCTTGAAATGTTTAAATTAAATTTTCGCCCATCAAAATAGAGAATGCTTCAGCAGATGGTAGTGACTTAATTCTAAGAGTCAGACAATAGTAGTTATTCATGACAGGATGGAAAAATCCCAGTATAACATCAGCAGCCAAGACTCAGCTGTAAGCATGTTCACTCACCTCCAGACTTCTTGTATCTTGCTCAGGACTAAAATGAGCAGTTAAGGTGTAACTGAAATTCATTCATTAACACTTGACTATTTTGGCCATATCTGGAAACCCTGGCACACTCAGTGCTCATTCTCCTGCTCTGATTTTCAAGTTATAGTGTAAAAATTGACTTCAAAAGCCAGAGAGAACTGTCCAGGCTATTATGTAAAACATAGAAAATATTCTTTTCTTTGGGCAAAAAGTGTTCTACAGAGTGCTAAATAATTCTAAAAGCAAAGCTGAATAGACTTTTACCTATTAGTATTTCCAAGATGAATGCAATTTCTAAGCTGCAAGTTAGAGTTTGATTAGTAAATGAAACTTTTATCAAAGGAACATTTAGGACTTTATGAACATTCATAAAAGCCTTTACTAGAAAAAACAAATATTTTTGAAGGGAAAAGAACATCAGATCTTTTTACTAAAAATATTCCAAATATGGGGATAATACTGAATCAAATTCCCCATATTCTGTTAGTTTTTTATTACTAGAAAAACCCTACTGATTTAAAAATACCCATATTGTTTATGTTTTTTTTTTAAAGTCAAGTTACTTAATTCTACGTTCTCATAATGAACAATGAGCAAAGAATGGAAATTACACAGACCTATTTTCTCCTTTATTTTGAGAGTACCATATCTGTATTGCCAAACAATCCAATAGCGCACCTTCTTTAAAAATGCTGGCATGATATAAAATACCAACAGAATAAAATAGAAAAGGTAGACTAAACTTACTCTGCTTAGCCAAATTATTTTAAAGTGTTTCCATGTTTCTTTATCTTCTCCCTCATCCAGAGCCAGCCAGCTCTTTATATAAACTTTAACTGCAGTTAATGGGGAATAATTTTGCAAACTTGCTAAAAATGTAACTATTCCTTAACATGAGAACAGTCAGCATGAAGCACAGTCAAGCAAAGAGTCGGTCTCCCAAAAGCTCCAAGAGCCTTTTAACCTAATGAAGACATACAGAATCAATACTTATTCTATTAATTCAAACTCACTGAAAAACCCCACACAAACAAAGCAAAACACTTTCAAGTTACATGTGCCATTTGCTCTGTGCCTTTTTGTTAACAAAAGTGAAAATTAGTCCATGATCTCCAAACTCTGTTGCTGGAAGTGGCTCCACATTTATAGATAACAGCTTAAGATTAATAATATTTTTCTCACTGCATAAAAACTTAATACAAATTGCTTAGATATTTGATGCTAATTGCAGAACAAAAAACTTTGTCAACTTTCAAGGACTGTTAATGAGGACATCAGGTTATTTGGAATGATGTTTTACATATTTTATATGCATATTATATGACTAAACCCAGTATGGTCCTTCTGAAAGGTCTTTAGATATATAATAATCTACAGTTCTAGTGTGAGACGATCTGTAGAGAAGCTCCTTCACAACCAAAGTCTTTCTGGAAGACTGTATTTGACCTTGATTTTTGCAATTTTGCAGACTAGTCTGAAATTTAAACAATCCTTATCACAACTAGTGTTTCTCTGCACATTTTATTTTCCCAGACAAAACCACTGACACAGACATAAATGTATCTGAGATCTGCCATAAATTTTCTAGGAAAGACCTGTCCCAAGACAGACTGCTGCTGCTCTCTGTTAGTGCTAGAGATGCAGGACACAACCCAGAAATGCAGTGCTCACTCCTGGTTAAGATCCCCCAGGTCAGCCCTCAGCGTGATTACTACTCCAGAGGACAGGAATGTCTTTACATGTCCTTTCACCTTCCTCAAGCCTGAGCTGCTGCTTCTGCCCTCTGAAGGCTGTTCCTACCCAGCAGCAGCTCTCCTGGCTGCCCTCTGCCAGCCAGAGCTGGTACCCACCAATACTTACTTCAACAGCTGCTCAGAACAGCAACTGTTCTGCTGCCTGCAGTTCTTGGTTTCTCTAGTCTTAAAGGGTCAAAAAATGGATAGGCAAGCACAGTAACATTGATATCTCTCTTTCTGATGAATCCTTTATGCAATGCTAGTGAAAAGCCTTGCCACATGTTGCATAAGAGGACATGAATGCAAAGTCTAATGCATAGTTGTTGTGTCTCCTTTGTTTTGATCAGAGTCCTTGAGTAATTTCCCAGTTATTTTTCATTTAATTTGACTTAATTCATATGAATTATTACTTACACTTTTACATTGACCTAATGAAGAACACCTTCAGGCAGGTGTTACCTTTGAATTTATAAAGCCAACTAACAAAAGCACTGTACTATGCCTCCTTGGCAAGTGCAGAAAAGAAATATGTATTTCCACCCTTCCCCCCCACACCAGTGCTTTATTAGTCTTGGTAAAACATAATTCTACTTTCATTTACTCTGATGAAAATCAAGATACACTTCTCCAAGTCCTAGAATATAAAATGTGCTTAAATGTGATTAGAAACAAGGTTCACAATTAATTAAATTAGAATTAAATTCAAGCTCCCATCCTCTCGCTAGTCTTCTATTATTAAAGCACTCGGTTTCTTTCATAGATTTCACATGGTTTTCAGAAAAAAACATAGAGCAAACACATAGAGAAACGAGGTATAAAATAACCTTGTGTGTCAGTAGTAATATCTATCTCCATTTCTATTGGAATTTTCATCTGAGGATTCTGATGCACTTTTTAAATATTCATTCAGTCTTCACTGTGTTGTTGAGCTTCACTATGTACATTGTACTCTGAGGCATAAAGTAAATGTCACAAACCAAGGACACTGCTCTGATTTTCTTAGAATTATTAGCGAGTTTAATATGCTATTAGTGGCAAGTATTGGAATACAGCTCGAGAATTCAGAATCTTTAACCATCTGCCACCACTCCAAGCCAGCTTCTGTTACACACTCAGAGGAGCTTTTCCTGGTTTCTGCACCAGGTGATATTTTGCTCACAGTTAACAGCAGATGTTGTTTTGTGTAGAACAAATCTTGTGCTCTGCCAAGTGCTAGAGTGGGACTGATTGTACACAAGGCACTGTTGCTCAAATCAAAAAAAGCACTATATGACAAACACAAACAAATCCATTCACTACACCTGAGACTTACGTAATCCACACCTGAATTAGTCTTGAGTACCAAAATCTAATCAAAAGATTCAATAATGAAATATGTTTTCCACCTTCCATTTGTAGGACTGGAATTCATTGTGCTGATAAAGCCAATAGGAATGCATTCAGTGCACCTGAAAAAATGTCAACTTTCAACTAGTATGTTCTGAGTACTTATCAGAGACGACTAGATACTCTTTTTTTTCTTACTTCAGAACTATATTGAAGGAGGTGATTCTCCCCCCCCTACTCCACTCCTGTGAAACCCCACCTGGAGTACTGTGTACAGCTCTGGTGTCCCCAGCATAGGAACGACATGGAACTGTCAGAGCAAGTTCAGAGGAGGGTGACAAAGCTGATGAGAGGACTGGAGCAATCCCCTATGGAGACAGGCTGAAAGAATTGTAGCTGTTCAGCCTGGAGAAGACAAGGTTGCATGCAGACCTCAGAGCAACCTTCCAGTGCGTGAAGGGACCTACAGGGAAGTCGGAGAGAGACCCTGCAGTGGCAGGACAAGGAGTAATGGGGATGAATTCAAAGATGGGAAAATTAGGTTAGGTATTAAGAAGAAACCTTCCACTCTGAGGGAGGTGAGGCACTGGAACAGGCTGCCTGGGGAGGTTGTGGATACCCAACCCTGACAGTGTTCAAAGCCAGGTTCAGTAAGGCCTGGAGCAACTGGTCTAGTGGGAGGTGTCTCTGCCCATGGCAGGGGAGGTTGGGATCAGATGATCTTTAAGGTCCCTTCCAACCCTTTTACATTCTAAGACTCTAGGTTTCAATATAGACAATTTATAGATTGTCTCAGTACAAAAGGATCTTAAAACAAGAAAGATAACCAAACTATGCTATCCTTTTCAAACTCAATACAGCTTTCAGATCACTTCTTTTCTCTCCTGAAGAGGATAGAAGTTCTTTTTTTTTCCTCTAGACAAAAACACAAGTACCAAAATTACAATAATTATGTGTTGTGTGGTACACAAGAATAAAAAGCAGACTTTACTCTTCAGACGTTTGAGCAACAAAGGGAAAAAATGTGTTTTCAAAAATCAGATTAACTGAAAGAAACCTGCAAAAGGAATAGTTTGGTCCACAATCTATGCTGTTTCTAATTAGAAGGTAGCAAAACACTCTCACATTTTGTTCACCAAGAGTGTAAAGCCACATATAAATCATAGTCATACGAAAAAAGGCATTATAAATATTTGTTGATTTTAATAATTACATTTAAACCCCTGTCTTGGACAAACCCTTGTTTTGTGACCCTGGAAGACAGCAAAATTTTAGTCAATAAATCAGTAGTTATCCAATTTGAAATATAAAATAGATCTATAAACACTTCTAGCAGGTTGTTTCCAAGTCCAGAGTTCAAATCATAAAATAGTTAAGGTTTGAAAAAACCTCTGGAGATTAGTATCTGGTCAACTCATGCTCAGTTGTGTCCATGTTATAGGAATATTAATAACCAACACAGTAATATACTTTCATCTTAGTGAACACCATTCTACTTTTTTTCCCCTACAGTAGCAAAATGTGTCTATTTATGCTCCAAAACATTACATTGCTACATGAAAGTCAAAACAGCTGTGCAGTTTGCCCAGAAACAGAATTTCAGTAAAGCATGAAATCTTAATGGGACTTAATAATACCTTCTATAGTGAAAATTAGTTCTACTATGGTCAAAATCAGACAACTACTATCTATTTTGTTGCTGAAAATCCATAGTAATTCCTAAAAAGTCAATAGATATATGACAGTGTATATTAGTATAGGTAAGATATGTGGGTCCATAAAGATAATTCACCAGGGAGAGGACTTAGGCCTAAATTTCCTGTCTAAAGTCTCCAAAAGTGTATAAACACCCCTAAATTCCACAGAAATAAGGGAAAACAGGAATCTTAGTATTTTAGAACATTAAAGTTTTTTCCACCTCCTTTCTTCTGAAGCTTGCAGAGTACTAACATATATGTGAAATCCATTCTTTTTTTTTTTACAAAGTTTTTTGAGCTAATAAATTCTCATGGCATGATTAAGAAACAACAGAAGAATAACAAAAATAAGGAAAGAAAGAGAATCACTCACGGTAGCCTGCTGCTTCTCTGCTTTCTCAGCTGCCTCATTAAGCTGCTTTTGAAAGGCTTCCTGGAGAGATTTCATTTCCCTAGTTTATTGAAAACACAGAACACAAACTTCAACACAAGTTTCCATTAGGAAATAATCTTCGGATTGAAAAAAAATGGACGTTTAATTATTCAGAGGAGCAAACAGATGTACTTTGTGTATGAGGCTTACAAATAAAATTATAATGACTCCATGAAGCACAGTTCCAAAGCAAAACAAAAATTATCTATGATGCAAACTGGCCACTCTTTTTATCTGCTGAATGGCCTGCTGTGCTAAACAGCTGCCAGTGCATAATTTCTAACAAAAATGACTGGCACCAAAAAAATGAGGAAAGTAGGCAAGTGAAAATGCACTCATATGGAGACATTATTATCAGTAAGAAATAGTTTATATCTGCTTTAAAAATAACCAAATAAATCATACTCTGATAAAATTACCTCATATGGCACTTTCTAGAGACAAGCAACAAAAAATTCAGTAGAAGTTTCTGGCATAAAAAGAAAAAAGAACAGGATAATGGCTTGGAATGGGCTTTATTTGAATAAAGTGAAAACCCTTTGCATTGATTCACCCAGAGATTTTCTCCAAATTGCAAGAATTTTCTACCCACAGCATATGACACACTTTGGAGTTGTAGCAAAGTAGTAAAATGACATTTCATAACAGCTGTAGAGCTTCTGGAGGGTTGCTGCTTGTATGGATAAACTCTCAATAAACATCAAGCCAAAACTGAATTTACACACGGTAACAGATAATAATTTAGCCCTGTGAAAACTAAACTGAATGGAAACCACTTAATTTTAAAAGAACTTGCTACCTGCTGGATCATCTTTGTTTTTAGCTGATAACCTCTACTACTTTCAGCCATTTCAGCAACAGTAGCACAGAAATAATGAATGAGCAGCATAAAAACAATATAGCACCAGGACTAACAGATGCCATCATTTCAGTGTTGATGATGCACAGAAAGAATAAACTGGGAGCATCACAGTAACTGACCAAGTTTTACTTGCAACTTGGGAATTACTGAAGAATTTGCACAAAAGGAATTAAAAAAAAAAATCCATTTTGAAGTCAGCAGAACATTTACTTATAAAAGCTGAGATGCTGGTACTCTAAACTTTACTGTGTCATCCAGCATCGTGCTCAGAACAAATGCAGCTCATGTTTGTTCAAAGAAAGATCATAACATTAATATTGGGATGTATTTTGAATTTTGGCTTCAATGCAATAGATTTAAGTGTAATACTGTGTTCACTTTTCTTCATTTACTGCAGATAAAACACAGCCTGAGGACCGTGGCAAATAAATTGTGACCTTTCCTCAGTGAAATTCTATGATGAGGATTTCCTGGCACATTTTTAATACCTCTTTCATATGTTGAACTTTTACACCTCTCTGGAAAAGAAATCTTGTAAGTCTTGCCTTTATAATTTAATATATTGACTTGGAATACCTGAAAGATTGTTATGTGTCACAGTAAAAGTAAGAAATTCTACTGGTATTGTACTGTGGACCTTATATATTGGGTATTTAAGACATGAAGGTCATTTTCTCCCAAGGTTTCTATGTAACAATGTAATTTCATATGTACTTCCATGTGTACCTCCACAGTGAATGTGGATGTAAGATGGCCATGGAATTTAATTATTGCATTTTTAACAATTAACCAAGTATGAACTTAATGAAGTTTCTTACTAAACATTTCTCCTAGGGAAAAATATGAAGTATAGATGTGTTCATTACATACTGTTTTTCCAGCAAAAGTAGTCACTATATTAGTTATGTTTTCTTGCTATTAAAATTAGATTGATGTTGCTATTTGCTGGTCTGAATGTCAAGAATTAAGAGACACAGAATGATGAGACTTACTTGCAATGAAGCACTAGGGAAATTGAGACTAAGCACTAGGCTGGGAACTTGCATTCTCAGCCATGGGGACTAATTTTTTAAGTGCTCAATGAATAATTTGAAATTATTACTTCTTTCTCCTCCTAACTCCATTCATCACAAACATCCAGTGCAAGTATCCCTGTTTGCACATGGACTAGTGATTTTGAGTGTCTACAAACAAACATTTAATTAAGAGGTTTGAACAAATGTCATCATCTCCAAACGTAGAGATTTAGACACTTTAGTAATTTAATTTTCTAAAAATTCTGAATTTATTTTTTAAGGAATACTTCACAGCTAAATCTTCCTTTAAAATTCAGAATGCCTTTCTTTAGCAGATATCTCACCATACCATTTTAATACATTTTACTATCATATGTCCGATATCAGCAAATCCATAATTTGTTTCAAAAACAGTATTTCCTGCCTTTATTTTACTGTTACAATCAGTAGACTCTGGAATACAGCAGTGTTTATCTAAATAGTAAAAGGAACGGTGGAATTTGCTGGCCTGACAGGTTTCAGTCAGGAAATAGAAAGAGAGGGAAAGAAGTGAGAGTCTTACCTTTGGTTTTGGCCCAGTTCCAGAAGTTTCTGCACATCAGTTTTGGTTGATGCTTCATCATTTTTTAAAGACTGAGAGCAACAAAAAAAAAAAAACTCTACTAAAGAGACCCTTTTTATTATTAATCTGTGCAAGTATTTGGCTCTTGTTCATAAAATAGTCCTGGTGAATTGCAGACATTACCACTTAAGAAAATTGAAAGAATAGTCTGACTTTTCTTTTGCTGTAACTCAAACACAGTTAACTGTACACAGCTGTGTATTTTTCAAATAATAAATGAGAGAGAAATCCAATAAGCAGATTTAGAAACAGATGAATGACTAAAAGCATTAGAATTTTATGACCAAGTAAGTGTATATATACAGAATACTACAGCTCTTTGCCCATATCAGGATCTCTGTAGTTTTAAGTCTAAAATATTTCACAGTCTAATTTTGCTGAATGCTACCTTCAACTGTGCTACATTACAAAATAGATTTTCTACAAGGAGAAGCATATTTCTCTAAATATTAAGAAAAAACCTTACATAACAATGATAAAACACTCAAAAAAACCCCAAAATTAAACCCAACTCCCAAACCAAAAACCCCAAAGATCAAAGGGTTGATTAACTAAAACCAGAGAGGTCTGGAACATAAGACAATATAACATATTAATACAATATAGCAGAGTACTGATACACACCACTAGTATTCTCCTGTGAACAGAGAGTGCTGCTTCTCCTTTTATTTTTCCCAGCCAGCTTACAACGATGAAGATAAAAACGTATTGTCAGAAAAATATTTTCCTTTAAAATGGCATGAAATACAGAGACCAACTTCAACTGATAATGAGTCTAAATGTTTTCACCAGACCAACAGACACTACTGGGAAAAGACAGGTACTACCTCAGCTGAATATCTGGACCTCAAATCCAGGGCAGCATTTTCAATCTAGTTTTTCCTCTGAGGAGCTGATTTGAGTTGAGAGTTAATCTACTGCCCTTTCAGCCTATCCATGACACCCAAAAGTTAAATGCAGAGAAGTCTCAGCTCTGACTGCAGGCTCATCTAGCACAGTTTGTCAGCTGAACTTGTAAAGCAATGCCCTCCAGTAAATCCAGTCAGACTGTGTGAATGGTGTGTCAGAAAGGCAAGCTAAGCAACTGAATTAAGTTGAGTGTATGGAATTGAGCAGCAAAGATCCAACCTGCAACAGCAAAGGACACCCTTTGCAGTAGCTGCCAGCACAAATGTGTGTCAGCTCCATTAATACTGCATATTTCTTGTCCTTCCCTTCCTTTTTCTGTATTCTATTTTCATATTTTCTTTGTTTTTGTTGAGTTGACATAGGTCCCGACATGTTAGGACGAAGTTTTCCATTAAACCATCAGGTTTATGTTATGTAGAACATCAACAAAATAAGCAAAATAATTATTCACGTATTTAATTATTTTTATAAAAAGGAACACATTCTTTTGTAATCAAAAGACACCAATAAGAAAATGCTGAGGTAAGTAAGTAATCCTATAGAAACTGAGACAGAGTCTAACCTGGAGGTTTACTTTAATTCCCTGAAGTTCTTTGGAAGTCTTTAACAGCTGATGAAGTATGTTGCTCCTTTCCTTAAAGACTTCTTTCAGCTGTCTTTCCAGTTCTTCATAGCCCTGTCTAACACAAAGAATAAAAGCATGAGATCATCCCAAAACATCAGCCAATGCACCTGAAAATGTATCTTAGCTCATCTTGATTTCTAAATAATCAAATTTTAGTCTCACATGCATTTGATAAGCATTGTTAGGAAGGTTTCACACACATCAGTTTTCCACATCAGCATGCCAACAGCCTGAAGCTGTGTTGTTATATGAAAAGCATAGTGTATTTCATGAAGCTGATGTTAGATTAACAAAAATTAAATACTTTCACCACAGCATAGTAACATGCATTTCGTATTTGAAAACACATCAGTTACGAAATATCTTTACAGATGCAGAAATTATCATCATATCTTTACAGATACAGAAATTTTGTCCTGATGAACACAAGCACACTTGTCTGAATTTAACTAACCAGATGATCTGTTCAATTAAGAAAAACTGCAGCATGTAAGCCAATTGAACCAGATGTTAGAAGACTTAATCAGAATAAGACCACTGAAGCTGGAGAAGATTTAAGATGAAAGAACACCTCATCCATATCTAGGTACCTGTCAGAATGAAGCATATGGGTCTTTAAGGAGGATGGCATCATCCTTCACCATGCAGAAGAAAGTAAGAGAAGCATCACTGCTTTGTTAATGAACAGTTTTACTTTTTTTCTTTCACTTTCACCCACTGGTATTCATTTCTCATTGGCAAAAAAA